>JAGKQA010000017.1:0-378668 GCA_022609195.1 Plenodomus libanotidis
TATTTCTTTTGAATACACGAACGTTCCAACAGCTTAAAGATCTATCACTGCAATATCAGTGATTTGGACCTTGAGCTAGGAACCGTCACAGACCCACAGCCTTGCCACACACCTACGATCGGGCTTTTCTTATAACAACTACATCAACGAGTCAGTCTTGACAGTCTAATTTACGTGGCTGCTGGAATAGATATCTTCGTCGCTCTGTCGCTATCAATCTAGAGAAGCAGAGAAGGCAAAGCTATCATGATTGCCTAGGTATCGAGGAGGCTTCCGAAGAGCGCGTTCCGCATTTACAGCACACTCACATAGTCCGCTAGTATACTGCTTTCAAGGGGATTTCCGCAGGCGGAGCATATGCAGTAACATGTTGGATGCACCCCTGCAGGCAATTATGGCAAAAGCACAAACAGATAATGCATGTGTAATAGATGAACCCACCTCCAGCACCTTCGCCAGCTTCACCCGCATAGCGTCCTTGGCGTCGATCACTTTGCAAATACGTGGGGGAAGCTTGGAAACGCAATGCCAATACCTGAGATTCGACGAACCTTGTGATCAGACAGAAACTTTATTACAGTACATTCTGTGTCTGCGATCGGATAGGTATTTACCTAGACAGCTAGGTGAGTGAGTCGCGCCGGTGGTATCATCCGATACCTACGTAGGCGACTATGTTTGTAGTCTAATGATTTCGAGTCTTGAGTCTGCAAATGTCTGCGAATTAAGCCAAGAGGACCAAGCTTTTGATCAAGCATTCACACAAGCACGTTGACAGATCTCGCCGACTTGGCCCTCTGTTCGAAGCGAGCTTGGCTTGCCTGTTTCCTGCATCCTCTTCACAAGGTGGTATCTTTTGGGGGGGGGGGAGCACGACTTGGAAGCCACTGGGACGCGGCCGACCAGCGTGGATGCCCCTAGCCCGGCGCCACGCTGCAGGAGTCCAGGAACAGGCTTTGCTGATGCGCAAACTTAGACCGTATTGGGCAACTCGATAACGATGACTAGGGGCAATAAAGTTGCATTACCCGCAATTTACGGCTGAGATACAGCTCTAGAGGAAACGGAAACGAGTTTCTACGAGAGGTGGCGGTGACGCTACCAATTCAACTGCCCCTTTCCGCCATTCTGGAACTATGCTGCCCCACTCTCGAACGTCCGGCCATCCGGCTAATAGATACCATCGCAGCAACTATCGACGTCCCCTGCTACAAGGCAAGGGATCCGAAGTGCCTACGCGGGATATCTATGCGGGCGGTTTGTAGTCCGTGCTATAAGATGCAGATGGCTCCCGAGATGCTGTGCCTTGTGCCATGTCCGGGCAGCGCGGCTCGTCGATCTTTTGCCTCACACACCCACCTCCCTCACCATGTTGTTCGGCCAGCTCGGAGTCATCCTCGGAGGTGGTCTTGCCCTCGTGGCTGCCGGTCCCCTCTCACACTCTGTGCGCGACATCCCAAGTCGGCCAGATGCCCCGGTGTCCAAGCGGACTGTGCCAGACACTCACGTACTTCACGAGCGCCAGCTGCCACAATGGGCTTCGAAGTGGAAGCGGACTGCAAAGGTCCCCCGGACCGCGCTGCTGCCCATGAGGATTGGCCTCAAGCAAAGGAACTTGGAAGATGGTGCTTTGTTGCTCCGTGATATGTTAGTGACAGCCCTAGTGTACCTGCGCTTAAATACGAGGCTAACTTGGACTTACCAGATCTAACCCCAAGTCAGCCAAATTTGGAAGACATCTGTCTTCTGAAGAGGTGACCGATATGTTTGCTCCGTCGGATGAAAGCATTGATGCAGTGAGTGGCCCACAGGAACGGGCACACTAAGAATGGATGAGGTTGCTGACTTGTCAAACCAAAGGTGATGAATTGGCTCACGTCGAGCGGCATTGCAGCTGAACGACTCACGCTCTCAGCCAACAAGCAGTGGATCCAGTTCGACGCCCAGGCTCATGAAGTTGAGGAGATCATGGTCGCCGACTTCTACGTATTTGAGCATGCCGGAACGGGAAGCAAGAATGTCGCTGTGGATGAGTATCACTTGCCCCAGGACGTTCAAGAATACGTGGACTACATTACTCGTAAGTTTTCTATATGGATACCCCTAGGCACCAGGAATCACGACAGCTGGCTAACAATCAGCAGCGGGTATCAAGATGCGCCCTGATCCTCAAGAACTGAAGAAGATGAAGGAGAAGCGCGATGCCGCACAGATCGCGAAGCGTTCGTTCAGGCCCACAAACACGGCCGACCCCAAGCAGCTCGCCACGATTCCCGTCTTCAACACTTCGATCTTGACCCCCCAAAACTGCAACAAGTATGTCACGGCCGATTGCATGCGAAGCCAGTATGGACTGCCGGTCAACACGCTCGCATCGCCTGGAAACGAGTTGGGCATCTTCGAGTCGATCAACGACCACTACAGCAAGCTTGATCTGGACGTTTTCTTCAGCACCCTGTACCCGTTCATCCCCAACGGAACCTACCCCGAGGAGAGACTAATCGACGGTGCCACGGGATCAAGCGAGGAAACTGGGCTGGCTGAGGCTGAAGCAGGCGTCGAGTCTGACCTCGACTTCATGTCCGCGTGGCCCTTGATTTGGCCTCAGGGCACTGTCCTTTTCCAGAGCGATGATCAGTATTACGAGTTGAATCAGTCGACCCTCACGACGCCCTACCTCGGATTTTACAACACATTCTTCGACGCTATCGATGGCAGCTACTGCACATACTCAGCGTTCGGGGAGACTGGCGATTGCACCGCCCCGGAGTGCCTTGACCCATCGTACCCGGATCCAAACGGCTACCAAGGTCAGCTGCAATGCGGTGTCTACAAGCCTACCAATGTCATCTCGATTTCCTACGGTGGAGGCGAAGGAGATCTGCCCGCGTACTACCTCAAGCGCCAATGCAATGAGATCATGAAGCTCGGTCTGCAAGGTACCACTGTGATCGAGTCGTCTGGCGATGACGGCGTGGGCTCGTATGAGGGAGACTTCGGCTACGAGACAGGATGCGCGGGGCCCGATGCCACTGTCTTCTACCCAGCCGCGGACGCTACGTGCCCCTACGTTCTCGCCGTGGGAAGCACGCAATTTGATGCCGTCAGCAACGGCTCCACGACGTTCACTGAGTCTGCTACAGCGCGCTTTGCGTCCGGCGGCGGCTTCTCGAACTACTTTGACGCACCGGAGTGGCAGACCAGCCACATCGAGAGCTACTTCGACGAGGTCTCGTTGGATTTCGACGGCTATGAGACGGCGGGCACCAACTTCTCCGACGTTGGCGACGGTGTTTACCACATTGGCGGACGGGGCTACCCGGATGTCAGCGCGATCGGTGATTACTTCGTGCTCTACGCTCAGGGCGTCTGGCGGACCGTCGGCGGAACGAGTCTTTCTGCGCCTGTTTGGGGAAGTGTAATCACGCTTGTGAACGAACACCGTTTGGCGGCGAATAAGACCACAATCGGATTCGTCAACGAAATTTTGGTAAGAGACTCATCTATGTTTGCTTGGAACGCATGCGTGCTTTGTGAAACTGACATTATGACCAGTACTCCCACCCCGAGGTGTTCACCGACGTCACAAAGGGCAGCAACCCTAATTGCAACTCGACCGGCTTTTTGGCGGCTCCTGGATGGGACCCTGTTACTGGTCTTGGGTAAGATTCCTCGACTCGTGACTGTCTGGTGTTACGTGCTAATAAGACGATTAGCACGCCAATCTTCCCCAAGCTTCTAGAGCTGTTGCTGAATGTGTAGATGTCCAGTCGCACGAGGAATTGGTGCTTTGTGAGAGCCGGTTCAAGAGCAGCCCCACTGACGGTCACGAAACTAGGGAAACTATACTGGCCTTGGACACAATTTTTGCCCAGTTTCCGCAGTTGACAGCCAAAAATCTGCGGTCAATGTAGACCATGTGCCATAGAAATCCTCCGGGCATCGCCGAGTGGGATGTTCAGCCCTGTAATAGTCGCTCATGAGGCGACAAGAATTCTTTCGGCAGCATTGCCTTGTAAATATTGAACACTCAAATGATCCACGCTGCCACATCCTGCTGGATGCCCAACTAGGTGCTATGATCGCTGTGATCCTTTCCTGTCTTCAGATCTTCAACGACCTGAACTTGTTGGCAGCATCCACCAAGGCTTCCTCGATCGACTTCTCATGCGCGCTGTGCCCACTGTCGCCCACAATGTTGTAGTCCACGTTGGGGTTGTCCTTGCCTCCCAATGACTGGTATAGCTCCCAGCTCGTCTTGGCGGGGCACACAACATCGTAGCGGCCTTGTGTGATGGAGATGGGGAGGTGCTTGATCTTGTGAGCATCCTTAATCAATTGTCCATCCTCCATCCAGCCTCCATTCACGAAGAAGTGACTCTCTATCCGTGCGAAGGCAAGAGCCCACTTAGGGTCATCTCCCCGGGCAATGTACGCAGGGTCGACGAGCAGCTTGCTTGTGGCATTCTCCCACGTACTCCAAGCCGTGGCACTGGATGAGTAGTAGTCAGTATGAATAGTATGAAGAGTCCATGTCTGCCATTCAACATACCACTTCAGCCTCTCCTCCTCATCAGGACCAGTCAGACGCTTGTAGTATGCGAGCATCATATCACCCCGCTCGGCCTCAGGAATGACGGCTTTGTAAGCGTCGAAGAACTCCGGGAACAGCATATCCGCACCGCCTTGGTAGAACCACTCCAGCTCACGTCTCTTGAGCGTGAAGATGCCGCGCAGAATCAGGCCCAGACATCGCTCAGTGTGTGTTTGGGAGTAGGCGAGTGAGAGAGTCGAGCCCCATGAGCCGCCGAAGACGATCCACTTGTCAATCTTGAGGTGCTCGCGCAGCTTCTCAATGTCCAACACCAGGTCCCAGGTCGTATTCTCTTCGAGCGAAGCAGACGGAGTGGACTTGCCAGATCCACGTTGGTCAAAGAGAATGCTTCTGTAGTGAGAGGGGTCAAAGTAGCGTCTGAAATAGTTAGAGTGAGCTCCAGCTCTTGGACTTTGGGTTGAGGAGGAGCTTACCTGTCACCGTCATCTATGCCACCGCCCGGTCCGCCATGAAGGTACAGAATCGGGACACCATCTGGCTTTCCGCACTCCTCCCAGTATATCGAGTGCACAGGAGAGACCTGCAAGTGACCTGAGTTGTTGGTAGCGAACGCCTCGTAGAGTGGTGCCATGCTGAGTCAATGCTCTGAGGTAGATGTTTTTGCAATAAAAACGATGACCGAGTCCCGGACAAAGAGGGGGGAGAGAAGGACTGCTTTTTGAATGTGTGCCTTGGGTTGCACTGCTCACATATGTGTTGTGCCAGCATAACGCATGCACGACCACGACCATACACGCAACAGAGGTATTTGCCGATTTCGGCATCGAGTCGCCGAGACGTCGATGTCAGGAATATCCCTGTCTAAGCCCCAGCCTCCGCAATCTCCACTCCCGAATCGCTGGACCTAAACCAACGACACCACTGCGACTCTTCGCCTCTATCTCCATCGCGACCCTCACGCGTCGCTCCACCGCCATCAGCTCCATTTCATCCTACCACGCGTACAGAGTCCATGAGCAAAGGGTCAGTTCAAAGGTGTCCACCACTTCAACTCCGCACGAGTGGACGTCCGCGTCGCCCGCTACGACACGACCGCTCTGTGCAACGGGTTACTCGCAACCAGAGCCAAGAAATGCCGACTTCTACCCATTGAGTACGCTCTCTGGAAGAACCGGGGCTCTGGCAAGGGACGTCTACAGTTCGTAGAGTCGCCTGCCTGCGTGTACTTGAGCCAGACGGTCGTATCTTGTGGCTGTGGCGGCGGGAACTCGGTTTTCCTTTGCAGTCTCGTCTCTTGTCGACAACTTGACCGAACCTCGCACCAGAGTCAAGGCTGCTCTGAAGCCTGGGTGGGCGGGATCTTGTCTGCGCCTTCACAGGGGCATGACGAGGGTCAGGATTTGATGCTTACTTTCTATGTGCTTCCTGCCCTTGCTGACGACAGCTGACCGTCTACAGCCTCAGGTGCTGCTAATGTCTCAAGCCGACGTCTCGACCGACTCCGGTGAATCCTCCCACGCCGATATTTCCCCTTCGAAGTTCGAAGAGGATGCGATTGATGTCTCTGGCGTACCCGCCGTGGTGTCTTGGGCTGGATGCGACGACAAGAACAGCACGACACACTATTTGAGCCACTCGACCCATGACCACCTGACGCTACAAATCCACCGCCATGCTTCCTCAAACACAGCCTTCTTCCAGCTCAGGGCCAATGTTGCTCTCAAAGCGCGGCGGGACCGAACACATGTCTACCTCTCTATACATCCAGAACGAATAGGGATGATCAGCATCGCTGAGGGTGATGAAAGCCAAAGAGATACTGCAACAAAAACACTGGGCACAAGCACCTATTGCCTGCAATTTGCCCTGACCAGGTCGCCGGCGCTGATAGTTCCACAGGGCGACCTAACGCCCAAGCACAAGAACTCGAGGGTGGTGCTTGATTCGTTGCAAAGGCTGGTCGAGGAGACAAACTTCTCTGTATACCTACCAGCCTCAACATTGACTAAGGCTAGACTGCTGTCGCTGTGCAATTCTGTGTCATCGGGCAACCTGCGATCTTCGCCCCGGTTCACGGACACTGCTAGTTTGTACGGCGGCAAAGGTGGTCGCACGATTCAGCATGAGGCGGAGGCTGCAGTGGCTTCAGCCTCTACTTCTGCCGCTATCATGGCGGAGAGCCCACCGTCTTATGACGAGCTTGGCATGTCGAGCCCTCCTCGGCCGTTTGCTACCCAGAGTAAGCCCCAACCAAACGTCATTGTATTGTGCGGAGTGTCTTTATTGACTCACGTCTTTAGAGTCTGGAGCAAAACGTCGACGAGTGGATACGTTGGACGACGCCCCAGCCAAAACACAGCAGCGTGTGGTTATGACCGTGGAGATGCTCTGCGAGAAGATGATGGAACGTATAGAATATGGTTTCACCGAAGTAGGCTCTCGACTAGACCGCATGGAGCAGCGGTTGACCAATCTTGAGACGTGCGTGGAACATCACGCCGAGAAGCTGGGGTCCACTATAGAAGATGTCCGTCATCACTCAAGTGAGCAAGTTGACGAGCTGCGCGATGAGGTTGATAATCGATTCTACGATGTTCGAAAAGAAACAGAAGACACCATCGGCATTCGCGTGGAAGACGAGATGTATGTTGCTCGAGATCAGCTCGAAGAGTTCATCAAAGACGAAATAGCACATATTGAAGAGAGTTTGGGAAACAGACTCGAGGAGTCTTTGAATAGTGCCAGTGTCTCCCTAGACTTCAGCTGGAATAGATGAATTTTTATCACTACTGACTCTTGTGCCCTTCTGTCTCCCTCTCAAGCACATGCAAGCTTCTGCTACTGTACAAGAACACATAGCACACTGATCTGCCTGCTGAACATTCATTTATAACAACTCTCTACCATCGCAAAAGCTTGTCGAAGCATATTGTCGACAGCGGCTTTCCAGACCTACGAACACTTCCTCGCGAACGGCTCATCAGGCACCCCAATCGATTCGCCCGTCTTCCTTGGCCTTAGAGAACGACCTCATGCCCAAAGTACAGCGTTTGATTCCATACCCAATTCCCAATGCCTCTTTCACATCATGTATCACACCATGAGGTCTGCGCTCCTGCTTGTCAAGCTCCTTCTGCTCAGCTTGACGCTGCTTATGATCCTCCTTGTCCTCACGAGCCCCCTCTTCCTGCGTATCCTGGTAGCACCTCGCGACCCATAACGCAACAATGAGATCGAGATGCCGCTTGTCCAAAGAAATCACGATTTCAAGCCTCTCTTCTTGCATGTGCCTGTCTACAGCTGGCGTCTCAACCGCAATCAGAGTGCCACCTCCATCGTGCCACTCCCACAAGCCCTTCTTCGGCTGCGCACGGTATAGAGCTCGTGCGCGACCTTCCTCGTCTGCCGAGTACGCCTCGAAGCTGCATTTCGTCCCGATGATGCCCACCGATACGTTCTTGCGCAGCGTCACGCCGTTGAACTGGTCGCTGTGCTGCCCGCTGACCGCCACCTCACGCAGCGGCTGCTTTGAGAAGAGGATCTTTGGTCGGTACAACCGGTACAACTGGTCTCGTTCTCGGATTGTTCTGAGTGTGCCGTCTTCCTTCAAGCGGCGGGTAGCCGGGATGCCGGTAAGGCGGTTGGACAAGGCGTGTCCGTTGAGTGGTGTCAAGATCTGGTAGAGCGGCCGAGCGCCAGATATGGGACTGTGGATGAGGACGGCCTGCGGTGCGATGACCAGCGTCCCGGGCGTAACTGAGAATGGTGGAGGGGCGTGCGAGTTGGAGCCATTGTCGTGGTCGCCTTCGAGGAGGTCTTCGAGCGCCTGTTGTTTCTCTGGAGGATAGTCGACGGGAGTTTCCGGCTCAACTACGACTTCTGTATATGGCGGCGGCGGCTGCAGGACGCTCTGCTCAGGATAGAAAGAAGACATATTTTACTACAACGACTTGTTTTAATTCAGATCCTCATTGGAATGGTTGTTAATCTTGACGCCAGCTATCCTGGGATATGAGCTTTGATTTGACGATCCTGAATTGAAGCAGAGGACACCTTTGAGAAGAGCTGAGAACGTGCGATGTTGCGAGTATTTAAGAGTCGGGAACGATCGCTACTAATATCATCAATGAATAAACCTCGCTTACGTTGTCAGCTTGAAACGGGTTATCGAGAAAGATCGGTACGTTGTCTTACCTATAAGGCACAAATAAAGCACGTATATCCACTGCGCTGCGTATCGCTTACAGGCTGAAAGGTTGAGAGTGTCTATAAGCGCGCACAAAGGCAGTCAGCAGACTTCGCTTGCGGCCGTGTATGTGGCGCAGCCGAGAATACAGCCGACGACAGGTGTCTGACTGATCAGGCAACTCCAAAGATTTCTTGTGGTCACCTACCTAGGTATTAATGTGCACGACTAGCTCTTTCACCAACAGCCCCTAGGCAGCCATAGCATCTAAGTACAGAGGTCCGAGGATAAAGAGTCCATGCCTGACCAGACCGCCAGCATCACAGATCTAAGGGTCAGCGCTTTCTCGACTATCCTTCAGACAAACACCTAGGGGATAATCACCTTGACATAGAGCACCAGTGAGATACTTACCGGTAAGACACCGGTCTTTAAGAATTGCTTGTGGGATGAGTTGTAGGTAATTTTCAGAATCCGTGGTTCTGTCTGAGCCTATTCCCCGAACTCGAGGGGACGACACGCACACACACATGACTGCAATTGGAACATGATGTCGACACTTAAGTGAACTATCAGATTAGTACATCACGACGGACTCGTCGTGGCCGAAGAACATTCGACACCTATGTCGATGTAACCATATATTTTGAGTTCAAAGAGTTGTCCAAGATTTACAAAGAGAGAGAAGACGAGGCATTCACACTCGAACCTGTGTTCGACAATACTGTACTTAGTGATACCCCCCATCTTCTTTTTTCCCTTGTGTGGGAATGGTTGCCCATGAGATCCTGCTAGTCACCACTAAGATCATTGCAGTCTGGTGTAGAGAGACCAAGTCCTTTCCACGGAATACCGTACATAGACTTTATAAACTTAGTATCAAGTAGTGGAGGGAATCGCAGGAGTAGAAAATTGATACAATTGACCGTGGCTTCGTGTTACGATCTGTTCTCAGGGCGGCCTTGCAGGACTAGAATTAGCTTTGCTTTAGTACTTAGTAATTTGCAGGGAAGTAATTGTGGTGCAAGGGCGAGGGGCAAGAAAACGTTGTCCTCTAGCTGAAGATAGATTTGGTGATCCCGGGCGTATCGTCCTACACAGATTTGTCTGTGTATGTTTCATCACAGGCCATGGAAAAGTCCTTGAGATCTTGAGATCTTGCTCCTCAATTCAGTATCATGCCTGGCGGAAAGTGGAACAGCCTAGGGAACTCGGAGGCGATGCTTGGTTACAAATCACCTGCAAGCAAGTATCGGCAAACAGGTCTTTCGGCTCAACGATCAGGCCCTGAAAAATCTGGGGATCGTGGTCTAGACTATCACTGTCAAAAGGCTCCGGGGAAATCTGGGGATACTTCAGGCCAGCAGCCAATGATGGTAATCCGGGGTGACTCCGGGGTAATCTTGTCGCAGACCGCTTACAGAGCCGCGTGGGTGACCCGTCTGCGCACGTTCCGTAAGCAAGCAAGGGTGAGGCTAAAAGGCTTGGTCGCGTGTCATGGAGGAGATCTGGGATTGAGTTTCAACGACTTGGCAGCACTAACGGGGAAATCTTCGGTGGGCGGGTCGGCGACTTGGGAGGTCTTGGAGGTCTTGGACAAGCACCTAGCCTTGTGAATAGCGCCACACTACGGCCATCAAGACGAGAGAAGAGTCGGCCTAACCGCACTTCGTGTTTTGAGGCTCTGTAAACTTTGAGGGCCCCCACATCCACAACGCATGAATATCGCAAGCTTCGTTGCTTGAACGTTGAACCATGCAAGTCGCTACCCCAGACACTAGCTAACCCGGATTCCAAGACAAACTGGGGCCGGGCCACGAGTCGGCCAGTCCGGGCTTGAAGACCTCGTGGTGCGTGAATCGTTTTGTTGGATAATGAATCAAGCGATGCGCACGTATAAAAGCGGAGAGCCCTGCTCTTCCGCAGATTGCAACGTGAAAGCGACCAGCAGCTCGCCATCTAAGCCTTTCTAATAGTAACAACCTTCCGACGTCTTCAGCCATCCAGCACCTCCCGCTACCTTTCTCATCTCACAAATATGGCTGGTGGTGGCATGCCAATCGCCGGCGGCGCCGTTGTTGGCGGCTATCTTACCGGAAGGGCCTTGATAGTTCCGCTATCTCTTGTCATCTCTCTGTTCTTCCTCTGGGGCTTCAGTTATGGACTTCTCGATGGTTAGTGTATTTCCTCCCAAGATACACACAGGGAATGCCGACCATTCACTGACATATGGACCTCTTCCAGTGTTGAACAAGCACTTTCAGACTGTCCTCGGGGTTACGAGACTTGAGTCGACTGGCCTGCAGGTCATGTACTTCGGTGGTGGTTACCTGCTCTTCTCGCCTATCGCCGCAGAGGTGTTGAAACGCCGGAGCTACAAGTTTACCATCATCATGGGACTTTGCTTATATTCGCTCGGAGCAATCATGTTTTGGCCGACAGCGCATTTTTCAGACCCGAACAATAATACGGCGGCATTCGGTGGCTTCCTCGTCTGCACCTTGGTCATCGCCTGCGGACTTGCCACTCTCGAGACTTCGGCCAACTCGTACGCAACAGTCATAGGAAATCCCGCCACTGCATCGGCGCGTCTGCAGTTCTGCCAGTCCTGGAACGGTGTGGCGTCCTTCATTGGCCCGCTGATTGCATCGAAGCTATTCTTCTCGGATGAGGGCTCCCAGGATCTCACCAGCGTGCAATACGTCTACCTCGCTGTGGCCTGCGCTGGAGCTGCAGTTGCCATTCTGTTCTTCTTGACCAAGCTGCCAGAGGTGTCTCAAAGCGTACGTATTTGTCTTTCGCGACTCTGTGTTGTAGATTTCCTTAGTCGCGACCAGAGGAGTGTCTACTGTACGATTGTCATTCGCTAACTCGGAGGATAATAGACTATCGAGGGCACAAGCACTGCCGACAATCCTGCCGTTGGACACGATGGCGTCGTTGGCGCTGGCCCGCTTTGGAAGCAGTACAACATGATCTTCGCATTCATTGCGCAGTTTTGCTACGTCGGCGCCCAGGTGACGATCGCGGCCTTCTTCATCAACTATGCGACTGAGAACGGAGGCTTCACCGCCGCCGAGGGCTCGAACATGCTGTCGTACGGCCTCATTACCTTCACCGTGGGCCGATTCGTCGCGACCGCCCTTGCCACCTTCTTCCAGTCTGACTTCATCATGGTCATCTACTCGATGTGCGCCATCGCTCTCACCTCATACGTCGCCGCTGGCAGCGGCATCGCAGGCGTGGCGGTGCTGATTGTCATCTTCTTCTTCATGGCGCCCATGTACCCGTCGCTGTTCTCGCTGGGCACGGCGAACCTCGGCCGACACACCAAGCGCGGTGCTGGTATTCTAGTGATGGCCGTGTCAGGAGGTGCGGTCTTCCCTCCGATTCAGGGCGCCATTGCGGACAGCTCGGCTGGAACAAGGACCAGCTATGTTGTGCCAGCTGTTGGATTCGTGGTGGTGTTCGCGTACTGCCTGTCTCACTGGCTGCGAACAGGAAGACACATCCTTCGTGTCAAGGAGGTTGTGGCTCTGACACCTGAGGCGGCGATGGAGTCTGATGGAGTCACGAAGGTCTCGTACGAGCATGGCGAGAAAAGGGTATAGCTGAGCACATGAACGCTGCTGCTAGCGTACCGATTGTTGCCCAAGATACACGAGCCTGGTCATCTTATAATAGACGATAGAGATAGATCTCCACAAGAGCGATCCACTTCAAGGCAATCCAGACGCAGCCGCTCGCGGGCAAATATTGTTGTCCTGCTGTCCAAGACGAACTCATCGCCACCCCAAGGCTGCTTAGTAAGACGATCAACGACTTGTCATTTCCCCTGCGCGTAACCCCCGTGACTTGCAACACGCATATAGCATGCCTTGAGTCCTTGCCTTCCAACCAAAGCCCCATACGCATTGGCGCAGACTTTCAACATGGCTGATTACACTGGAGGTTCCGACCCCGCCGGCAATATTCACCCCAACCAGCAGCTATTGTTGAATGGGATCTCGGCCTTCCTGTCCGAGATAGAAAATCTGTGAGTGCTTGCTTGTTCAGCACCTTGCGTTCAGAGCATGTAGCTAGCTCTTTTTGCCTCGGCCGTATACCAATATTTTGGTTAGGACCCCAGGAAAGTCTCTTGAAGACCACCTCAACTCGCACTACGGCCCCGGCACCCCGCACTACGAGACCCTCTCACGCCTCATCAAAGCGGGCCTCGACGAAGGCTGGGTCGCAAACATCCCCATTTCAGGCTCGCGCTATCGCCGTTCACGCATCTCGGCTCCCACGGAAGCCACGCGATTCTGCTCTGTCACTACCGTCTACATGGCGACCGTCGACGACGAGGAGGACTTCAAAGGCCAGTATCATGCGCATCCGTACGGCGAGATCAATTGCGTCATTCCCATCGACGAACATGCGCAACTCATGGGCTTGAACGGCTGGCAGGGGAAAGGGTGGACGAGTCCGCATGCCGGCAGCCATCACTATCCGCAGTGTCGAAGGGGTGGGCTGGTTGCGCTGTTCTTCTTGCCTGCGGGGAGAATTAGCTACGATGCACAGCCTGAGGATGCGATGCCTGGTGTTTAGTGCACGACCAAGAGTTGGAAAGCCATTAATTAAGGCATACGTGCTGATCAAGAACCCTGCATACTTGCTAAGCCTCCTTGTCATGCAGATAATCTCCTTCCATTGTCGTAGTCACCGGACATGGTTCCATCCTTTGGTACTCGTCCTTGTCTCTGCAACTGATGGACCGAAACTACTTAGTACTTCTTGTCAACACCAGATTCGTCGTTTTCTGCGTCCTTCCAACCGTCATATTGGCAATCCACTGAAGCCTCCATCTGTCATGTCCGTATTCTGCAATCTCTTTCGCGTCTTCGTGTCCCTCGAAATTGCCATGCTTGACCCTCCACTTTTCGCACAAGGTTTCCTCTTCCCTGATGTCTTCGGAGTCGGGCAGAAGCGCGACCGCACGCTTAGTGGCCCAGTATCCGTAGACCGCATTCTCGTGCCAATCGCATTCTCCGAGGAGCCTGAGTCCTTTCGCTAACCATAAGTTCATCAATCCCTCGTCTTGGGACTTCCTCACCCAACCCTCAACGCCAAAAGTCTCTGCGAGTGTTGCTGCCATCAAGTAAAGCTCAAGGAAGCGGTTGTCGAGATGATGGATTAGGTTCTTTGCTTCTGTGTTTGTCACATGGGCCACGGCGGCGCTAATTGCTTGGATCAGCAACAGAGATAATATGTCGAGAATGGACTCTGCGTATCCTGGTCCACCGCTCGCTGTGAATTCCGACCAGGCCTTCCACCAGAGGACGCGTTTGCAGATTTGGAGTGCTTTGTGAGTTGTGACGGCGTCGAAGGAAGCCATGAAGTAAACCTCGCTACCTTTCAGCAAACGCCGGAAGTCTCCACGGAAAGTGTGTGCATCCGGAATCCTCCTGTCCTCCCGCCCCGCTCGCATCTCGTTCTCTGCGTCACGAGGACCATCTTCGTCCAGGACAACATCTCCAGTGGAGCTTATAGACACGTGTCCGCGTAGGTAGGAGCCAAGTAATTCCGCTTGGTGACTGGTTGCAGGAAAATTCCGAATGTTGCTCCGAGTATTGTCGGAGCCAGTGGCGACAGGATCATGAAATTCTAAGCTGTGTTGTACGCCGAGTCGGATGGGAGACGCTGTGCGGTCAGGTTGATCGCCCATGAGACCACGACAGAACAAATCGAGATCGCGGCGGAAGATGACAAACTCGTCACGCTGCTTTCGTGGCATGGAGGTCGGGTCCAGTCGGACTATGTTCAGAAGCGGAGCATTAGCAGGCAGTCAGGACGGAACAGGTGCTCGCTTCGAATTGAACCAATGCAAATTACTCACGAGTATGCGTCATCACGCACAGGTTCCGGTATTTGTTCTCGAGTTTAGGAATGTTCGTGCTTTGGAGCCTTTGGAGCAATGAAAAAAAGTCCATCCCACGAGCCAAGACCCGCACATGCACAAGCTGAGTGTGTAGAATGATGATATCCCTAGTCTCTTTGAACAGCTGCTTGTTCGTTAAGAGGATGTTCGTATGTATGCTGAAAAGATGCACGATCCATTCGTTCTCGTCGTCGGGGTCTTCAAAGTCTTCTTCCAGCATGTAACAAGTAATGTTGAGGATATCAACAAGAGCTTCTTCTTAGACCTTGTCGCGAATCTCAGGATGGAGTCGCATGAAAGAGAAACTGTCGATGGATCTGTCCAACGGCGCGCAGCCGCTCGCCGCTGGGGTATTCATATTGACGGATGGTAATGGGAAATTCAAGGTTCACCAAAAACGAGGTCGACAGATCAACCAGATCGAAAATTGACCAAGAAAGGTGACAGCCTGACTGTAAATTGAGAAAGTGAACATGAAGGTAAAGCAATAGGCAAGTTATCGTTTGGCGAGTCTACAGACAGAGTTGATCCTGATCACTGGGACTGCTTGCACCTTATTGGCCCATACAAGGTGGAAGGAGGTGAAGACTGCAGGGTTGCGACAGGGCTAGCTGCCGTGTCAGCCATCAAGTCCACCTGAGGGGTACCTAATTACCTGCTACTTAGTAGATAAGTCCCTACTCAGTAAGTGCATACCGCCCTGCAAAGTCATATTCTAGGTTCCAATGTTGAACACAAGGTCTTTGCTACTCGATTGGCTTGCAAGGTCAATTCCAATATCAGCCGCCGTGGGCTGCGTGAACAAGAGCGTCGGGTTGCGGCAGACCAAATCTTCCAAGAGGAGTTCAACCGTCCCAAGGTCGCATGGGCATTCTTCTTGCCATAACTTTCGGGTTACATGCTAAGGGACGACTGTCGCCTGTAGGAAGATGAGTGACCGAGGGTTGATCCTGCCTCGGAGAATCGCGCAGGGAGCCATGGCTAGGGATTGCAAGCGAGGTGTTAACCTATGATGAGGACGGTCTCTGGTTCTGGTAGCTCGAGCGTCCAAGTGTTCGCTGCGGAAAGTTAAAAGGCCTTTGGAACTAATCTTGACCAGGGCCATTCCACTCTTACGTAGGAAAAAACAAGAGAGCAGTATCTGGTAGGCATTAAGTCGGCAGTGAGTAGGAAACTCATTCCCAGATTTGCAGCTTACTTGCTACTACTTCAAAAATTAATAATACAATTAGATATCCTATAGAAGAGAAGGCACACTAATAATATATTGATCCAAATTTGGTCTCTACGCGAATATTGTGCGCAAGCTAATTTGCACTAGGCTGGGCTTACTTACACAGCTTAGCAGGCCACCCATCCTTGCAGGAGCCCGATATCAAAATCTGCGCCGGCGGGCCAAAGATTTTCATCTGTAAAAATATACACCACCAACAAGCAACAATGGCACTGAACAAGAAAATCTTTCAAGTCCCAAAGACAGACAAAGAAGACATACCTATTGCAATAGTCGATACACCATGCAGTGCAGAGGGCTTGTCTTTGACAACCTGGAGCTCAGCTGGCATTCTTTCGAACCTGATGCATAAGCTGGACATCAATATCCAAGAAAAAGGAAATGAACTACCAAAACAGAACGACGATCACACAATACTCGAGCTTGGCGCCGGAACAGGACTTAGTGGTCTCGCTGCTGCTTGCATCTGGGGCACAGGAGCGCTGCTTACGGATCTGCCCACCATCGTCCCGGGTGTGCAGGCCAATGTTGTTCTCAACGAAGATACACTGGAGGCCCACGGGGCTTCGGCGACATGCGGCACACTCGACTGGAAGAGTCCTGATACCGTGACGCTACCATCGACCGATGGCCAACCTGCCAGCTCATTCACGATTGATGAGGTGAACGGCTTTCCTATTGTTCTGACCGCAGACACGATGTACACAGAGGAGCATCCACAGCTGTTGAGCCAGACAATTCTAAGGTGTCTACGAAGATCGAAAGACGCCCGGGCGATTGTGGTCTATGCTATGAGAGTGGCTTACATCGACTATATGCGGGAGTTCTGGGAGCTCATGGAGGCCGGGGGGCTAGTGGCCGAGCAGGAAGGGAGGGAGGAGATCGACCTTAAAGAGTGGGACGACGAGAAACTACACGAGTGGAGCGTGTGGAAATGGAAGGAATTCTGAACGACAGGAACCTGGGACCCATCTGAGACAACGAATGCGTCACCGTCACGACCTTAGGCCCGCAGTGCCTCATGTTGGGCGAGCGAGCCAAAGAGCGACACTGCCACGACTACGCGCACAAGACAGGTCACGTTCGGGGCCAGCTTTCGAAATGGAAAGTCGCGCCATCATCATCCTCTCTGACATGAGTGCCTGCATCCCAGCTCTCATGTAACACGTCGTTTGCAATAACGTTGCTGGCATGCCGAGCCGCGATCCATCACGGTCACTGTCTATTAGGAGCCTGACAACGCTCCGTTCAGGAGCCAAGCAGATTCGAAGGCAGAAGGATTATGGCTCATGGAGATGTATACACATCGGGATATACTTTGAGCATCCTAGTCATTGCTGTTGCACCAAAGGGGCCAACGGGAGATCCCAGATACATAGACTTGCTGTTCGGCACTGTGGCTGGGAGCTGTTCCGTCCGTGAAAAGAGCTCACACTTTATCAAATCAGACAGGAAAAACTTGGAGAGTCAGTAAATTGACTTTTGTTTGCTGGCGGAGACAGACTAGGAGACCTCGTTCTCGAGTATCTAACGGACCATAGTAAAAATGGCAAAGACTTCAATGCCCCACTTGGTTGTTATAATGACAAAGAACTGCCATATATAGAACAAAGGAAATTCTCTAAATGTGTGTGGACAGACTTACCGCTCCTGTCTGCAATGCTGGGGCTATCGCCGTCTGACATCTTCTCTGGAGACGCGCCTTCTCCCAGATCGCTTCTTTTCATGAGGCTGTGCGTTGCGGCTCATCTGGACGCTTGAGACAATGTTCCGTGAGGATATAGGCGGCGGGAGCCTGGCATCCGACTTGGGAGGGTACCGTGAAGTCGAAGGTCCATGCCTTCGTGACGACTCTGGCTGCCGCAGTGCTCTCTCGGGCGAACGAGAACGTGCGTGGCTCGAGGAAGAGCGAGTGGGCCATGAAGACGAGGCAGCAGACCTCGAAGACGCGGGAGTGGCTCTATGATTCGACTTCGGTGGGTAGTATGGCCTCGGCTGTGAAGATGGCACACCACTACCTTGAGCAAACATCGGACGTCCAGTAGACGGGACGTCCTTTGTCTGCTTTCTGATGTTTAATGGTTGCGGCACAGCGCTGCTGTGGCTGAAAATAGACGGAGGACATTGAGACATGCTTGGGGGCGTTGGAGGACGACGGTCACTTACCCGATGATGATAAATAGCAGGAGGAGACTGAATCTCGGGAAAGCTCCCTGGGATCGGAGCTGAGATCCTCGCTCCCTTTGCCTTTCCGACGACTTTGGCGCGAACAGCATCGTAGTCAGATTTCCGGTGGAAGATGTTATTGCTGTGGCGGTCTCGCTGCAGCCGCTCAGCGGCCTCCAGTGACTGCTTTGTCCGGCATTCGCGTGCCCTGTCGCCGCCCTGCTTAGAGCTGTTGCTGCCCATGTTGTTGGCGTGCTGAGAAAGTTCGTGTGTAGATACGATCTGAGGTGTCTCTCTCTTCTCTTCCGAAGGGATGCTGGTAGGAGACTGGCGAGATCGTGATGCTTGACTGTTCTGAAATGCGTGAAACTGGACTCGGACTGAAAGCAATATTTTATGAGACTGATAATATAATGCTCTCTGTCCAAGTTGAATGACATCAATAGCATTGTTAATTCCTCTGCCTTGTACACTTCGTGAAGGCAGCCTCACAAGCCCCTTATCTGGATTGCTTTGTGCTCCTGATAGGTGGAGGCGCTGGGTACTCCGTGGCTACTCAAGTCAGTTGCATATTCACAAAGTCGTTGCTAGACAACAGAGGCTTGCAGATGATCATCAAAGTGAGCTTTTAACGGAATATCCAGACAACCAGTCACATTAACACAATTGTTATATCACTTATGACCTCCTAAGGACACCAGAAGTTCATGCATTGTCTCAAGTAAACATATCGAGAGTTCATATCAGTCTGGATGTTATGGTTGTCAACGCCATAATGACAATGTGGAAATGATCAGATTAAATCTCCAGCTAGAGAAAAAAGATATGTCACTTGTCAAACAACTTAAGATGTGATGGGGAGAGAATAATTGGTTGAGATAGAATTGTATCATACCTAGGTAAACTCCAAACTCCTCGCTAACCATCAGAACAAAGGGCAACCTGCATTCCAATGGTCCATGGATCACTGATTACTACTTTTAAGTGATCGCACCCACTTCGGCGAAAACAATTATTTGGTGGCTCGAGATTGTGGCGGCTGCAACTTTGAGAACTTACTTGAGCCTCTCAATGAAAGCCCACTTATGGGTTTTCAGAGTGCACCTCTCCATGAATGACTCAATCTGTCCAGCATACTGCACATTGTAGGTCTCAATGCTCCCGCAGTATCCAAATAGCAAATTGTGTCTTGCATATGCGCACCAACCTCGCTCGACCTTCCTGCGTCTTTCGTCTGCGTGAGTGTCCTCGCAATGACTACACACGTTCTTCCAAGTGGCCTGCACACACATTTTGTTGAAGTTGTTCACAAATGAGGATATGACAAGAGGAAATGCATTCGAGCAAAAGGAAGCAATGACAATTCTGTTCTGAATTAAAAAGCGAATGTGTAAGTTCTTGTACGTTTAGGCCATGACCTTTGAGAATCAAAATAAACCACTGTCACCACAACTGCATTATTATTATGAATGATGAAGCCGGCATTCACCATTGTGATGGAATCTTTTTATGGATTGGCTATGGTCTTGACAATGAAGAAGACAATGCAAATTGCTCTTCCCGTGCATCTAGATCTAGACCATTGAACATGCAGCTGCTCATGCCTGACCAGGTTCACATTCTTCATTATGCTGATGAGGACGAAAAGATGTTCCTTTGTAGTCTGTCTTTGATCGTGAGTCCCACTGCACTAATATTTTGTAAAGCATTGTACTACGTATGTAAATATTAGCCGAGCAGATGGACTAGCTTAGTAAAGACTTCTGGGTTAAATTCGAGTGGAAGCAAGCTTTTGCAACACGCAGGTGGCATATTCGCCATGGGCGTTGTGTTTGTGAACGTAAAAAAAAAAAAAAAAAAACATGCTTAACGTTCTCCGCAGCCTCCGTGTCTGCCTTGGGAAGGCCGCCGTGCGAACGGGCGGAGTCTGGCGCATCACCCACAACAGGCGGCCCCAGCGAGTCACCCATCAGCCGTGGTCTTATGCATACCCTAATTAAGGTACCTAGGTGATTTTTCGTATTACCAGTGCTGGCTGGAGAACGCAAGCCAATGCGAAAGACCTGAGAGTCTCGCTCTTTTCTGTCAACGTCTGGCGACCTACAGCGCACTATATCAATCTTGATCTTCTACAAGAGCTCTGGTAAGTAGCAGTAGCACTCGAGTAGCTGATTCATATTAATCTGCGACATTGATATCATGCGAATTTCCCCAGTTGCCAAAAAAGAGATTCGCATTTTAAGAAATATAGCTTGTCCAAGGCAAACAAGGGTAGAGCTTCTCAGGCCTGAAAAGATATGAATAAGTTTACACATCTTCCTTCTTTGCAGATGTGTACGTGGTTTTGACATTGGGGGCCGAGGTCGGCCCGGCGCACAGGTCAGAATCCTCCCCTCAAGCGAGGGCAGCCGTGCATTTGGCAGCCACCTTCTGGACATCAATTCCGTCCAACGTATTTCAGTGTGTTTCAAGCTTCTGAAGCGAAGCGTCAATCTCATCACCATGGCCACTCCGACACAGCCTCCGCTCAAGATTGCGGTCATCGGCGCCGGTCAAATTGGACCACGCCACGCCCAAGCCGTCAACCAGAACCCGCACACTACGCTCGTATGCCTCGTCGAGCCCAGCCCGCTTGGAATTAGAGCTGCAATGCAGTTGAAGACCGCTTACTACCCAACTGTGGGAGCCTTGATTAACTCGACCAAGAAGCCCGACGCCGCAATCCTTTGCGCGCCAAATGACATGCACGTCCCCGTAGCCAAGGAGCTGCTCTCGGCCGGTATTCACGTCCTCTGCGAGAAGCCCCTGGCCACCGACAGCGCCAGCGGACAGGAGTTGGTCGACCATGCTGCGGCGCTGAAGTTGCATTTGCTCGCGGCTCATCACCGGAGATTTAACCCGTATGCGATTGCTGCAAAACGCATACTCGACCGGGACACGCAGTCCATCGGTCAGATTACGGCAGTGTCTGGGTTATGGACACTGCAAAAGCCCAAAAGCTATTTCGAAAGCCCTACGAAGTGGCATTGCAGCAGCGAAAGTGGCGGTCCGGTTATGATCAATCTCATTCATGATATCGATGTCCTACAATACCTGATCGGGAGCAAAGTGAAGCGCGTGGCAGCGTTCGAGGCTACGAAGCGGAGGGGCCACGCCGCAGAAGAGGGTGGTGCTATCATCTTGCATTTTGAGAATGGCGTCGTCGGCACCTTCGTCCTCAGCGATGCTGTGGTCGGCGGTCATGGATTTGAAATGGGAACTGGGGAGAACCCTGCCATCCCTCAGAACGGGAAAGACGCGTATCGGATCTTTGGCACGGAGGGAACACTCAGTGTACCAGACCTTAGACGCTCTTTCTACGCCGAAGGGTTGGAAAAGGCTTGGAGCAGCGAGATATCAGAGGTCACAGAGAAGCTGGAAGACCTTTTGTCTGAAGAAGAGAGGACCAAGGTGCCGTTTGAGCTACAAGTCGCAAACTTTGTCCAAGTCATCAGAGGCGAGAACGGACCTGTGTGTTCTGGTGAGGATGGACTGGCGGCGGTCAGGGTGGCTGAAGCTGTGAGAAAGGCATTGAGCAGTGGGGAGGTGGTCAATGTGTGACAGCTTCAGGAATACGAAAGCCCAATATTCCATGGTTGCGGGTTGAGACACAGCGGGTGAGTTTGGTATCCGCAAAGACTATGCTTACGGACTATGCACAAGGTCTCTCCAAAAAATCCCTAAGTGCACTAGGGCCACTCGAAATGGCACCGAGGTAGTGAGATGTCGATGACTCACACGCATGCAAAGACCTTCCTCACTCACCGAACGCGGCTGTTGAGAGCTTTGAGCATTCCCTCCTTAACACACCCCGAGCACGTTAAACTCCTCGAACCTATCTATGACTAGGTCCTCAAAGCCTGCAGCGTGCGGATTCCAAGACTAGACCTGTCTGTCGACGCCCAAGATGACTACACTACCCTTATCCGCGGCCGCCAAAATAGCCTCATGCCAATTACTACCTCCTAACGGACTCGCCATTGAGGAAGCTCAGACCACGCATCGCATCAACATTATCAACAGCTGGGACGCCATCCGCCCCGGTAGCAAAGTCCTCGAACTCGGCTGCGGTCAAGGCAACTGCACGGCCGTGTTGGCTGAAGCAGTTGGTCCGACGGGCCATGTCGACGCTGTGGATCCGGCCTCTCCAGACTACGGTGCGCCTTTCACCCTAGCAGAGGCGCAGAGCCATATCTCCCAAGCCACAATTGGCGACAGAATTACCTGGCACCGTGCTACGCCCCAGGAATTCCTGGCTGGAGATAGCGGGAAAATGTGGGACGTGGCGGTTTTGACGCATTGCATCTGGTACTTCCAGTCACCCAGTATCATTGTAGAAATTTTGCGCGCTGTTAAGCACAGAGTGAACAGAGTGTGCATCGCTGAGTATGCAATGAGAGCTACGGAGAAGAATGCCTTGCCACATGTCCTCGCAGCCCTCTCGAGGGGCATGTTGGAGGCTCACAAGTCTGAGAGCTCTCAAAACATCCGCACACTTGTCGGCCCAAGTGAAATTATGCAAATCGCCAAAAGAGAGGGGTGGAGTCTAGATTTGGAGACGTTCATTGTCCCTCAAGGGGGTCTGCTTGATGGATCTTGGGAGGTTGGCATGGTCGTGAGTGACGGATTCCTGCGAGAGATAGAGCAAGACATCGACGACGATCGCGTCAGATATGTGCTGAAATCTGCGCGAGGATCGGCTCTGGCTGCTGTGGAAAATGTTGGTGGGGTTAAAAAAGTTCAGACCATGGACGTATGGACAGGTGTATTCTCGCTATCCTCCTAGCCGAAGGATGATTGTGCAGATCTATGACAGACTGTTCATTCTGGCACAACTTTTTTTGAATTACCTCCCGGTCGGATAATTCATAGAAGGGACTTGTCCTGTTCTGACTTGAGTTTAGGCCTTTGTCCAGCCGAGACTTCGGTGGTCCAAAGCGTCCTTTCCCGTCAGACCGTCCGGGCGCTCCTGCTCACATATCATCCTCGTCGCTACTAAATTGAAACACTGGGCCATTGGATACTCAGGGCACTCCACTTAATAGGTAATTCGACACATCGACGACCTCAGGAGCCAGTTGGTCACCCAGGCCTTACGGCCATGCCTCCCACTCCTTCGTTCCATACGGCATCGCCTCGGGGCTTAGGCCTATCCGATTGGACCCAGTCACCACCCGCAACACCTATTACACAGTCACTGTCTGCACCGCCATTTTCGACTGATTGGAGCTTGTTCCCACCCACGGCGCCTCATACGAAGTTATTGTCTGTATCGCCGCCCTCTGCCAAGACCAGAGATGCTATTCTCGGCGTCATTCTTTTCTTACTCGGATTTATCGGTCTCACCGTGATCTGGAATCTATACGGCTGGAGGCTCGTCAGCAAGCTTCTCAGACACGGGTCATAGTACGACCAATACGTACTCAGCGAGAGACGGTTACAGAGAATGCTGCGATGTCTTGCTGATCACCTAAAGAGCAAGGCGGAGGGCCACCGAGGACCATTGGGTACTGCCGTCGAGCAATCTCCAGATCTGTACCTGTACCGAGGTTCGATGTCAGAATTCCCTGATACTTGGACAGAATTCGAGGTTCCTACGCCGTGCGAGGGAAAGAAATGTCCACGACCTCCTCCAACATCGTTTGACGAAGCAGACTGGGATCATGTCAGCTGGGATGACTTCGATGGGGACGAGCTCCCTTCCTATGATTTGCTTGACTCACCAAAACATGCAGCAGACGAGCTGTCCACAGTAGTTGGCCAAGCTCGTTCCAAATTTGAGCAGGACTTCCCACATGGATTCCAGAGAATATCAACGCCAGGCACAAGGCAACTTTGCGGGTTGTATGCTGTCCAGTTGAGCATACAGTACCAGCCCGACTTCAAAGGCGTCCGTCGGCCGACAATAAAAGAGCTGAAGGCCATCTGGAAGCAATTCCGAAAGAACAGTCCAGACGGAAATGAAAACAGCAACTTTTTTGAGTTGTACCAACTGGCACGCATTGTGCAGACGTACCTGGATCAGCAGGGCATCGCCTCACGATTCGGCACGATCACGCCATCCAGCGGTATAAATGTCTTTCCGATAATCGTCTCGGATTTCGGCCATCTCGACAGCGCGGAAAGAGTAGTATGGGTCTACAATGACGGGGCGCATCAAGGAAAGGATGGAACGCATTGGGAGGGCTTGCGTCGACTACCGTGAAGGCATGGCGAGGTGGATCATCCGTAGTCCAGTATTCAAATTCAGATTAAAGACAACTGCAAACGTTCCGAAATACTGAAATACCGTGTATAATGTGCGGTTTATGTAGAAGTTTCTGTGGAACGATGTCAATAACAATCGCTGACGAAGTGTTCAATGAGGAGCTACCTAGGTACCTAGATAGTCGCTCAAAGAAATGTGAGCCATTGAGATAATCGTCCGCGTTCGGGGTCTAATCACTTGGAAGATAACTTGACGTGGATTTTGTTGGGGAAGTCATTCCCTTCTTGATAGTATGGCCATTGATTTTGTGGATGATCAAAGATACAAGCAGAAGTCGTTGAAACGACGAGAATCCGGGGTACGTCTTGCAGGGTCTGGGGGCTCCTTTCAGTGCAAGGAAGATGTTCCGAGGCCTAAACTCTATCGAGTTAGTGCCAACGTTTTCCCAGCGCTGCGATTGTTTACATGAAGCTCTCTGATCCGCGCAGGTCGGGAGCAACGTGTAGTCACGGAAGCAAGCACAATTCGGGCGCAACTCTCTTTCAACACCATGGGACGAAACATGCCATGGCTGCCACCCAGAACGCCCTGCTCTCGCGCATGAGATTGGCTCGCGCCCCACCCGCCAACTCTAGCAGGAGTTTGACCTCGAGCAGCTCGAGCACGTCGCATACGCAATCATTTTCTACCACGTCCAACATCTCACTGTTCCTCACCAACTTACGCCTGCTGGATCTCGATCTCCTTCCCGACTGGCCAGATATCAACTCCCAGACCTTCAACAGCAAAGATGCTGCCCAGGGGCAGAAGAAGAGGATCCAGTCCGTAGAATGGACGCTCTACCAGCTCTTTGCGCTGTGGGATCCGCATGATGCACGCGATGTGCGTTCTACCTTTTATCAAAGCATAGCTGTAATGCTTATACTAACAGGCGACTGCAGAAACTACAGCCCTTCTTTCCGCCCTTGGATCAGCTTCAATCGACGAATCTCCGCAGCGCCCTCCTAAGGTCCCTCGACCAAGCGAAGAAGAATGGTGTTCTAGGAAGAGACATCGTACTCCGGAAGACCATACTCGATGAATGTAAGGGGGAAAGACTCGAGGAGATTCTGGCTGTCTTTTCATCCGCCGTGTTGAAGAAAGTAGCCGCTGAAGAACACTCGAAACCCAAGGCCAGTCTTGCCGTTGCACTAAACATTGCACTCGAAAAGCGTGGATACTCTGGAGAACGCAATGAATTGACTCCATTGATTTTGGCACACAACGCATCCATCAGAACAAAGCTGGACCAGAAACATGCAGCCAGGGCTCAGTACATGGCCTTTGCAAAGGTGCTGGACACAAAGGAGCGTGAAATAGCGGATCGACAGGATCAAGCATCTGCAGCCATTGACCAGGCGAGCAGCCCGACCCTTTCGAGAGACGACAGAATTCAGGTGCGCCGCGCAATCAAGAACAATTGGACCGGGAATGAGCGTTGGATGGAAGCGCTCCTTTACGGCGACGCGAGGTCGCGGCAGGATGGGGTCCTTACTGCGCCTTTTGATCGCGTTTGGCGACGCGTACGCACCGACCGGCTTGGGGATCTTGAAGACAAGAGCAGTGTCGGCCTCTTGGAGCAACTGGATGATCGGGTGCGTGTGCAACAGGAGCGACTTGAGATGTGGAAGACCTTCAACCAAGAAATGTTTGGCGACGGTGCTGTCATCTCTGGGACAGAGTCAAGCGGCCAAGTTGGTCGGCCGAAGGGCATAGATCTTGGCTTCGACGTCCACGAGTCTCTTCAGCTCGGGGCATCGAGGCCCCGGAAGCTCGAGGGCACGGAATTGCCACGACACGAAGAGTATGCAAATTTATTAGACGAGCTGGAAACGACGCTCAAGCAGATCAGCCATGTTCCGGCTGCACGACCATTTCAGCAACTAAGAGGACGTGCTCTGTATGTCAAGTCTTCGACACAGAGCAGCTCTGATGAGAAGCCTATAGAAGAACTGCTCTCCGAGCTTAGTGAGCTGGAAGAGGATCTGGCATCAGCTGCAACGCTCGACCGTCAACCAGTCGAGCTTGATTTGGAGGGAGCTATGCACACCAATCTTGCTTCGAAACAGGCATCGAGACGGCCACGACCTAAACTGCCGCAACCACTGTCTACCACGTATGTCTCCCGCGCGAAGCCTCAATCGGCCGAGATCTCTCCTATAGAGCCCATAAAACCTCTTACGACATCACCACGTCGGTCACCAGTGCGTCATAGAGCGATCAACTCGCCCTCTCTAGTACATTTGCCGACACGAGCCCTTCCAGTCTCGCCAAAACAGCCACTACCGCCCCAATCCCCAATACTACGCACGCAGTCACCAGAGGATCTCCCACCGTCTCCGACTCAACAGCAAGCAGACCAGATCTTAGCATCGATGAGTGCCGCATCACCCTCGCCAATCAAACAGTCCAGGCCACGCCACACACTTTCGCTTGCTGAACGCACGCGCTTGTCGATGGTCCGAGTCGACAACGAGGACGAGCTTTTGATTGGCTCGCCATCTCCGACACGGTCACGGCGTAGAAACACCTCTTCCCGATCACCAACGAAGCACAAACCGGACACACCGACGATGCCTGAATATCCAGTCTCGGTTGGGCCTGCAAATCCCGAAATGGCAGAAGAGGATGACCTCGTGGCTCGCACGCGTCGCTCCATGGCGAACTTTGAGGCATCGCAACAGAAAGCGCGTCTTGAAAAGCAGCGCTCGCTGAAGCGTGCGGCCAGGCAGCAGTCTGGTTCCATTGCGCGGCAAAGCTACTTCCCATCTGAGGAGGGTGTGGAGGAGGCCGCGAGCGAGAATGCGACTGTAGTACTGGAGGAGCTTATTGAGAGGGAGGCCGAAGGTATCGACTACGAATCTGTCTTTAAGAGTCGCCCTAAGATCAAGACAAGCCCACCGAGCACGCCCGCCAGGAGCGGTGGACTGGAGTATGAGTGAATATCCACTGGCGTAGACATGCTTATGAGAGCAGCTCGCTTGCCGAGTAGATGGCTGGATTGAGTCTACCCGAGATCTGTCAACCCCAATACTACCACTCCAGAACAATGCTGTCCCACATGAACCCGTGCCAGGTCGTGTTTCGCGTCACCTCGAAAGTCACAGTATTGGTCCCACTGCTCAGCAATCCTGCATCGAAATCAAACTCGAAGTACCGCCACTCTCCTGCCACCGTTGCAGAGCGGTACAAGCCTGGGTCGTTCAGCAAGTTTGGCGTGCCGCTCGTCAGATTCCCCACAAGGTTCTGATCGTTAACCAATATGTTCGCGCTGGTGCCCGTGGAGTATGCCGCCAGAGAAACAATAAGCGTGGCTGTAGACCCGCTCGCGCTGGCATTACCCGCCACCTCGAACGCGATAGTCCAGTTCCCTTGATAGGTCTGCCCGAAACACCAGTCCTCGGCGACAGAACTCCCAGCCGTGTAGAGGATAGTCGCGGGGCAGTTGGCAATTAGTCCGTGCGTGTACGGAGCGCCGCCGTATTCAAAGCCATACGCATAGCGATCGAAGTCGCCTACTTGGAAGAGTTTGGTCTTGTTAGACACCGCCCACTCTAGAGAACCCAGGTCTGTGGGCTCATCGGCAATGACGCCGACGCCGTTTTGTAGGAATGAAGTCGTCACGTCGCCAATGGCGGTGCCGTTTGACCATGCCTGGAGGCCATATACACCCTCGCGGACTAGGTCGAACTCGAAGTTACCTTGGTCATCGGCATAGCCCGTGTAGTAGTATGAGCTTCCCATGTCTAGTGCTGTCTTGTTAGGATTATCGTCGCCCAGGAACACAGCTGCGTTTGAAGCAGGACGGCCGTCAGAGAGCAGGAGTTGGCCCGAGACGCTGCCGCGCTTGTGGTAGTCCTCATCCTCCAGCCAGGCGTATGGCCAAGCGGCGGACTCAGCCTCAGCTCGAGCCTCCGCGTCCTCAACGTCGCCATCGTTCTGCGTAGTGTCAAATACCCATCAGCACGAATCTTGACAGCCAGTCTAAGGAAAGCTGTGGGGACTTGGAAGCTTACCAGATACCACAGCCACGGGCCCCACATCTTGCCCACAGGGAATGCATCGCTGGCGCTCACTTGGAAATGAGTTCCGTGTATCATGTTCAGCTGCACAGCATCACCCGTCGCACTCTCCCGATGCACCATCAACTCCTGCTTCAGATGATTACCGTTGTAGTAATCCTTCCCAGCATTGATGTACCAACTTCCAAATCCAGGCCCGTACACACCATATGCGGTCTGCGTGCGCACAAATGCTGAGAAGTCATACTTGGTGATGTACCCCGATCCGTCCGGCTTCAACCAAGTTTCATCCTGCACCTTGTTCTCTGGCAGGTAGTCAGACAACGGCGGCAGAGGCTCATCACGGATGTCGGTGTGACCCCGTGGGAATGTCGTATTGTCGAGGCGCCAAAGCGTCCGGAATTCACCAAGAACTGGGAGAGCACGGTTGACGAAGTACTGGTAGGCTCCTGGGAGGCCTGAGAAAATCACCCAGTGCATGTCGCCTTCTATGGCGGTGAAGGACACATCGATCCAGGGCACTGCGTCGTCGGTATTCGAGGACACAATCGAGGCGCTGGTCCAGTTCAGGTTCGAGGCGGCACCGTCTGATGAAATAGGTCAGCTGCTGGAGCTCAGTATATCGTTGTCATATGCGCAGACTTACTATACGAGACATAATGGCCCACGGCGTCACGAACGCAATCCTGGCCTTTGTAGTATAGCTGCACGCCATATGTGACTTGCTGTGTCAGATTCCACACTTCGTTGCCGATCACCCACGTCTCGTCGTCAAGTTGCTGGAGGAAAGGTCCTGTGGAATTTCCAGGTATGGAGAAAGCAGCGTTTGTAACGCTCGCTGCTGCAAAGACCAGAACAGACAGATGAGGCAGCATCATCGCAAGCACACCTCGTGAAATGTCAAGTGGAAGCTGGTTACACAGACTAATCTCCGCCAACTGGAGTGAGCGATGCACAGCAGCCACATTTTATCCAATATTCCAATTGCCTCGCCACTAACTAATGACAGAATCCCACATGTTGCTCCGGTCATTCTTCCACCAAAGGATGAAGAGCTGAATTCGGGACATCAATATGGCGAGAGGCCGAGCAGCCGCCTGGGCACTGCTGACGAGTCTTGGCCAGTAGCCGAGCTAGACATCCCATCTGTCGTGGAGAGGTGTGACTGTGTTCCTTTCTGCACGTACTGATCTCTGAATACCTATTTGGAAGTGCGACTCGCATCACCGCTGATGTGTAGCGGCCAAGAAATACCGAGCCACAACCAACCTTGACTCCGATCTGGCAAGACCACGAATTCAGAGACCAAACAGAGCCGTTCGCATAATCGTCTCGAGGATAATCACCATCAGATCGATCTCATTAGTTATGGTCTTCAGTCTAGTCGCTTGTAGAAAGAGTGGTCAATCATCTAATCATCTAGGAACACGGATTTATGGACCAGACCGACTCATTCATGTCGACCACGCATTCCGTAAGCCAACATGCCAGAAGAGAGAATCACAAAATGAAGCATTTAGCCTATGCAGAGAGATTTTTCCCAGAGCTGACTGTCCCCAAGGTGGTTAGCCGAAAGTTGGTTATTTCGAAGTTGATGTTTTCGGAGGCGCTGTCCGGCTCCAAATCCGTGGTTCTCTCTTGCAATTGTAGGCACAAGCAACTAAGCCAGCTTGCGGGATTCCGTCAGCCCAGATGCCAGAAGAATATCTGATTCAGCTGGCTAAGCTTGAGGCCTTGGGCTAGGCCTCCGAAACAAACCACTACCATCTTCGATTCCATTGCTTCCAGCATACACTGTTCCTCCGTGCAGCCGACGAGACTCTTTTGATGCTTCAGAGCGTCTATCAGAAGCCGAGCACCGGAATCTTTATGGACTCGAGATGTTTGTCTCTCAGAAACACGTGTAGGAAGAACCAGGTCTTTGACTGCCCAAGGGTCCATATTGCCCCCTTTTTATACGGGGCCGAGTGGAATATTCTATAGGGGGAGGGGCCAAAGGCTTCTGTCCAACGGGGTCCAGCGGGCCGGCCCTCTCACTGAAGCTCGCCGTGCGGCTGTCCATTATCCTTCGTGTTCGACATCTTACAGTACGAGGGATTTAAGATGGCCCTAAGAATAGCAGCACTGCGGCCCTCTGCAGCCTTGTGGATTGCATCGACCCAGCAGACTGCACAGACCCCCATCGAATTCGAGAAAGACTCAGCACAGTTGCTTTTCTCAAGCCTCCAGACCCGACCCGCAATCCAGGAGAGGGCCCGCGGCCCGTGGCATCTCTCCGGGGCGAGCAAGCATGTTTCAGTCCGATCTGCTTCTGCGAAGATGCAGTGGGAGCACTCGATAATCAACATGGCATTTCAATGTCATCCCTTGTCGATCTCCCGTCTGTGTGTTCAGGGTTCACCTCCGAGAGAAAGGATCGAGCCCACTGCTCACGGACCAAAGCTGGCACCGTGAGGTATTATCCCTTCACATTGTATGGGCATGAACTAGACCATGATCAACAAGATAATCTTGGGAGCCAGGGTCCCAGTTTACGTGGCGTGGGTCGAACAAGCTAACGCGACCACGCGGTCACCGCAGGATGTGGAGCCTTCGTGTGATTGTTTATTCTACGAGGGATGCATTTACACAGCGCAGGACGATCAATGCTCCTGATACTTATATCGACTCTCTCGTTCTTCATTTTCAACTTGAGCCTTCCTGAGCTTTTGACGACGTCTGCGTACAGAATACACATCATCCAAAACCTGGTCATTGAAACTAAACGCCAAGCTGTCACCAAGATAAGCTTTCGATCCTAGCCGCACATCTATATGCACGCCAAGACCTCGAAAACCAGTCCCTAGACGCCCGTTTTGAGCGTCTCCTCCGCTGTGAAGCCAGTCTGCCAAGATGTTGCTCGAAGACTTAACGTCGCTGAAGTGCTTCGTAACGTGGTGTATAGTGTGGTTCCTCGGCTTCACGATGGTCCTGTGTTGGAGTATTTGGCAATTACCTGACGCAGGAGGGTGTGGAATCAAGGCCGCATGGGTGCCAGATGCGTTCTGCCGCGAAGCATGTTTAATTGTGAGCATATATAAGCAACCCTAGACAAATCGTTGAGAACGAACTGGGGATCACAAAGTACTGACATAATTTTAAAGCCTTTCTGCCCACTCGTCTTCGCTCTGCCGTCGATATTCTGGCCAGTGACGCTGGTCATCTTGATTTCGAAACAGATCGATCATTTCTGCGGGATGCCATTCGCACACGCTTGGAAGCTTATGGGCGCAGAAATCCACGAGATGAGAGAGACGAAAAAGCTGTTACCTGAAGAGAATGATTGCTTAAGACTCGCGGAGGAGGGCAGCATCCCGATGGACGATCTGAGTGATGCCAGCTCACATTCAAGCGACGAGGACCTGTCAAGTCTACCATATCACATGCGGGCCACGCGAGCGATCAGGAACCACTTTTCCAGCCGGTTCCGAAGCATGCCATATCAGCCAATTTCCCCGGCTAGATTTGAGGGACGATCCATACGGGTGACACACGGTGCATGATCACGGTTGCAGCAAGCTCGAAGGACATGTACATAGGTCATAAGGGATGCGGGGTCATATTAAGAGCCAGCCATGAAGTTATCAATCTGTTTGCACTACTCCAGAAAGTTTGTCTCTCACGTTCCCCCCGATTTGATGCGCCACACCCATCTGACATTCCCAGTGCAAAGATCGTATCTGTTCCATCTTTCAGTAACGACAACCTAAAAACATCACTCCGCGATTGTGGACTGCTTCCAAACGAAGACACCATATCCAATTTCAGTCCCAGATAAGCTTCAGTAGGTCAGACTGCATGCTCTCCATACAGTCCGTGACTTCTCTTCAGGTGCTTGGGCTTCTCATCAAACCAGGTCTCATCCGAGTCTCCGAGCTGCACATGGCTTGGCGTATTCTTCCAGGGCATCTTGACCCCGCAGATGGTGTCGGTAGATCGAAAAATTCTGATAAAGACATTGATCACAGGTCCCACGATGCCAAACATGAGTGGCAGGAAAGGCATGAGGAGAAGCTCCGTCCTGAACTTGTTTGGGAGCCAGGGGAAGAAGGTGTAAAGTTCGTCGGTACCAGCGACAGCTATGGCTAACAGCGTTGCAAGGTAAATAAGGGTAGAGGCGAAGGCTAGGCCGATGAGAACGACTGTGGTGGCGACGTAGACCATTTTGTCTGGGTTTTGATATGCGGCTTTGACGCAGAGGTTATGCTTGGTGATTAGAGGTTGCCCAAGTAGGTAGCGATGCGTTGGAAAGCGCTGGTCGAACGAATTTGTCGAGATGTGTTCCAGGACTGGTTTAATGATGTGGTGATATGTAATTGTTTGTTTGTCTGTTTGTTATGAAGGTTGAACGCCATAGCCACTCTGAGACGAAGGCGTCTGACGAGGACTACTCTGCTTGATCGAACTTTCCAGATGCGCGAATAATAGAGTCTCTCACCTATCAGATGTTTTCAAAAGCTAAAAAAAGTATCACTTGCCTTCAATCAGCAGCTCCTTCCCTGCGGTGCATCACATTCGTGGCCCTACGCTATCTTACAAGATGAAGATGTGATCTGGCATTTCGAGCCCAATATCTTAGCCTGAAAGTGGAAAGCAATATTCAAAAGACTCTTAAGCACGGTCATTGTATTCTTAAAATATGAGGCTTGGAATTCGACTTTCTAGAATACCCCTAACAATGAAGTGAAGCTGATGGATGCCCATAGATACTTTGTATTTGTGCAAATTGTGTGTGCTCAGAGCCACCCGGGGGGGGGGTTGTTGGATGGTATATATCTCAGTTTCAGACACTTTAGCCGGGCCTCACAGAGCTACGACTTCACCCTTCGCCTGTAACTGCAACTCCTCTAAGTATCTGGCTTGCAAAACCCTCTCGTCACAGAAAAACCACATCATGGATCAATCACAGAGTCTGCCTGCACGCGGCCATGTGCGGAACAAATCGTCAACAGCCCGACGTAAGTAGTCTGATCCTCGCGCGGAGAGCCCTCATGCTCGCCCGCGACTCGCTTCGACCTCTGTGTGAGCTCTCACTAACATGAGCGCTCAGCTTCTCGCCCGAGGGCCACCACGAAGGGACCACTGGAGATGGACGAGTGAGGCTTCCTTCCAGTCCTCTTCAAAACCAGAATGCTAAAATCCCTCCCAGCGAGCCCCTGACCTCGCCCCTCTCACCACATCCTCAAAGCGTCCGCCGCCTCACCCCCCGGCCCCTCTCAGCACAACCCAGCCCCCGCGGCTCCTCCGACCGCCCACGGCCCTCCCCACGCTCCCCAGCCCGCGGCCGCTCCCCCATGGGCGCGCCCAAAGACTTCGCCTCCCTCCTCAAGCCCGAGCTCTACCACCCGCTCCCCACACAGACCATCCCCGCGCCCTTCCGCACCTCAGCGCAACAACCAGACCCGTCAACGCCCATCCCGGACCTTCTCGCGCACGGCCACTTCCGCGGCGCCGCCATCGCCGCCGTCAACGCGCTTACGGGCTCGCCGCCACCGGCGTCGCCCGCGCGCATCTTCGAGCTGCTGTACACGCGCCTGTCGTGCCTGACGCTCATCGACGCGACGCCGATCGCGGCGCAAGAGGCGCGTGCGCTGGAGGACATCAATGGCGCGGCGTATGTGGATGAGATTGCGAATGTGCACCTTGTGCCGTGGGAGCTGAGGGTGTTGGTCGTGCGGCTGCAGGCGATGGGATTTGGTGATCCGCGGCGCGCGGTGATGAGCTACTATGATCTTGCAAGGGAGGCGAGGGGAAGGATTGCGGAGGCAGCGATGACGCATGATCATAGCGCGAGTGAGGTATGGAAGGAGAGGCTCGTCGAGTTGGGCATGAAGGTGGCTGGGGCGCTGGTTGAGATGAATGACTTGGCAGGCGCGGCGGCGCATTTGGAAGGATTGCGGGAGCGCGCTGATGGCAAGCTGGCCATGGCGAAGGCGCTATTATGGTTACACTTGGGGGACACGGACGCGGCGAGACGATGTGTGAAGGAGGGCGAGGCTGGGGATAAGGTCGTGGGTGCGTTGGTTGAAATGGGGGCTGGGAACTTTGAGGCTGCTCTTGTGCGGTGGAAGGAACTCAGAGAGGAGGTTGCTGGGGACGAGATGGTCGCTGTGAACCTGGCAGTATGTCTGCTTTACACAGGCAAGATGGACGAGGTGAGTATTTCCCTCCTTGGTTACGTTGGCTTATTGACTAACATTCTTGCAGGCCAAGGAAGTGCTAGAAGGACTGGTGGACAGCGGGTACTCGTCGCACACACTTCTCTTCAATCTCTCCACTATCTACGAACTCTGTACGGACAGGTCAAGAATGCTCAAGGCAAATCTAGCTGCGAAGGTGGCCGGTTTGGAGGCTACCGCAAAAGGTTGGGAGAAGTCCAATGCCGATTTCAAGCTGTAAAGATCAGATACACACGGGCTGCGGCGCAAGCGCGACGGTACAATGTCAGGCCTTACAAGTCTCAAATTATATCCTGGCCCAAAGAATGGTCAACCAGCCTCGGTGTGCTGTTCTGGTATCTACCAAAGCAATTGCTCAAACCCATCCGAGAACATATGAACCGTGTCTCCGTTGTGCCGCAACGCCAGCCCATTGTCAAAGAAATCATACATTGCTCGCTATCGCTCAGATGATGCAGCAGTCGCAGGGAAGCGGGCACGGAATGATGAAGCAGAATCGGCCAGGGCAGCATCCACCACGATCACCGCCGCGCAATTTCGATTCTTCGTCCTCGGCGTGAGGTCTCTCGGGATCTGGAGGAGGAGAAGTGTTAACTGTGGGGCCCAAATATGTGTACGAAGCGTGTTGCGAAAGGATGGACGAGGTGCTAAGATTGAGGACAATCAAATGCGAGACGTACTCATGGGCTCCGCGACGCGGGGTTGCACGGTCTGGACGCTCTCCGGGGCAGCAGGAAGCGACATGCCATTGACGGTGATGGCTGGCACGGCTGATTGCGAGTCGGTGGGAGACATGGTGGATTTGAGGTTGACTCTGCTTGGTGCTGACGAGTGCTGACTATCTTGTTGGTTTCGAGACGAGCTTTGAAGGACTGTTGCTAAGGTGGAAGTTGAGAAGGTTGAGAGAGGGGAGCGGTATGTAAGGGGCGTCGTCGTACAGCAAGTAGTACTACCTAGGTAAGAGAAGGTGATGTCTGCATGGCACTGACAGTGCTATTTCAACAGTGGCCATGCAGTGAAAGTGGCTGAGGCACAGGTGCTCGTACTTACTTCCAGGCTTGGAAAGTGAAGTGGGCCTGTCTGCCTGCTTTATGCGAAATGACATCACTGCCTGCATTACTCGGAATATTGTCGATCATTGCCCGTGCGGGCTTGAGCTTTTGGGGTTAGGGTCAGGGTGGGCCACAGCCATTGACGTCTGGTTACATTGGAGGAAATGATATTTCGTCGATTCACACATTAGCAAGAGCATTGGGTTCAGCGAAGGTAGATATGACAGACCGTGGAAGCGTTGCCACTGCCGATATTGTGACAACCCGTGACCAAAGCATTCCAGTGGACAGCTCAAAGACATTACTGCGTTTGCCCGAGTCCAGGGACCATCCTCCAATACCAGATTCTAAGCTACACGCTGTCATCCATCTCCAATTCCTTCCTATGCTTTTCTCTCGGTTTGAAGACCAGGTTGGTACCGTCTTTATTCGACGTTTGGTTATCATCGAGCTGATACACATCCAACCTATGTCTCCCGTCCTTTCGACCAGGCTGACCTCCTCCAAGCTCACCTGCTTTCCCCGGAGGCAGCTGGAAATCGAACTGCCACATTGTCTTCGCCACGATGAGGCTGACCTCTTGATATGCCATTGAGTTGCCCACGCAGCCTGTTTCGCCGAGGGCGAATGCGGCGAATGCCTGCCGCGCTGTGGCCCTCATTGCTGCTCGTTCCTGAGTCTCTGTAGACCCGTCCTGGGGCTCTTGCCAACGCGCCAGCTGGAACTTAAACGATTGGAGAAAAAAAGCCCGTTGTGCATGAGGCAGTATAGATTTACGCCGACCATAGTACCAGCTGGAACTGAACATCCGTCGATTACCACGGGTTTTCCGGATGACGGGCTCTGTTCACGCCAGAGTGTACCAGTAAATGGTGGCGCTGCCCGTAAAGATTCGTCGATGACTGCTCGTAGACATTTGCATCCAGAAAGTCGAGGCCCAATTTGGATATCGTTTCCGGGTGTAAAGGTCATGCGGATCTCCCTGGCCAGCGCAGCATAAGCGGCTGGATAACGTGATAGGTAGAAGGATATCCCATTCAGTGCCGTCGATGTGGTCGTGAATCCTGCGGGAAATTGTTAGTATCCTTGAACACGAAATTCATGAATGAGGTGTGCATCTCGAGTGTGGAGCTGAAGTGCATGAATAGCTTCCATCCATCACACCGGAGACACTGCTTAGGTGGTGCTGGATCATTGTAGCGGAACACTGGTTCATTAAACGCATTTAGACTATGGCTGGCCTGCCGGGACAAACACAGAGGCTTCGGACCACAACTCGGTTTGCTTCAGAGAGTCGCCACTTGGATCGTCATCGCTCACACACGGGTGCCATCTTCAAAGGTTCGGTTTGGTACGAAAGAAGCTTTTGCAGGAAGATACTGATCTCCGCTGTAATCAGTAGCTCGAATGTGCGAAGATAGCGGTCGGAGGGTATTTGGCTGTAAATCTTTCGTTTACGTCGATGTCCCTCCTTGTCCAGCACGCCAAATATGTTGAGCCCTCCTTAGCCCTCAAGTATGTGCATGGAACTTTAAGTGGAATTCCTCATCTTTATTAGCGCCATCGGGTTTCAACCCTTGTAGGCCAACTCAATGCTTGGGTAGAGTACAACCCTGAGGCCTACATGCCGAGAAGGCTAGTTGTTATCAGACTAGAGGACATTCGGCCCCAGAGCACATCTTCCGTCGACCTAGGCCCTTGTATATGCGCTGGACTGCTCGTCAGATCCGGCAGATGGCCAAGCTCGGCTGAGATCTGATTGCTACAACTACACCCACTACAGAGCCCAGCTAGTACAGTTCACCACTAACATACCTCTGCGAGAAATGACTATACACCTTCCTCCACCGCAGCATCTACACTGACAACAATGGTCGTCAGACTGGTCGAACCTCCAAAACACCTTGTCGCCAGCACAGGTGTGACCACTGAGAGAACCTCCCAACAATCTACATCCATCCGGGGATACAGAACTTGTCGCAGGCCGTCAGTACTCCTCAGCATGACTAGTGCCCCAGATCGCATAGATTTTGCAACGCTGACCAGCATTTCCCGCTTCGCCTTCTCTGTCTCGCCTATCAATGCCGCAAAGTGAACCAAATCACAGTCCTGTAGGTCTGGCATCGCGAGTCCCTCGTCAGACGACGCCGATGTACCGCTCCCCTCGTCGTCGGAGGACATTGGAGTCGCCGTACCCGTCGAGACCTCCGCCTGGATGAAGCTCATATTCTCGTCCCCGAGAGCCTGAGCGACTTCTCGGCCACGGGCAATCGCTTCGATGCGCCGGTCGATATTGATGATCTCCACCTCCGGACCGAGTCTCTCGCGGAAACAAAGTGCGGAAAAGGGTGTCGGCCCAGAGCCCAGGAAGGCAATTTTGCGGACTGGCGGAAGGCCCTTCTCGCCAAGAGCCGTATCCAACGTGTTGGTCTCCATTCGAGCCAGCTGGCGATACTGATCGAGGTATGGGAACGTTTCCCACAGCTGACGACATTTTATTGCCGAAGGTAGTCCCGAGACGACCTTGCGTGCGAAGTCCAGCTCGAGAAGATACTCTGCATCACCCCATATTTGCCAAAGTTCGGGGATGAGTGCTTGAATGCGGGGGTCGTCCATGATCTGTGACTGTCAGTGAGTGAGCGTGGTAGACAGGGTAGGTTTTCAGGACTTGCCTTCTCTTCTTGCCTCGTCGTTATCTTCGACATCGTCACGAGGTCGAAGAGCTGGTTGAACAGTCTGCCATTGATCTGATCCGGCTCCAAGGTCTCGAGGTTTCGGAGCTTCTTGAAGAGGTGGATGATCCCTAAAGTGATGCGCTCCGAGGTGTCCTCATGACATGGCAATTCCGTACCTGTCCGCGCCACCATTGCTGGCTGCATCCCAAATGAAGTACCTGCAGTCATGGTCGCCCTTCTTTTTGTGCGTCCTCACTTTTCATCTCTCAAGGAAACGCAAGCCGATCTTATCGGGAAGGCTCTATAGAATTCGGGAGAAATAATTTGACCGGTCAGAACAGTGCAGGCTGCCATCACAGTCCGCGTATGGTAACACAGAGCAGCGGCGAAGTGCTCCCAACTTTCAGCAAACAACCAGACAGGACGAGAATCCAAGCTTGCTATATACTGTTTGACAGCTTCCATCCCCACACCCACAGGCAGGGCACCTGCGCGAGATGAGTTGGCAGCCGGTGAAGCACTGCACCGCAGGGGTGGCCCTGTGGTGCTCTGTTGATCTCTGGGTTGAGGAGCTTCCAGCGAAGCATGTACATTGCATATCGACGGCAGGTTTCGAATTTTGAATGGCCAGCGTGCTAATCTAGAACTTTATATCAGATTCTCATTTCAGTCGAGTTGCTGCACCCGCTCAATTTGGCCATCAAGGGTCCTTCATGCAACGTCTGACTGCGAGTTGCCCAGAATAGTAGGCGCCAAGGTGTGGGTAGGCTCAAAAGGAATGATCTCCCCACATCGTATGGATTTACGGCCCACGGGCATTGACCAGACTTATCGTTTCACTGTGTATTTAGCAGAACATCATGCTGCTAGTGCTCAGTTATGGACTGAAGGCCGTTTTCTCGCGCCGACCAGCCACCTAGGTACTCACCGCGCAGCTCCAACACAGGCTCGGCGTCACAGCACGTGCAAAGTCCGCAAACGGAATCAAAAAGGGACACATTTTGCTATGTGTCTACCGTTAGATAGAGACTTCGTCACCACATAAACTCCCTTCCCTGCCCGACGCTATCATGACCTCGAAGTCGTAGGCAGAGGTGCCTGTATCTCCAGATGGGACAGCTCCAGATCATGCCTCGGAGACGACATGAAAGACACATGATCTGCGTTCTTCTGACTAGCACTTCTGTCTCGCTTCCTGCCGTCCTCACTGATTCGCAGGTAAGGTTCCGACCCTCGCGGGTCGGCATTCGCCATACGCGCTCTCCTAAACGTCCACAACTTGTCCAGGGCCGTCTTGAAGTCGTCCAGAATCACTGTGTCTGTGAGGCACTTGAACACGAGAGCCAGCTTCCAGAACGGGTTGACGCCCACAGGTAAGGCGTCCGAAAGACTGTCAGTGACAGAGAGGATGTCGAGGAGAACAAAGACGACTGAGAAAAACATTGCAGTCACCATGACAGCGAACCGTGGTGAGATCGTAACCACCTCCTTCAGCGTCAGGTCGTAATGGCTCTTCAATACCCAGAGAAGCTTAGCACACGACGCCACCCACCACGGGTCTCGGAACATTGCCTCGATGGGTCGCGTCCTGGGGAACAACCAGTTGTTGACGTTATTGAAATAGGCGAAAGTCGCATAGACCTCGAGGGCCCAGTAAGGCTGCACTAGGATTACTGTGCCGATGAAAATCTGGCTGCTTCGTCTGCTCATAAAAGGCCTCAGCTTCATCCAAGCGATGACGCTGTGTAGCTGGGTCGATACATGCAGCCCGACGGATGCAACGGAAAGCCACCAACCGTAGGTCGGCGTCTTCCAGAAGAGGTTGAAAGATTGCCAGCCTCCTAGCACAAGCTGCGAACAGAAAATCTGGGTCAGTTAGCTGGTACTAAGGGGAGGAGGCGAAGGGTTGTAAAGTGGCATACTTCGAGGAGAATAAGTTTGTGTAGGAGCACTCCCCGTCGCATGTTTGCGATGGTGATACCTGCCATCACCACTAGGCTACCTATCACTATTATACATGTAAGTTCTTCGTGTTACATATCATTCACAACTCCACAATTCTGTACGTACTAGTCCCCCGCCAAAATGTTAGTCCAAAGCCTCAGACCGGGGTTTGCCAAGTGGAGAGGCAACACAGAAGTACTAACCTAAATCCTTCCGCCCAGCCTTCTAACACAATTGCATTGCGGTTCTCGGGAGGTTCGTTGTCGACGACTAGCCTCGACAGCAGTCCGAGTTTCTGGATTGGGCTCATCACGTGTGGTTCCAAGCAGTCTGTCTGACATGCACACGGCGGCTTGCCATGAGGTGAGCAGGCAAAGACATTCACGGAAGCCAAACGAGGGAACTTGGGACCGTGGAACTAGGGTCAGCAGCACATGCAACCATCTTTATACAATGAAATTTGAAAAGACTGGCTGACGTAGTACGAGTCTGGCGCAGCCTCAGCACAACAAAGACAAATATTCTGTAACTGCTGAGTGCTGTGCACGTCTCGGCCGCAGAGGCAACCGGACATAGGGACCTAAGAGGCGGCAAGCCACCCCTGAGGATTCTTGCTGATCAGCTGCCACCAAAAGAGTACAAAAGGGCGGCGAAGGACAAGTGATGAGCGGCAGAAGCGAGGAATACTGACCGCTGAGAAATTTTGTCGCTTACCCACCCACACTCCCTAGAGTGTTGTGCCGATCACCAAGAACGCCTCGATGCTCCTTGTGAGATGCCCGACCGCCAGTCTCCGCTGGTTTCTGACATTGTCAGCTATTTTCCTGCGGTGGTCCGGCGAGGGGCGCAGCGGATCAACCTCAGGCTGCAGCTTTCCTAGGCCCGAAAGGACCTCGCCTTATGGTGCTGTGCGTCCCCAAAGCTGACGGACATGGGATGTGCAGGCTTCTCCAGGTTTGGTATTTTGTGCCACATTAGTTGGTACTTCGGTTCGGGAGGAGGTCAGCACTACACCTATTACACCTCGAACCATTCTTAGGCGAGAATTCTTGATCAATAATTGGCTGAGATGAGCAGTCACTCGAGGAAACACCCAACCCTTCCACTACCCTTCTTTACATTTGGCCATTGAGGGGGAAATAGGTTCTCAGGACGGGCGTCAGTGACATGCACAGGGATGACTGAGCTCCTATGTGGACAGACAACGGGACGCTGGAATGCACCAACAACTGGACCGCATGTTATAAGTCATGGTATCGATTTGGTCCATCGTGCCCAACCGCACAAGCAGGCGGGACGGCGACAACCGGACACGGCTGAAGAAGCCATATCGTTTTCCTGTCAACCTGCCAAATGAGTATGCTATACAAAATGGTCCTGCAAGCGACGATCGTACACACAGTTATCCCCGGAGAAACCAGAGGTGACTGTGCTGTACTACGTAAATCACTACCTCGTGGGCTGCTCTTTTAGCAACGTTGGATCTGGTTTTCGCTTTGCCAATCCGTGGTGAGGCGAGGACACATCAAATGGTCACCGTCAAATGTTCAGTAACTAAAATTCACAACACTTCCATCTACAGCACATCGTCTCATCGGAGGACGTTGGTCGTTTACGCACGTGATTGGGTGTGACTTGCTCGATCGTTGATTCCATGACCCGTGTTGGTCCACGAACGTCTCGAATCAAATTCAAGGCACAAGCAGAGGAACTCGTATTTGGAGACATGCCATGGTTGAATGTCTTTCCTGAAAGCCATTCGAAGGCCAAGACAGAGATGCCGCGGGACTTCCGCTCCAGTTCTTTGTGTCCGTAGTCACAACAATTGTGCGCTGGCTGGCCCATGGCCCGTCATTGGCGACTCCTTTGGTCAAATAAGAACAGATAGTTTGGACCATTCTCACAAAGTCAAAGAATAGAGATGGAGGCAGGCTGCTCGCACCGGCCCCTCAAGACCGTGGGTTTTCTAAGTGAGTAGCACACCTCGGCAAAGCCAAGCCGACCACTTGGTACACCACAGACGATTTTTGAAGCGTAGTCCCCCGTGAATAAATCAAGAGCGATTACTCCAAAGGTGTTGATTCCTGTAGTGGTGTTTAGAAGCAATTCTTAGTCCAAAGGTGATTGTCCCGAATGCGCTGTCCGATTTCTGGAACCGTAGTTATGCCCGTATGGATGCACGTGTGAGCAAGTACAATCTTGGGCGCAGGACTCGGAAATGACTTGAGATAGACAATACGCAGAGAAGTGGACGACATCGCGTGATTTTCGTACAGCATAACTGTATCTCCCCTGTAAGAGTGGAGTCGTTCTTACAAAATACCCGCCTCGACTGTGACATCACATCCATTGGTGGCTCCAACAAGCACATTCTTTAGACGAGGCAAGGAAGCTTTGCGCTTCTTGGCGCATGGAGAGAGGTGCCCCGCAAGCGAATGTTGAGGAGCGGCGGAAATCAACGGCAAAAAGGGAGACAAAAAACGGCCGGTAAAAGTGAATCCCGAGCACACCGCGATACATTTCCGCAGACGTGAGGAGGTGACAAGCCGCCATCAACTTTGCCTTTTATGATTCCATGATCTGTTGGAAAGGAGATTCAAGCAGAACTTATTCGTTTCTGCACTCAGACGATACTCAGAATGACAGATCGGCCTTTCAATAAGATACTCATCGTGGGAGCTGGGCCAGCCGGCCTCCTTCTGGCCCTGCTCCTGTCGAAGCACGGTATCCCCGTGACGATCATCGAAATGTCTCATCAGCTTGACCAGCAGCCGCGCGCAGCTCACTATGGCCCTGCTTCGATACCAGACCTCAAGCGTGCGGGCATTTTGGACCGCCTACGCACTAATGGCTTGAGTCTCAACACAATGTGCTGGCGCCGCTTCGAGGATCATTCCTATATTGCAGGATTCGACGCAAAAGTACTCTCCGACATCGAAGGCGATGACTGGAGGACTGTGAGCTATCCGCTGCAGGATTTGGATCAGCTGATGCTGGACGAGTTCCTGAACAAGTACAACGGTGACATCAAGTGGCTGCACAAGGTGCTGGATGTTGGCCAGGATGCTGATAAAGCCTGGGTCGATGTTGAGACGCCGCAGGGGAAGAGCAGGATCGAAGCGGATTATGTTGTGGGCTGTGATGGAGCGAATTCTATCATAAGAAGAACATTATTTGGGACCGACTTCCCAGGATTTACGTGGGACGCTCAAATCATCGCGACTAATGTGAGTTCCTCGTGTGATATTACTCAATTTTGTACTTGGATTGACAGAGTTTATGCCAGACATATTATGATTTTGAGGGCAAGTTTGGCTTCTCTGATGCCAACTTCATCATACACCCAGAGCATTTTTTTGTGAGTCTCTCCCAGCCCCAACTGAATGACGACCAGCCACTGAAATTCAGCACAGATGGCGGCCAAGTTAACTAAGGACGGTCTGTACCGGATAACATACGGCGAGAAGGTTGGACTCTCTATTGAAGAATACAAGGAAAGACAGCCTTGGAAATTTGAGACGATCCTCCCGGGCCACCCTAAGCCTGAGGACTACAAAATGGTTAATTGGGCTCCCTACAAGATGCACAATCGCTGTGCTCCGAAATTCAGGGTTGGCCGGATTCTTCTGGCAGCTGATGCGGCGCACTTATGCAATCCTTGGGGCGGCATGGGTATCACTGGAGGCTTCGTCGACTGCGGCGGATTATGCGAATGTCTTGCTGGAATGTGGGACGGCAAGGCTGACGAGTCCATCTTGGATTTATACAGTCAGAAGAGGATTGAGAAATACCGCACCATCATCGACCCTATCTCACAGGAGAACTTCCGGCGGGTGTCCGATGCAGATCCGGAAACGAGATACGACAGAGATGAATTCATGCATCTGTTGAAGAAGGGAGAGACCGACAAGCCTTTCTTGAAAGACCTTCTCATGGCTGGGTTTGATTTGCGCTACGACTTCACGCAGCATTACATGAATGCAGCAGGCCAAGGGAAGACGCACGCGGTGAACGGCAGCAGCTGATGTACGTCAGGTGGTCGAGGCCCTGTTCTGGTGACAAAGTGGCTTTGATGAAGCTTTGAGGCTTTTTGGGCAGTCTCCTGGCAGTGCGATATGTCATCACGGGGAGCAATTGCAGTTGCAGAATCCAAGAATTGGCTCTTTATTTTCCTGAAAACACAAAGACAAAAGAGGGACCACGCCGGGTCACCTAGAGATAATGATCCAGAAAACATTGCAGAGCGCATAGAAAAGAGAGTCCGCTCAAGGAGGAGACATGATGCCGAAAGTCCGCGGATAAAGAAGTCTCGAGCACCTCGCCGGAGATCTGCAAGAGGAAAAGGAAGGGCATCAAGTCCCGGTATCTACCCACAAGAACCGCAATGATGTATACGTGCCTTTTAGCATCCAAAGCCCATACTCTCTCGACACATGGGCATCCAAAGCTTGACACTCGGCAAGTGAAGTAGACGTCGACATCCAGCATCCCCTCGGATCGAGTGCTGCGCGATTGCACACAGGGGCGTGTCAGCTAGGTTGAGGTCTCAGATTTGGCATGTGCTTTGGAGCAGCCAGGCAACGATGCGACATGAAACTTCCTAGTCGTCAGTCTTGAAGGTCAGTCTTGTTGCTTCAATTGTTCGTGCAGGAAAAGTTAATCATACCAAGCTTGATCCACCGAAGATTCGGACACGTTTCCAGAGACTTCCAGCAGCCTGAGTCAAAGAGACAATGTGGTCTCACGGCCTTGGAGCGATGACTCAGACGTTATAGTTGAAGTTGAAGTACTCAAAAGGCTTGTAGGCTACACACCCCAGAGGATCCTTGCCGAAGAAGCAGCGGATGTGAGGCTTTTCGCGAGCCAATGCCATCTTAGCAGCCTGGGCCTGGCACCGGAAGCTGCCAAAGCGATACTCGACGACGGCATGGTGCTTGGCCAGTGAGCCCTCACCGTGAGTGATGATGCGGTCAACCTGGAATTCCAGTTTCTGGCGAAAGAATTCGGTCAGGGCGATGGAGTTGACCTCGTTGGCAGGGCCAGCGATGAGCAGGACTCGGCTGGCGTCCGTGTTCACAAGGTGCGGCTTCTCAGAGGTCTTGATGCGGTTCCACATGACGCGGGCGCTGAATCCTTTGACATTGAAGCCGTTGAGCTCGCACAAGTTGTAAAATTTGTGGGCGACCCGGCGCCTGAAGAACACGACTTTGGCCGCACATCCAGGATGGTTCCGTTGCGGCTCAGGAATGTTGATGTGGATGGCGAAGATGCGACCCAGAGGGCCCATATTGTGAATCGCAGCCAAAAGCTCATGAGTGGTCAAGTTGGGGGGGAGGTTGACGATGAAGAGAGAGCAGTTCATGTCGTCAGGGATATTCTCACTCTGGTTGGCTGCGAGGCAGGTATCGCCCTGGTAGTAAGGGCTGAAGCAGTTCTCCATCTTGGTAATCGCGCCGATCGCGGGATTGTTGAGTTCAATTTGCTGTATAGACTGAGCAAGCTGATCTACGCTCAGGTCGTAAGGGTGGACCGGGCTGAGGCCATCGAGCTGGCTGGGAAGGTAAGATCTGCTAGTGGTGTTGATACTGGTCATGGGCTGGAAGAATAGGGGCATCTTCGGCTCCGGGGGTGAAGCATCCGCGGGATCCGAGTCCAACTGAACATTTGACGGATGATAGCCAAAGCCACGGATGGGAGGGTCGCCATGAGGAGCTTTCTGAGGCTGATCGGCACTGGTTGGCACAGAGGTAGACTCCATATACACTGACGGTCGTCTGTCGCCAATGACACCGACGGGCCTATGGGGATTGTTGGCGAATGCCGTGACGAAGTGCTCAGAGCTCGAAAGGGCACCAGTCGCCAGGTTGCCTGTGCGATAGGGGCTGAGGTTTGGCATGGGATGTGGTGGGTAGGCGTATTGTCCGTGTCTGACAAGACCACGGCGGGCTAAGGCCGAGGTTGGCTGCTGCGTGCGGGCGGCGGTAGGTGATGGAAATGGAACGATAGTCGAGTTGATCAGCTCGGGGCTTGTGGACCCCAAGTCAGTGTGAGGACTTCTGTCCGTGCTCGGAGTGTTGAACCAAGACCATGTGTCGTTGTCGCCGTGGGCAGTAGTAGCTGGCGAACGATAGCCACCAGGAGTGGAGCGTTGGTCACCCATGTTGATGTTCAAGGTTTTGAAGAACGAGAGCAGAGATGACGTGTGTGGTCTGTATGGGTTACAGGGAAGAGAGGGAGCACCCTGAATAATGTAGAGAGAGAAATAGAAGAAAAAGTGTTGGGCGAGATGAATGTGAATCTCATGCTGCATCTGGGGCATAAGAGCTATATATAGCAAGCTGGGAATGGCTTCTATTCCCCATTCAAGTATCAGACAGGGATCGGTGAGATTCTGGTTAGCACCAGTTGCCTGATGAGCTGAACATTTGACCTGGCAACGCACCTCTTTGTGCCTGGAGGCGGGCAACTTACCTTCAAGAGCTTGCCAATATTGAATTCCCAAGGGGTTGCTAGAGCAGCGGAGCAGTAAGCAGCCCACAGATTCAGGGCCTTATGTCAAAGATGAGTCTTTGCCTGTTGAAGAGCTTCTATTCTGCATGTTGTCTGATCAAATGCCAGAAAGGCACCTGAAAGGATGGTAGGAGTTGACTGCGGTGTTGGTAGCTCTAGATATCAAAGTGTCTGTCTGAGACCTTACTTCTGAATCAAGCAGCTTCTTCTGCAAAGGAAACTCAAACTGAAGACCAAGAGAGCTGCTCTGGGCCCGATCTGAATAACTGGTCTATCGAAAGACGCCAGGCGTCCGTAGTCTGGCCTGGTTTATACATAGTAAGCCCAGTTAAGTGATGTCTGCGTGAGAAAACATGCAACTAATCCGCTATCTTTATGCCTGGAAAATTGCAACGTTGCGGTTACGGAGGATCCACGTGTACAGTCATTGCGTGGACCGAGAGTTGCTCTACTGGTTACCACACTGGGTATGCTATGGTAATGAAACTGATACGGGGACTCCGTTAATGCTTTTGACGTAGCTCATTTACTTGTGATCTAACACCCTCCAGCTGTATTCGTCTGATCAGGAGTGCCTAAGAAGCCTACCTTGACAGACCTTCGTGATACGACTGCGGCGAGACTGGGCAGCGTATGCAATTTGCGGGAGAGAGCGTGTGTGTGACAATTAACGACGTGTATCAGTCCGTCAAGCAGTACCCCATTTGAATTCTCTTGTGGGTATGTGTGAGCAATTTAGATCGTTGTTACTTTCTAGTTAGCTATTGATCAGATCCGTCTACTTGCACTTTCAGGTATCATTGCTATTTTCTGTGTTGCTATTCCTTGCCAGAGACTATCAGTGAGCTGCCAATGCCACATCTTGCCCTAAGCAACATCTGCCTTGGACATGTGCGTCAGGTGAGGAGAAGACCTAGTTCGGCTCCACTGGTGCTGATTGAAGTTGAGGGTTCAAACGATCCATTCCAACTGCTGAAGTGTTCGTGGTCAACTAGGGCTCTAGAGGGCAGTAATTCAGACGGCCTGATCTACTAGCTCAATTCATCAGCCGTTGACAGCAGTGACTATTTTAGGGTTCACATCCACAAAGCACATTATCAACCTAAGCTGCGTCAAGCATTCATCCTGGTGAGTATTCCACAGAAGTGCTTGTCACACTGCGGACTTTTCTGGCATGTTCTGAAATGCATCACGGTCAAAACTGTAAGATACGGAGTCCAATCACACAGTGTACACGTAAGGAGGTTCATTTTCTCGGCAACAAATACACTTGTCTGAGCAACAATGACACTCTTTGTCCTCGTTCCAAGTAAAGACTTCATGAGGCAGAGGCGAGAGTCTCGGGTTTTGGTGACAGACAAAGAGCGCCCCGCAGTCATCGCGCGTGAACAATGAGTATGTTCGTTGACGCAGTAATAAGAGGTTCTTTAGTCTTCTCACGACTCGTCTCACGCGGTGATGAATTCTTTCGCCATTTCATTCTCACTATTATATACCTTGTCTGATTAGTAGCTGGCCTATCTCAGTGTGACTTACCAAACTGCAAAAAGCAAAGCATAATTCCAAATCATGAAGCTGAGCAATAAACGTCAGGCCGACGGGGAGCTTCAGTCGGCTCGCGCCAACAAACGACAAGCCGCAACGCCCACCCGCATGACACGCTCGACCTACAAGCTTCTCAGCGCACGCAACGAAAATGTAGTAGAGTTGAATCTAGGACTGACGGCCCCGTTGCGACCACGAAAGAAGGCCACCAACAAGCCAAGTAGCGCGAACGCCCAAAAGCCATGCATACTGGAGGCAAACCCCAACCGAACGGGTAGCACCACAGAGCTGGAGGTGCTCCCCTCGACGACAGACCCTCTTCCAGGCCAGCCCGCTCTGGAGGCTGCACCTATGCCTTCGATAATTGTCGCGCTAGACGGGACTTCAGATGTCCACCAGACTGGCGCGCCCATCAGATTGAGTAGTGATGCCAAGTCCGAGGCGACACTGTCCGAGACAGCAGTCGCAAAAGGAAGGTCCCATATATTGAGCGAGGGAGCGTATCAATCGAACGCAGCCGGTCTGGACGGCCCGGCGCCCTTCGCATACATGGGCCCTCAGATCCCACTCACGATCTCGTGCACCAACAGAGAGATCCTGGAGCTAAAAACTACGCAGACCCGGAACCGGCGACGCATAGAGCACAGCCATGGCTCGCAAATCAGCCCCAAGTCAGGCCCTGCGCAGGTGTGCTCGCTGCCCACGACGTCGCTGCCCAGCCCGTATAGCGCCCAGGATTGGGCCTCGCCGCACACGCCGTCGCTGTTCGTTCCGTACATCGCCCCGGATTGCACCATCTTTACCCCCGGGTGGCTGTTTGATGCTGTGGACATCATCCACGACTTGGATATGAGCCTATGCAAAACAAAAAAACTCGAGCACGCGCCGGCTGTGTTGAAGGCGACGTACACGGTTGAATCCGCCGCGGAGGTGGCCGAGTTGGTCGCGGGCGAGATGGCTGCACAGAAGTACGAGCTGTGCTCCGACCCTGATCTTGTCCAAATTTCCGTGAACAAGTCCCCGGTAGACATTTCCAAGGAGGACATGTACTTCGAGCAGATGAGAGATGACTCCGAAATACTCACTGTCTCCGATAGTGACGTTATGACACGGACTAGCCCCGACAACAGCATGTCTAAAGACACGCTTGCCACACAACGCAGCGAAGCACCTTTGTCGTCGTCAACCACTGCTGAGCAGAATTCCTCTCCATACAAAGACATGATGCCGAATGTTGAACCCGCAGCATCAAGGACACCCAAACAATGCGCCGAAGCTTCTCTATCTTTACCGCTTGTGGCACCTTCCACAGCTCAGGCAACGCAAAGCGATGCGCAGAAAAAGGCCAATTCGTTGCGAGAGAAGGAGCTGAGGACGCAGCTGATCAAAGTTAGGCAAACACGACGTAGGATGCAGAATATTTTGGTGCGAGCCACTGACGGCTCTTTGTCGATTGCGGCCATAGAGCAGGATCCAACTGTGAGTCCATCGTGGGCCGTTCATTGGTTTATGGAAGAGGATCAGTACAGTGTCGAGGAGTACGACGAGGACACGGTAAGTTACTGAGGAGCATACACTAGGCCGATGTTGTGGTCTGTTCACTATCAGGAGGTTGAAGTTGGAGGGCACATCGCGCGAAGGCGCAAGTTGCAGCGGGCTGTGCCCAGCCTAGCAAGACATAATCTATTAGCACATGATTCGAAAGTTTCGGCAGAGCCGCTTTGTATTCCTTCCCAGTCCATCCGGTCTTTACCGTATCATTTGTCGTGAGCTCGTACCAACGCCGACCAATGCTGTCCCAAATTTGCCGCCCTGGCGTAGCTGACCAGAGATCCCAAGTGTATATGCCGTTAGCACGGGCGAAGCACGCCTCCTCTCGCAGTGCCCTCGCCATCATATCCCCATATCTTCATCGCTCTCGTCGTCGTCAACACCACCACCGCCCTCCTCGTCTTCTTCCCTGCGCGTCGCCTCAGCACTCGCGCCCAGCTTGCGCACGCCATCGGCAACACCCAGCACAAAACCCCTATTCTCCGCCAGCTCCATGGCGCCCACACCACGAAGATTCATCACACCACCTCCAAACGACTCCAGCTGCGACGTACTGGACCGCATCTTAGCCGCGCGCACCTCAACCAAGTCCCTCAGCAAGCCCCGCACCTCGCCCGGTGACGCAGGCATATCGTCGCCAGCATGCGTGAGCAGCATCTCGGCCATCTCGAACCAATGGTACGGCAAGTACCCGGCGGGCGCCTCGGCGACACAACTCGGCAGGAAAGGCGGCGCGAGCGTCACGTCCTGCCCGTCTCCGAAGAGGTGCGCGGAGCCGCGGGCGTCGGCGCGCGCGGGCGGCGGCGGCGGCTTGCTGAAGGCTTGCGGGTCGGCGACGGTCTCGAGGCGGATGATTTCGGCGAGCGACGCGGGGTGCAGCCAGGCGGGTGGGACGATGTTGGCGCGGCGTTGCTTCTTGAGGAGCAGGGCGAGCCAGAGGGGCAGTTGGGCGCGGTGCGGCGGTTTGAGAGGTGGGGTTTTCCCCTGAAAGAGGAAAAGAAAGTAAGCTTCAAGGCTCCATTGTGGGGGATCGAGGGAGTCACAGATGAAGACGCACACTTAGTAGGTCTATGCTGTCCAGTCGGCCTCGAGGCACGACTGTGACCATTTCCATCTCGCATATGAAGGATACCTCGGAGGGTGTGAGGCCCGGAGGAAGAGGGTGGGCCATGTTTTGGTAAACAGGAACGATGTCATAACATTGGCGCCACTTTCAGGAAGAAATAAGGGCGTCAGTCCCTTCTAGACGTGGTCTATGAGCGTTGCGCTTCTTCATGCTCGCGATAATCAACGCGTTGATCGCGGTTCACTTTCCTCGTGCCAAATGCCCGGTCCCTGATCCTTGTTCCCGCCCGCAATCTGGGGCCCTTGACCCTGTTGACAGCCCCCCCCCGGACCCCCGAAACCACGGGCGACCTCCTTCACCAAGACTACTTCACCAATCACGATCTCGAAATGGCCAATAATCAGCGTCTGGTCATTCCTGTCGGACAATTGGAAACTACTACGAGTTCAAGATAAACGCCACCATCATGAATGGTTGAGCCCATGCCCGCGTACACAATACTTAGTAGTCGCCGACAGGAAAATGCTCACCTCGAGACTGCGGCGCATTATGCTACATAGTTCACCGGAGGGAGGAAATCACACATATTTGGTAACCACCAAAGTGTGTTGGTGTTCAATCTGGCCTCAACTCAAGCACGAAGTTGCAGTAACATGAGAGATACCTGAGAAGTTGACGTAGGTCACAGAGCATGCAATCTTTCAAACAAGACCTATGATTGTCCTGTACGCCGAGCTCCTTATTACCCACCTGGTCACTGTGTATCCCAAGTCATATGCATCCGTCCACGTCGACAGCCGCTCCAAAACATTCCGATTGATTTGCCAATAGTCCCAAGAGGTTCATTCCGGGGCACGAAAGACGTAGCGTGTCGGCCCCATCAAGCGGCGCCAAGGAAACAGACCAAGGAAGAAGAGTGTGGCTGACCTTGCGACCAAAGGAAGCCAAAGACGAAGAAGAGGACAGTCGCAAGCCCCAAACGATAGTCGAATATATGCAGGCCATTGCGTTCAACTAGAAGTAGCTCCTCATGGCATCCTGGTACCCAGTGCCACCCTTGAGATCCTTTTGGAAATTGATTTGGACATCCAGAATCTGTTTGACATGAGTCATCGTGAGCACCTCCTTCTTGTTGACTGCCAGCGCCTGTGCCCGAATGACAGTGTTCTTGATCTGGCGCCCGTTGAGTTCATGCCGTGCAAGACTGTCATAGTCCGCATCCGAAAAAGAGATGCTGTCCTGGTCGGTCTTCTGCTGGGCACGCGCGCGCTCGACAAACATCTTGAAAATGGTCTTCTTGGCGCGAAGGTCTAAGGCGTCATAGCGCAGAGCGATGTGGATGCGGGATTGGAAGGCGTCGTCGAAAGTCTCGACGCGATTTGTGGTGAGGAAGAGAATGCCCTGGAAGTATTCAAGCTGACGCAGGAAGATCGACACCAGGGCGTTGCGATGAATATCGGCCATGTTCCTCTTTTCCAAGAAGACGTCCGCCTCGTCCAGGAGCAGAATCGCACCCCATGCCATTGCTACGTCCAAGATCCGTTGCAGCTCCGTCTCCAGCACCCGTGAGTCGGTGCCAAGCTCTCCAGCCGAGACCATGTACAAAGGACAGCGGAGCAATTCACTGATGCCTTCGGCGGTCAGTGTTTTGCCCGTCCCTGGAGGGCCATGCAGAACAACTGCGATAGTCAGTAAAATCGTAAAGGATCTGGAGTTCACTGGTTTGACTTACCGACCAGCCCCTTGCCCTTGCCCTGGATAACGTCGTCAATTGACTCCGCTGCATGATATTTGTGTGACTCAACCAGCGCCTTCACAGTCTCCTTGGTCTTGGGCTCGAGTACCAAGGAGTCGTAGGCGTCTTCATTCCAGGATATGTCGGAGATTCCAGACACAGTGAACTCAAGCCATAGCTTCTCTCCGAAGGAAAAGCCAAGCACCACAGGGGAGGCAATAAGATATTCCTCTTCCGTGAAAACTGGCGATGTCGTCGAATCTACTGACTCGGAGTCTTCATCGTCACTGTCCTGAACTGTGTCCTCCGTCCAACCCTCAACCTCGGTCAGCTTATCTTGATGCTTGTCAACCTCCTCGGCCTCGTCTTTGGTCATTCTTGCATATTGGGAACGGCCTTTTTCGTCCTTGTATCTCTTGATGACATACTTCAGCTTCTCTTCCCCATCCGCAAGCTGTCTGTCCTGGGTGGTTTCCTCATCCTCGTCTTCATCCTCGTCCTCGTCTTCATCGTCGTCGGAGTCGAGCGCGATTGTGTCGTCTTCCTTAGGACGAACGATGGAGATAGGGTAGTTGGGGTTCTGCCGCCGGTGAAGTTGAGGGTCTATCATGACTCGGCCATTGACATTGACCTTTGCGACAGCTTTCTTCTTCTTGTAGTAGGCCATGCCATGATGAGACTGATACTTGACCCCTTTAAGCGTCACAAATTTTTGGCCGCGCTCAATCAGCTGCTTCCGAATCTGAGCCTCGTCCTTTCTATACTTGAGAGGGTAGCAACTGAGACTAGTGATCTTCTTCGCGCCGCGAAATTCGCCGATCTCTTCCACGAAACTCCCATATCCAAATTGCTTCCCGTCGTACTCGAGATAGCGGCCGTCTATGTGATAGTATTTGCCCTTGGACATGTGATAGTGCATCTCGGCAGTATCAACCTTGAAGACCCTGGGCTCATCATGGGATCCATAAGTTGTGGTAAAGGCAAGCGTGTTCGGCTTCCACAGCGCCCAGAGCAGCTCGAAGGTAATCAGCCCATGCTCAAGCATAGGGTCTAGTGAGGCTTTGACTTCCGCGTAGTCTTTGTCAAGATATCTGACGAGAACCTTCAGGTGCTTGCGCTTCTCAGCAATGTGCACGGCTTGTTCTTTACGCTCCTTTTTGGATCCAGCCAGTGCGAGAGACTCCGTTTTCAGAGTTTTGACATATTTGCGCAGATCCTCAAGGTAGCTTTGTATAAAGTCAGCAAGGGACGTAGATGCTCTTCTATTCACTACATGGTTGATAGCACAGGATGAATCGCAGGAGGCTGGGATCCTAGGGAGAGACTCACAGGAACAGAACGTTCGGATCGACCTTTGGTGAGTCGTCGACGAGGGACAGACCCTTGATGTTGCCGATCACCCCTTGAAGACACTCACGAAGCGGCTTACTCTTGATGTCCACGACTGTAGCTTTATATTTCCCTTCCCAGTCGAAAGTTCGACGGACGTGGAAGCAAAAGCCATCATATTTCGCCTCACTACTAGCTTCGGCCGTGGCTTGAAGCTTGAAGTTGTGAGTCGCGCTATCCCAGACCTGATCGACCCGCTTGAAATCGACTTTCTTGGCTCTCTTGCCTTCGACCAGGCCAAGATCGCGCTGCTTTTCGGGATGCGAACCACTTGTGCGCCGACGACGGTCGAGAAGAGGCTCATCGTCATCATCTTCATCACCACGACCGGCGGACATATCACCGCGTCCAGTGTCTTTGGGTGGTGAGCGACTAGGAAGACTGGGTAGACCTCCCAGACCCAAGTAGTTGCCCAGCGCTGGGCCTCCCTGGGCATAGGTTAAGGTAGGGTGACCAAACCGTGGATCAAACCCAGGGTGTGCAGGTGCTGGAGCCTGAGCCAGCTGAATGATTTGTTGTAACTCCCTGGCGAGCTGAGTCCTCATGTCCTGACTGATACCCGACTCCTTGGGTTTCTTGGTCGTGACTGGCACGTCGTCAGTCTCGTCCACTTCACCTTCCGAATCAGATGAGTCCCAATCCGACTTGGACAGATCACTATCTGGCGTCTCTTCGACTCGAGTGCGACGGGCGTTGGATTTGCTGCTGCTGCCTTTGGCAAGCTTCTTGTGTGTGGCCTTCGCCTTCTGTGACTTTGACTTTTCCATAACTCGGGCCTTCTTCGGCAATGTTTTGAAGGCGCTGGTGCTCTTTCGCAGAGTGATCCGCTCGGGCTCCACATCATCGCTGCCATCACTGCCCTCCTCGGAAGACAAATCATCGTCATCTTCGCTGGAGTCCGAGAACTCATCTGCGGTTATAGGCTTCCTCTTCTTCTTGCGGTCCCTCTTGCTTTTGCTACCGTCGCACTGCTTGGCTCCTGACTTCTTTTTCTTTGTCTTCTTGCGCAGATCTTTGGAAGTTGCCTTGACGTTGTCGCCGTTTGTGGGGGTTGACTCGGCAGCGTCAATCTTGGCTTCGGGGTTGCTTGGGCGAGGTTGGGAGGAATCACCGTCCCTGATCACGGCGGTGTTCTGCTGTGGAAGCGAATCCATTACGAGTGTTTAAAGGCCTATGCGGAGTAATATGTCCTCAGATTGGCGTGGTCATAGAGGGGGTGGACCTTTGCCACCTAAGCAGGTGGTGTCTTTGTGTGTCTTCGCAGTGACGAAGGCCAGTTTCGAGAGAGCGAAAGTGCAGGCTATGTGGACGGTCAACGCGGGTCCTTTGTTCATGAAGTCCGAGAGCTGTACAAAGGGAGCGGTAGTTTCTGAAGAGGCGCAATGAAGAAGGGCCCTCGTTGATGTTGACACTTCTGGTCCCCCGGAGCTACCTCATGGGCTGCAGATCTGAGAAGCACCGCAGAAGCAAGGTGTGATGGCAGGTGAAGTAGTGCGGAAGTATGGCTTTGGTTGTTGGCCAATCGATTCCACGAGGCGATGTGAGCGGCGCGTGGTGGGACCTCTGGGGAGCCTGCCGCTGAATGAACAGTGAGGCTACACTAGCAGGTGGGAGTAAAGTAAGTTCGACACGATCTGAGGCTGTCGACAGAACCGCAGGATCGGTAAGACTTGGTTGGCGGGGTAAGTACTAAGTACTAAGCACTATGATGATGACGTTCATGACAGCCTTGAGTGGATAAGGCATACGGAGAAGCTTTGACTGACCACGATTCATTTCTCGGGGCGGTCTTGCAAATAAATACGCTCTTCAAAAGATACCCAGGACGAAGATAATGTTGGCTCCAAACATAAAAGTAGTAACAACAGTCCAACCTCCGTTCGCCTTCCAACTGGTTGTGGTTGTGGTTGGGGTGACGCTGCCATGGGGGGCATGCCGTCGATCCTTGACCCTTGACCCTTGATCCTGTCCTCGGGAAGATCCACAGACTTTCCCGGCCCGCACCTCCACCTTCTCCAAATTGCTGTGGTAGAAGATCCAAGAGGATCCTGGAGCTCCATTCTATGGTGATACCACAGTACTGTCAGGACAACTCCCAAGTACACCCTGAAGTCAGTCCTCGTCCACTTTTGAAGGGCGAGGAAACCCAGCCGGTTGAACTTGAACAAGTTGCACTTTCCCGCTGTTACGTTCCATTGTGATCGACATCTGTCTATTCTTGGACGGTGTGCATTGGCTGATGGCCAAGTTGGCTGCCTGTCACATAGTAGGCACACTGTGTCTATTCTGGTCTCCAACGCCATATGCACCTCAGCCAGATCTCGCAATGAAACCGAAAGAAGCTCGGTGAAGATAGCATTGTAAAGCCCTCCAGACAATATGATAATTGTGGGCGGCTGCACTTCGCATGATCAATTCTTGTGCCTATCTACTGCGGAGTTTCGCAATGTTGTGTATAGAAGAAGTACTTTGTAGCCTCGGCCCCCACGCGAGAGTCAGCCTCAACCTTGGGACCTCGGGTGACCCCAGCGCCATATCGTCGAGCGAGTTGTGGGAAACACCGTTCCTACTGTTCCTCACTGGAATCGTGGTCAGTAACAGGTACTTTTATGTGGCAAATTCGCTGACCACTACAGGAAAATCATTCGTGGTGGAGCTACGGTGATTATGACTTGATTGCTTGTAGAATCGTCAAGTCCGGCATGTACTCCGCAACATTCGATCCGAGGTGGTGTTGAATGTGGAGCGCGCAGACTAAAGTCTTGGGCAGAGAAAGTCTCCCAAAACACCAAGGACCACGCCGCGCGCCACGGCTCGCGAATTCTACACACGATCCCTGGCACGCCTGCAATTGCGTAATTCACTGATTGGAGTCTGACGTCTTGAGGATGTTGTCGACACGTCAGCATGCCTTGATGCGACGATTCCGGCGCGCCTTCCACACCTCTGGCAGTCTCAAGCTCGCGCTGAGACTGACACCCTCACCAGCACAGACGTTGGCTTTCTCAACAACTGCGTCAGCTTCGCATCTCCCAAGAAACACAGATGCCTACCATGGTGCAAGCCTCGCATCACCACCCCAATCCCCAGTCCCCGTACCCGGCGGCCAACGCGTCTACACCCGCGAGGAGAATCTCGAAGATGCTCGTCGCGCCGCGCGAGAGGTTTTCGGCATCGGCAAACTCCGGCCTCGCCAGGAAGAGGTCATCCTCCAATTGCTCGGCGGTGTCAATACTCTGCTGGTGTGGCCTTGTAAGCTATGACCTCTTGCGAAGCCGCGCACAACGACAGCTTTGGCATGCGCAAGACTGACACTCAGTAGATGCGTCTGGTGCGTCGACATGCTACATGGTACGTTGCCCAGTCAGCAAAATGAGACAAATGTGGGTTCTACTGTTTCACTGATACTTTGCTCGCAAGGTGCATGCCGTAGTAGAAGCTCGACGCAACGCAAGCCTCGGGCTCACCGTAGTGGTAGCACCCGCCGCTGATGCGTCCATTGTTCGCGCGCGATTTCTCCAGGCCAAGGGCGTCGATGCCTTTGTGGTCTTGCCGTGGCAGTCAACTGAAGAGATTGTCCGACAATCTCGGGAGGTTGCAAAGACCAGCATCATCTTTGTTAGTCCACTGAGTGTTGTACGCGGGAACAGCCACGTGGGACATCTTTTGCGACTTTCGAATCGCGTCCTGCAGGTCGTAATCCACGATTGTGATCGCTTCTCGAAGCACTCCATTGGCAATCCTTGGAACTCGTACAAGGAGCTTCCGTCTCTGATAGATCGGCTCCGTCCCAAGGCCGTGCTCTGTGTAGCCGAACGTATTTCAGCCAATGCTGCAGATGACACATGCCATGCATTCAAGATTCCGAAGTCGGCCGTATCAAGGGTGCATGGCCTTCCTCCCCCAAACGTGGAAGTCAATGCTGTCGCTGTGGACAGGAATCACGACAAAGTGCCCAAAATTATTTCTTTATTGGTACGTGCCCATTGCCTCGAGCCGCACCTTGAAAAGACCCCTTGGTGCAGGCCCACCCCCAAGCGGAGACGGTTTGGTGTTGATATTTTCTCGATAGAGATCTCGTCCCGGTACCTCAATTGTTTACACCGACCCGACGTCGTTGCAGTCCCTCACTCTGAAGCTGCGAAGAGATGGACTAGATGCTGTCTTAATGCCAAGCGGCTTACGAAAAGACTCTCCTGAATGGGAGATACCGGAGCCCCAAAAGGACGCAGAATTGTTAAGCCATCGCATCATCTGCACCACGTTCAAAGGGTTGACTCAGAAGCTACCTGCGGATGTGCGTCATGTCATCTTTCACAGGATGCCGATGACTATTCTCCATTTCATACGAATGAGTCAAATAGCTGGACGCGATGGGGAGATGAGCGCAACCTCGGTCATCATGTCTGCGGAAGAATTGACGGCAGCTTACAACACTGCCGCCCACACGCCCTCGTTCCTAAGCATTAGAGCCTTGTTTCACACAATTTTACGCACGAGACCTGTTCGAATGACGGACCCTCGTCGTGGGCAATATAGGCTCCCTGTCAGTGTCAAGGCTTTGTGCGCTCAGTTACAGATAAAGGTTGATGTGATCCGAGACGCGCTGGAATTTTTGAAAGAAATGGACTACATATCTTTCGAATACGAGAGCAAATTCGGCAGATGGTTAGATCATGTGCAATATCAGATCTCTCGCCCAGCTGCGTTCCAATGGCTTTGCTCTGAGCCAGGCCTTCCAGCCTATCTCTGGGAACGTGGTCAGGCGGGGCCAGCCCATCTGGACCTGGCGGCCGCAGCTGAGAGCCTGGGAGTTGGGCAAGGTCAGGTGACCAACGACCTTGCTGTATTGCTCGAAAAGGGTTTTGTTACTTTGGATAAACTACGATTTTCCTTTCTGTGTGAGCTTCTGGAGCAAGAACTTACGGAGGACAAGATCGAATCACTAGCCCGTATCTTTCACCGGCGATTGATGAAACACGAGAAAGTTAGGCTATCCAACACCGGTGTCATCGAACACGTCTTTGGAAAGGCACCGTGCATCAAAGCAGCCCTAGCCGCGGAAGTGAGTGCGTGGGGATTGCCAGCCGGAGGAACGGTTCATGAAGAGACTGGCTGTGGACGATGCTCCGCTGTAAGTCATATTTATTTCCTAGTCCTCGGTCTGCACCTCCCTGGTGCAGGACGTCTGGACTACATGCCCCACCACGAAATTTGGCAATGCTGATTTAGTCAAAACTGCGTATAGTGTACTGCAGGTCCGATTGGCTTGGACTCTGCCCCGCCGCAGCAAATTCGATATGATCAGGTTCGGAACATTGTGGACACGTATCCCGCCTGGCGCCATGACCCAAGGATCTTGGTTCGCGTGGCATTGGGAATTGCACCTCAGTTGCCCAATGACCTCTGGGACCCGGTGCTTGAAGCAGCGTTGCGCTCGACGTTGCAGACAAAGTCGAATCGCCTGCCTGGCTCAATGTACCATTGTGCCTTCAACGTATGGACCACCATTTCAAATCTTATGGCCCTTGTCAGCAGAGCGCGAGCTAACTCATCATCTGGACAGAAACTACTCATTGCCTTTGCCAGGGAATGCGGTATATCTCCAAGCCAGTACGCTGACTGCTGAGGCTTTGCAAGTCCAGGCTGATGCGTACGCAGACGCCCCATAGAGCGGCCAACGCCACAGCACCCACAACACTCCCGCGCCAACGTGCATCGCTACGCCTCCGGCCACCGGCTTGAGTCGCCCAACTTGTCTTACACCGCCTCAGTCCCCCCCGGCCCTCGCACCATGAACGAATGCCGATAAGTACCCTCGAAGGACATCCACGGCTCCGCCGCATCCCGGAACCCAAATTTCTCATACAGCGGCTTGCCCCCGGGCGTCGCATCCAGATACGCCTCGACGCTGCCCCGCTCCGCCCGCTCGGTGCCCCACGCCATCATCAGACCGGCAGCGCCGTGCCCCTGCGCCGCGCTACGCGTCGCAATCATCTCCAGATACCAGTGCGGCCGCTCGCCCATGATCTCCGCGTGCATGTCGGCGAGCTTCTTGAAGAAGACCGATGCGAGCTGCTGGCTCGCGGGCCAGTCGGACTCTGCCGGCAGCGGCGGGGTGGGTGTTCCCGCGGGCAGAGGCGCGACCCATTTGGCGAAGGCGACGGGGGCTTCGGAGGCATCGGTGATGACAAGGAAGCGCGCGTTGGGATCGCGAATCTCTTCACTCAGTGTGGCGGTCCAGAATTTATGCGTGGACGGGTTGTCGCCTGGGAAAATTCTCTGGCCGATGGGATTGGTGCTGAAGGCGTCGATGAAGATTTCTACCATGGCGGCCACGTCTGAAGGCAGACCGGGCCGCATTTTGAGGGTTGGGTCGGCGGGCATTGCGGCTGGCTTTCTGATAGTGTGTGAGAAACTGGGCTTGAGGATCCCGAGGGCAGCAAAGCATGAAGAGCTCGCAATGATGCCACAAAGAAATCGCCAAACTGATTAGACCAGAAGGCCAATTCGCCTAGTTTTAACGCTATGTGTAGGGCGCGCAATGCGACAAAAAAGAATGCTATTATCGGGCTAGAACACAAAGGCCAAGCCGCTTGATTTCAACGCTATGTCCTGTTCTAACAAAACTCTCTCATGATGACCAGGCTCGATACTTATACACGAGCTGTGATGGGATGTCGTTGCGATAGATTGGCAGGGCTGACTAATAAGCGGACAGCGCCCTTCTCGGCGAGACCTCACCGGTTGAGTCACGCCCGGATGACAATGAATGCAGAACCAAAGTACCATCACGCAGTATCAATCTGACAACCCTCGCCGGGCTCGAACCTTGTTGCTCACTGCGCCATGTCGAGTGGTTGTGTGATTATCAGCCGCTGTACAAACCACCTGACTTCGCGTTCATGGCCATGCGAGCAGCGCTGTTGGTGCAGCACCCATACATGCGACCTGTCTTGCGGAACTGAAGTTCTGTTCCAGATGACTGATTGCACACTCCGTGTATCTATGCTTCCTCCCTTGTAGAACAATCTTCGTGCGCCTGTTCCCATTCTATGCTGCATCTGAATGTGACATTGTCGAACATGGCAATATGGACCCTTGGCCGCTACTTCGGGATTAGAGAGCCACAAGCTGTCACGACAATCGTGTCTCATGGACTCATGAGACTGGTGTCCAAAGTCAAAGTGAGTTGTGACCAGCATGCTAGTGGCCCACTTCGCTGCCTTCGATGGCCCATGGTTTGCTCCTCTGTTCCTCCTCTCAACCAAAATCGTCTCAATGGCCACCGACACTCTTCCTCTTGACCGTCCTCTTGCGCGGTGACCGCCTGATGTTCCGAGGCGTGCCGGCATTTGTATCCGCGCTAGACTCTCGAACGACTTCCTTCTTCGACTTCCTCAGCGGTGCGTCTGCTGGCTCTTCGCTGGCCTCCACAACAGCCTCGGTGACCTCCTCAGCCTCAACAGACGGCAGTGTTGGATGTCCAACCTCCTCCTCGATGCTGGTCGCGACCGTCGCCTCCTGCTCACCGCCCTCCTGCTCCTCCGCATTCGAAGACGCCACCACATCCTCCATCAACTGCTGCTCGATCTTCACCGGCGACAAGTCAAACTCTTCCTCCCCCTTGCCCCGTTTCGGCGTCGCCACCGGCTCCAGTCTCGGCACACCGCCCTGCGCCAACCGCTTCAGCTCCTCGATCTCCGCCTGTTGCGCCTTCACCACGCGCTCGAGCTCAGCCATCTTCTTCTCGTCGCGGGACTTCCACGTCCGGTACAGCTCGCCCTTGCGCGCCATGGCCTCCTTCCTACTGTCGGCGTCGGTCGCGGCCTTGATGTCGGCCTTGACGGCGTGAATCTGCTGCGCGCGCTTGGCGCGTTTGTACTGCTGGCGGCGAGTGGCGTTGTGGGTGCTGCGTGGTGTCTCTAGCCTGAAGTCTTTGTCTGCTTCCTTTTTGGGTGTGGAGTTCCCGATGGAGACTCTGCTACGGGCAGTGCGCGCCATGGTGAGTTTATGATGTGGTGAGGCGCCCAGGTCTGAGTGTATGTGACTTTGGCGTTATGTTGAGTGTTTTTGAGCGGGCTATATAATGAGAAAGATGGTAGGCTAGTAATACGATTTCGTTGGAAAATGAGTCTGAGGTTTAGTATGTGACAGTGGGTTTGCTCTCACTGAACTTTCATTTCTTTCAATGGAAAATTTGAAAATTCTCAGGCCTGCGCAATGTGGATACTTGCAGGGGGCGCCTGAATGGGCTGTATTTCTGGGGGACCTGCAGGGTACCCCTTGGCGCTGACAGTGCTCGATTCTTGCCCACAATCTTCCCATCACACATGCACATGAGGCACTCACGAACATTGATCGATAACTTCACCAACGGAAATTCGCATCGAGCAAGATGATGATTTATGTACAGTGCTTCACTTGAACAGACTGTCCTTTGGCAATCACGCCCAAGCAAGACCTGCTTTCAACTGGGAAGCTCAGCAAGAGTCTGATAAGACCTCCGACTTCTCGCCAGCGGAGCAGGTTTGGACACCAGTTCCGCGAACTGCTCCTCTCCATGCTGCCAATTCCCAGTCGGCGAAAACTCCACGAAGGATGGGGACCCCACTGACGAGACCATCGTCCTGCGTGAGCCATCACTCATCGACAGCCCAGACACACTTTGGGCGACCTCGCGCGGCGAGCCAACACCGTCTGCCATATCCGCTTTCTCGTTCAGATGCACGGATCGACTGTCCAACTGCTGCGGATTTGCGTTAGTGTATGCCTGCGTCCATGCCGCAGGGTCGTCCATTGCTAGGATCTGTGCGGAGCGCCGGTCGCTATCCTTTGCGGTGCTGGGAGGGAGGGCCGCAACGCTGCCTACCACAGGGTTGAAGTTGAAGTGGCCCGGCTCCTCGACGTCTTCCTCGTTGCGTTTGCGCCGGCAATACCACACTGACTAGGTTAGCGACAGGTTTCTGGAGGCCACGATGCACCGCTCTGCGCGACAAATGCTTTGTTGGTGCTTGGCCGAGGAGTCCTGAGGTGCCTCATGAGGCAGAGCTCAAGACTTGTGGAGTGTGCGTGCTAGATGTGGGCTCTTCACTTACTGAGTACAGATATGATGAACAGTATGAAGAGTATGCCGCCAACAGTCGCCCCTACAGCTACGCCTGCTGCTCCGCCTGGCGTTTTGACGCCGTCAGGTGATTCATTGTTCGGAGTTGATGTTGTTGATGTTGTTGGTGTTGTTGGTGTTGTTGATGTTGTTGATGTTGTTGATGTTGTTGATGTAGATGATAATGCCGAGGTCGACACCGTAGGGCTAGAGATAGAGTTGGTGCTCGAAGTTGTGGGAGCTGTTGATCGTCAGCGCATGAACAATCACTCGACACAAGCTGTGTGATGACCTGTCCTGACGGCGAGGGCTCCTTTTCGGCTGAAGGACAAAATTGTAACTAGCAGATAAAATGATAGGGCCAAAAACACCTCGAGCTTGGGAGAGGGGGGGGGGGTTCGTACCGGTGCCAGCTGCTAAAGGATCCACCGTGATAGGCAGTATTATACTCGCGCATTGTGTTTGTCCACCGCTTTGGACACACCGGCTGCCTGGTGGACAACAGAAGCCATTTCCACAGTCTACAGAGAAGATAGTCGGACAGGTCGATTCTTGGCGTTTCTGACTCTGGTATGCGACCTCACCCAACAGGTTGGGTGACATTATGCATTAATGTCTTTTGTTGATTTGTGGGTCCAAAACTCTCGAGGAACGTTAATTTGGCAAGGTCTCCAGCAAGATGGAAACTTACTCCACCTTGGGGCCTGCTTTGGTTTAATAGTGGATAGTGACCTGATACCAAGCAGACCGGGTGCTTCTCGAGGGCGTGAGCCGTCCAAAGCTATCAAAGTAGCAATAAGATCGTGATGGCAGACGTCACTGATTGTTGTCTAACTGCTGTTCCATTTGGGAAAGTCCATGGATAAGCCTGGGCCAGCGTTCATCTTGTCGTTTCTGGCGGGTGTTTCTCCATTGCTGTCCAAACGGACCAATGTGCGAGCTGCTAGACTTCAACAAAGTTACCGGATTTGACAAAGTGACGTACCGGAGCGTTCAGATGTCAAACATTACCACAGACGAACCTACAAAGGTATGCTCTGTGCATCTGATGTTCCAGAATGAGCAGAACCTGGACAGCCAAGGGGCATCCCGAGCGTGTTTCGTGTCCAGCCTGGTTGCACTGGCCTATGGATTTGGTAAAGGAAACGTTTCCACGCAACGCTAGTCTTTTGCAGAGCTCACCTCAGAAACCTCCTGGAGCCATATGAGATCAAGTATCAGCCTGTGTTGACATGCTTATGATGTACGTGAAGAGTATTGTCCCGAACAGGTAACTATTTGCGCAAGCAGCCTCCCATGTAACTACGTCGCCGCCGAGGCATTGAAGCTCGAGCCTTCAACCCCGCGGTCATGACTCCGCAGGTTCCGTCAACAAGTCATGAGACGCACAAATGTGCTACCACTATTGTTTTCTCCTTCTTTTGTATTCCATTACCAACCACATTCCACTGCAAATGCCTTTCGCAACAATTCCAAGACGGTATTGTTTAGTACTAGCCGGACTGTGGTCTTTCCCCCTGTAGGCACTGGTACAAAGAGCGACTTCTCCACCCGCCTTGCTCGGCGTCTTACAACTTTGCAACTAATCAATATTTTTTACAATTTAATCTCAATTTTGATTGACGTAATATTCATGGTAATAAACTTGTGTTTTGCTTTGTTTTATAACTTTATGATTGGTAAAATAAGAGTAAAAAATAAAATAGATAAAAAGTTAGGAAGGTAGTTTTTTGTATACCCTTGCTTTATAGCGAGTTTAAAGATTTTTTATGTCTTTGATTTTACAATTATGTTCTTATGTATTTAAAATTTAATTAAAAAATCGTTTTTTTTTTAATATCAAAAGTATAATTGTATAACTTTTTATGTTATTTGAACTTTACTATAAATATTGCAAATTGATTTGTGTGGTGAGAGAGGGGCGAAATTGTTCTAAACAATACATCTTTTCTCCATCTGTTTGCTTTGTAACGGTTGTACCTGCAAGGGTAAATTGGCCATTCAGATAATTGTATTTGTTGTTGTGGATACCTAAGGGGGGGGGGACCACAGTCCGGCTAGTACGGAGTCAGTGTGATTATTGTTTTAGCGATTTTTGGTGGTGAGCAATTGGTTTGCAGATGAGTGTTGGCGCGGGATTATTTGTGTGTATTATGACTTGTTGACGGAACCTGCTTTGCCATCTAAGCTCTTGTAAACTCTGTTACGGTTCGCTTGCCAACGTTGTTGTCTCGTAATTGCGACAATGCGAGCCAGCTTTGACCGTGCTGAGTGGTATGTCTACGATTGTCGACTGGAGCTTTGGAGAGATAGAGCTCTCCCACGTCGCTGCAAGAGATACCATAAGCTCTTCCACCAACCATTCCACATACTGATTCTTCCCCAAAGCCTCGATGTCTGATGCGAGGGCATGGGACGAGGTGAGAAGCGGAGTCTTTGCTGGGCGAGAAGCACCGACTAAGACCTTACCCGGGCTGTGCACGTAATACATAGCACGTTCACAATAGGAACGCAACGGATTCGAAGCGAAGACATTGTTGTGACGCAGAGGCTCCTACCAAAAGTCAACAAGCTGAGGTGGTAGATGAAGACTCGGGCTCGTCGTCGTGGGAGGGATTTGTTATATTAGAAGCGTGTTATGAGTAAGCAAGCAAGCAGCCTTGCCAACAGCACTTTCTCTTCGCCGTCGAGATATCATGGCACGACGCTTCTCCGGAAGAAAACTTCCAGGACGATGGGTATGTACCCTGCAGTCATGGCGTCACTGCTCTCTTCATTTACCAGTATCAGCTCACGGAGCTGCCGGTGTCACCACGTCAACAAAGCTCTTGAGCTCTCAGGCAGGTGGGGCGGCACCGCGCCAGAGCCTCGGCACGGAAAACACTCGAGCCATCAACAGAGTGTGAACCGGAGTCGGAGCGACGCACGAATGCTCCGGCTCCGGCCCCGGCTCCGGCTCCGGTCTGGTACGGAATCAGAAGACGATCCAACGCCTAGGCAGACGACCTTGAAATTCAGCGCCCACGCATCCCTTCGACCGCAGAACGAAGCACTTTCAGCGGGGCGTCTGGACGGAGGGCTCCGCAAGGCTTTCCGGCCAACCACTTGTGAACAAGTGGAGTAAAACTGTGATACAAGCGAGTTGGCTCTGACTCGTGCCTTTCGCAGTACTTGACACGTAAACAGGGGAGCTGATACTTGGTGAAGTATTTGCTGTATGCAGGAAACCGGATCTGATACGCAAAGTCACGAAAGCTCCACTGAAAGTGCTTCGTTCTGCGGTCGAAGAGATGTGTCACTCGCGCCTCGACTCGCCTTCCATACGACAAGCGCGACAGCTCCGCCGCGTCTTCCCAACGCCCCGAAATGTGCATGATGCATGATGGGTGTCACTCCGGTCCGCCCAAACCTTAAAGACGTGCCGAGGAACCCGGCGGGTCCGCGAGGCTGCACGGCCAATCAGACACGGCGTAATGGCTGCCACTTGCAGCGGAACATGGCTCTGGGAATCCATTCGGCCGGATCCTGGCTTGTCATGTACGGAATAAATCGACGTCTGTCCATTGAAGACCTTACTTAAAGGGGCGTCGAAGACTTCGGTGTCGTAGCCAACGCTGATTCCGATATTCCTCCTCCCAACATCATCTCCCAACCTGTCCACAACGCATACACTGGGTGGCTCGACAAGTACCAAACCGTAAGGATGGCAGAAACTACAGTACCCATCCCGTCGCCCCCGGGAGTACCTCTTATAGGAAATGTGGGCGATATCGACTCAAATTTCCCACTGGGATCACTCAAGAACATGGCCGATGTTTATGGTGCGCTACTCCATCAGATAGTTCTCCGGACCACCTGCTAATGACAAACACAGGAGAGATTTATCGGCTTAATCTTGCAGGCCGCAGCCTGGTCCCAGTCTCTTCTTACGCTCTCGTCAACGAGCTCTGTGACGAGAAGCGGTTCAAGAAGGACATCAGAGGCGTGTTAGGGCAAGTCAGAGAGGGCGTCCACGACGGGCTATTCACTGCAACAGGTCCCGAGGAGGAGAATTGGGGCATCGCACACCGAGTCTTGACGCCGGCTTTCGGACCCATGCCCATCAACAGCATGTTTGATGAGATGCACGACATCATCTGCCAGCTTGCCATGAAATGGGCACGGCATGGTCCTTCCCAGCCCATCAAGGTGACCGATGATTTCACTAGACTCGCCCTCGACACCTTGGCTTTATGCTCCATGGACTATCGCTTCAACTCCTTCTACCACGACGAGATGCATCCGTTCATCGAAGCTATGGGCGCCTTTCTGGTGGAATCAGGCAATCGATCGCGTCGTGCTCTCCCCGCATTTTTCTACCGAGAAGCCGACCGACAACTCGCGCAGAATATCGCGGTAATGAGGAAGACGGCGGAAGATGTCCTGAACGCACGGAAAGAGAATCCTTCGGACCGCAAAGACCTGTTGACGGCCATGCTCGACGGAGTGGACAAGAGGACAGGGAAGAAGATGACCGACGAAAGCATCATCGACAATCTGATTACTTTCCTGATCGCGGGCCACGAAACCACAGGAGGCACGCTTTCCTTCGCAATGTACAATCTACTGAAGCACCCAGAGGTATATCGCAAAGCGCAGCAGGAGGTAGATGATGTGATCGGTACCGGCTCCATCAAAGTTGATCACATCGGCAAGCTTCAGTATATTCAAGCGGTAAGAGTCTCATACACTTCACCACGAGGCCGAAACGCTGACTGTCCGTAGATTCTGCGAGAGACACTGCGGCTCACACCAACAATTGCGAACATTTCTGTAACCCCCCTCAAAGATGAAATCATTGGCGGAAAGTACGCAGTGACTACGAAGGATACTCTTATGCTCCTCGTGGCCAAATCTCAAGTCGATCCTGCTGTGTACGGTGAAGACGCATTGGAGTTCAACCCTGAACAGATGCTGGAAGAAAATTTCAACAAACTGAACAGAGAGTTCCCGAACGCCTGGAAGCCTTTTGGCAATGGATCCCGAGGATGTATCGGACGTCCATTCGCCTGGCAGGAAGCGACATCAGCTTTGGCGTTGCTGATTCAAAACTTCAACTTCCACCTGGACGATCCCACCTATACACTGACTCAGATGCAAACCCTGACTTTGAAGCCCAAGGACTTCTACATACGCGCGGTGTTGCGCAATGGTCTTACCGCCACCCAACTCGAGCATCGTCTGAACGGCACAAAAGCCTCCGAGGCTTCTCTTGCGAATTCAGTCACCAACCTTTCGATCTCTGGCGCCGCCAAGCAAGGCAAGGGAAAGCCCATGAGCGTTTACTACGGTTCAAATAGCGGCACATGCGAGTCTCTCGCTCGACGGCTCGCTGCAAATGCGACAAAGCACGGCTTCAGCGCCACTGTGGTGGAGTCACTCGACGTGGCACACCAGAACCTGCCTACTGATCAACCCGTGGTCATCATGACAGCCTCATACGAGGGAGATCCACCGGACAACGCGGCGCTGTTCTGTAGCTGGATCCAGGGCCTCAAGGGCAAGGAGCTCGAGAACGTGTCATACGCCGTCTTCGGATGTGGGCATCATGACTGGGCCTCTACTTACCACAAGATCCCCAAGATGGTCGACTCAACCCTCGAGCAACTAGGAGCCACGAGATTGGCGTCTCTCGGTCTGGCTGACGCTGCTGAGAGCGACTTGTTCTCACGTTTCGAGACTTGGGAGGACGAGACGCTATGGCCGGCCCTCCAAAAGAAATATGGCACCGAGAAGTCGCAAAGCACAGAGAACACTCTGCAGAGTGGTCTCTCCGTCGAGATATCGACTCCACGATCATCTACTCTGCGTCAAGACGTCAAGGAAGCCGTCGTGGTGGCTTCGAGGTGTCTGACTTCTCCCGGCGCGTCGACCAAGAGGCACATCGAAGTCCAGCTCCCGAGCGACAGGTCTTACACTGCAGGCGATTACCTAGCAGTCTTGCCCATCAACCACAGAGACGTCGTCTTGCGCGCGCTTAGGCACTTCCGGCTTCCGTGGGACGCGAATCTGACTATCCAGTCTGAAAGCGCAACGACCCTGCCCACCGGGCATCCTGTTCCGGCTTCAGACGTTCTTGGCGCATATGTCGAGTTGTCCCAGCCAGTAACAAAGCGGAGCATTCACACACTCATCGATGCCGCCGAAGACGAGGCCACGAAGGCGGCGCTCCAGCACCTGGCTGGTGACGGCTACAGCGAGGTCAACGACAAGCGCGTCTCAGTTCTAGACTTGCTCGAGAAGTACCCAAGCGTCGAACTACCCTTCTCCACCTTCCTCTCCCTCCTCCCACCCATGCGCGTCCGCCAATACTCCATCTCCTCATCGCCCCTCTACAACGCCTCGCGCTGCACCCTCACCTACTCCGTCGTCGACGCGCCCGCCCTCTCCGGCACCGGTCAACGCTACCTCGGCGTCGCAACCTCGTACCTCGCCAGTCTGCAGCCCGGCGACAAGCTGTACGTCGCCATCCGGCCCTCGCACGCCAGCTTCCACCTCCCCGTCGACACCGAGCAGAAGCCCATCATCATGATCGCCGCCGGCAGTGGCCTGGCGCCGTTCCGCGGCTTCGTGCAGGAGCGCGCCGCAATGCTCGGCGCCGGGCGCAAGCTCGCGCCCGCGATGCTCTTTTTCGGCTGCCGCCACCCGGACCAAGACGACCTGTACCGTGAGGAGCTCGCCAAGTGGCAGGAGATGGGCGCCGTGGATGTGCGTCGCAGCTTCAGCCGCATGCCGGAGGCGAGCGAGGGATGTGCGTATGTGCAGAACCGGTTGTGGAAGGATCGGAGCGAGGTCCAGGCGTTGTGGGATGCGGGCGCCAAGGTGTATGTGTGTGGCAGTCGGGGGGTTGCGGATTCGGTCCGCGAGACAGCGATTAGAATGTATGTGGATGGAGCCAAGGAGCATCATGGCAAGGAGTTGAGTGTGGAGGAGGCGACGGAGAGGTTTGATGCTACTAAGTATGAGAGGTTTGCGACGGATGTTTTTGATTAGACTCAGGGCTTGCATCTGCGGCGATATTTGCGATTTGGGTACCAGCGGGATAGATAGCGGAAGTGGGATGGCAGTCACACTATAGACTATAGAATTCTTTTTTACACTATCAGCCCGTCCTCTGACACGCATCGGCAAGTCTATGTGTTCGATAAACTTGCCATTGAGGCAACAAGGTCGAGGACGTTTGATGCCCTTGGATGAATCAGGAACCATTATGGTAAACCACCATGGAGTCGAGAGGAACCGTCTATGTCCTGCTCGCTGATGAGTTCTATTGACCATGGCCTGCCTGTCTTCAAGTACCGAGAGTTCCATTGGGGTGGAGCTGTCTTTTGAACCGTGAGATCCCAATCTTCGCATCTAAATCTCGTCCCAGTCTCTCACGGCAGCTTCCACAATGGGCCGAATAACCTTCCTGCTTGCTCCGTTCTGCTCAGTCCACACAAACTGCCTGGGGGCAAGCTCGTCGTTCCTGTTCCAAGGCACCAAATCCAGCGTTTCGTTCTCCTCTATCGCCTTCTTCACAGTCTTGAACAGCGAGTCCGCCTCCTTTTGGTCGATCCGCACATCATCACGGACGACTAGAGTGATCTGCCGGACCTTCTTCTTCTTCCCGTGCTCCTTGTACTTGTGCTTGCTCAGCACCACGCTCACGTCAACGCCGACCTCGGCAGTCCAGGCCGCCTCGATGGCAAACCAGTTGAACAGCTCCTGGAAATCAGTCTTGAGAATCTGCTCCTCCATCGAGTATGGCACAGATGCGAGGCCAAGGCTGACAGTGGGGGTGATTGGGGAAGGAGTGTCGACCAGGTCTCCTTTCCAGTCGCGACGCAGCAGGTCGCGGAGACCCAGGTGGCTGAGATCCTTCTTTGCCTTGCTGAGCTCATCGTCCAGATCCTCCATGACATCCGAGAGCTTGTCCTTAGCCCAGTTGCTGCGCTTCAGCACCCGCTTCGACACCTCCACGTCGGTGTCCGTGGTCTTGTCACCCTGCAGGCCGCCAGAGTCGATTGCGATGGCGCTCAACATGAGTTCAAGAAGCTCGTGTGGGATGTGGTACTCCTCGGGCAGTGCCTCAAGCTCGTCCAGCATCTGCCTGGCGACGATGGTGGTGCATGAGGCGACCTTCTCGAAAATACGTGGCTCAGCGTCTGGGAACGTGCCCGTGTCAACGTGATGGTCGAAAACACTGAGGACCTTCGCGTCACGCCACTTTCGCTGCGGCTCGCTGTGGTCGACGAGCACAATTCCTCGCAATTTTGAGCCCAAAGTTTCTGGGTCCTATCATAGCTCGTCAGTCTGAAATTCGAAGCTGCTACACGGACGAGAGGCTACCGGCACAGCGGCAAGAGCAAGACCTACTTCGGGTAATTCATCGAGCTTCAAAACATCCTCGTGCCGCTGGGTCATCTGCGAGTTGCTGAGGGCCAATTTGTTCTCTGGGCGCAGGTCTAACGCCATAGTGGGTGTCTGCAGCAAGGCGATGGCCTTGAGCGGGCTGGATGTGTTGTAGGTCGAGTGCGATAAGTGGTAGGCCCAGGTTAGCGCTGCGGCCATCGAGTCGAGGTCACCAGCTTCATTGCCCTGGACGACGGTCCATTCTCCTTCATTTCCGGCTTGCCAGTCGATGAGAAACTCCCTCTTGGTCGCTCGACTCCATTCACTGAAATGCCCAACCCCCTTTTCGGGCTCCTTTGGGTGCTTGCCTAGCACTGTCTGCTGATCCTGCGCCGGGCGGGAAAAGCTTGTCGCAGCTGCAGAGGACGCCGATAGCATGAGCACCAGCGTGCTGAGTCGGAACGGCATTTTGGTTGCGGTTCTGATGGAAAGTGAAGAGAGAGCATCAACAAAGTGAGACAGCTCGAATTGGAGCTGGGCTATAAAGCCACCACGTCAGCCACGTCAGAACGTTGACAGCTGTTCGAGCTTGTTGATCCACTGCTTTAGGTAAGCGGCCAACACAGCCTTGGTTGCATAACACCATGCTTGGCTGAGGCCTTGGTACGGGGTAGGTACCAAGTACGTTATTGGTCAAAATCCCATCTTGGGAAAGGCAGCTTAGCTGCGGCGGTGCACAGATCCTCGTGCGCAACATACAGTTGTGTGCGTTGTGAGAAGCACTTGTGAGGCATGAGAACAAACCACCACCTCGAACTTGACTAGCCCGTCTCGGCTATTTGTATCCACTTCTTGACATCCACAGCTCGTGTCGTAGGGGGGCTTCGGCAGCTACGGTGTGCTGCAGAGCCTCTCTTCTGATTATTTTCAGTAGGCACTGCTTAGGCTTGACAACCAACGGCCCCTAATCCGCAGCAGGAAAGCAAGAGGATGGAGAAAGCTGACAATGAGACGTCCTCTGCACCTGTGCCTCCTGAGGCCTTATCTTTGGGCGGCCGAGCCAACGGCCTGGTCGGCAAAAAACCCGGCCATGACGAGCCCCCGTAATCGGCTGGACTCCGGCCATTTCACTAGTAGATGTCGAGTATCGTCCCAGGACCGGCACAGACATATCCATCACTAGCCGGTGCCACCGGGTCGGATCGTGCTGTATTTAGATCCGGGAACTAGAATAGTGGCCTTCCAAGGTTGCTGGACTCATCATCGTCTCGGAATTCTGCTCACTGCTGCTATATTTCCGTGAAGCACTGCCAAGGCTACTTTGCGGCTTCGTATCATCCCCCTGACCACCAAGCATAATAGTATACTCAACACAGGGAACATTTCAGTTTCAAGCAAGCGACATCATGTCTCGGCCAGCAGAGAACTGGGAGACGATAGCAGCCAGGAAAAGGGCAACGCTGTTGGCTTCCATACCGAAGGAATGGACTGTCCCGGCGGAACGTCTTCCGCCTGCCTCACAGAACGATGTCACAAGTTGGCCGGAGAGCTCAGGATGGTTCACCGCAGAAGAGCTCGCCATTACCGAACTTTCGGCCTCTGAGCTGGTGGCCAAGCTTGCTTCTGGTGCCCTCACTTCAGTAGATGTTACCAAGGCCTTCTGCAAGCGTGCGTCGGCGGCTCATCAACTGGTATGAATATGCAACATCCACACTCTCGACAAAGTCCACCTGCTGATGTATGAGTACAGACAAATTGCCTGTCCGAGACATGCTTCACTCGTGCACTCGAGACAGCAAAGGCTCGCGACGAGCATCTCGCCCGCACGGGCAAATTACTGGGCCCTTTGCACGGCCTACCCGTGAGCTTGAAAGACAACTTCAACCTCAAGGGTCTAGATGCAACAGTCGGCTTCGTCAGCCATGTCGACGACCCGGCTACCTACGACTCGACTCTGGCCACGATGCTGGAGCAGGCGGGCGCGGTCTTCTACGTCAAAACCAACGTTCCCACCGCCATGATGATCGCTGAAAGTGTTAACAACACCTTCGGTCGCACCGTCAACCCACGAAACAGGCAATTGACGTCCGGAGGCAGCAGCGGAGGCGAGTCTGCCCTGATTGCATTGAAGGGGTCCAGCTTGGGCATCGGCACTGATATCGGCGGAAGTCTTCGTATCCCTGCAGCGTGCACTGGCATTTTCACCTTGCGGCCCAGTTTCGGGAGGTTTCCCACGCTCGGATGCCGCAGTGGTATGAGTGGCCAGGAAGCTATTCAGAGTGTCAACGGGCCCCTCGCCAGGACACTCGAGGATATCGCGCTCGAAGCTAAGACTATTGTGGACGCTCAGCCGTGGCTTCACGATCCGCGAATGGTCCCTGTCCCGTGGCGCCAAACACAGCTGCCCGAGAAGCTCAAGATCGCTGTCCTGTGGAACGATGGGATGGTGATACCTACGCCGCCTGTCGCTCGCGCACTCAAGACCACGGTGGACAAACTCAAGGCGGCGGGACATGAGATTGTGGACTGGGATCCCAAAGACCAGGCTCAAGGTCTGAGCCTTCTGAACCGGATGTTCGTCGCCGATGGAGGGCTCTCTATCAAGAAGGAGCTTGAGCGCTCTGGCGAGCCGCTGAGAGAAGAGATGAGTGCGTATGGGGTTGCCAAGGAGCTGGGGACATATGAAATGTGGCAAATTCACATGGAACGCACAGCCTTCCAAAAGAAATATCTCGACAGATGGAATGAGGCTGGCATAGACGCGATTTTATGTCCCACTACACCATTCAGTACGGTCAAGAGTGGCCAGTTCAAGCATGGTAAGTCATCTCTCATCCATATTCTTGGTGTCTTGAACATGCTAACGAAACTATCAATTTAGTTGGTTATACGGGTGTCTATAACATTTTGGACTATGCTTGCGTTTCTTTCCCTACGGGCATGGTTGCCGACAAGGAGGCTGATCGGATTGAGGACGGATATGCGTCCTTGAGTGAGACATGCAAAGCAATCCACGCAGAATGTGAGTTCGACATGCCGTCAGGATCCCCATCACTGATGCTGACGAATTACATAGATGATGCTGAGGCTGTGCATGGCATGCCCATTAGCCTCCAGCTTGTGGCTCGGAGACTGGAAGAGGAGAAGGCTCTGGCGCTGACAAAGGCTATTTTGTCCACGCTGTAAAATCTGTTGACTTTGAGCGAAATACTTTGGCATCATCTGCAAAGCGCGGAGTCGAGCTTAGAACTTTATCAATTTTCGTTGGAACCCGAGATACCATGTGGTCGGTTCAAAGGTTGCGCTCCTACTGAGCCGTCAGGACCATGGCCCGTACCCTCTTAAGTGACACGAGACCGACCAATCTTGTAAGAAGCAATTATAATGGAGGCGAAAATCCCAGACATAAGTCTTTTAGGTGATCATTTCAAACGCGCTGTTTGATTGCTATGTTCGTGTGTCCTGTTCGTTTGTGCTGCTTCTGTGACATCGGGGCAGAGCCGGAGGAAAGAGGCAGTTTTCATACCTATACTGTGCACGGTCAAGGGATTTAAGGTTCATAAGTGCTCGGATTAGATGGATTATTATGGCGCGAAATAGTCCAGAACAACTTCATGCTCTTGCTGCTTCAGTGTTAACATGCAGTATGAGTCCATCACACCACTTTGGAAGCCTTATCATGACCATCCTCTATATCCTGACTGGTCCCATCCTGATCAACCCCATCAAGTCCTCTCCTAATGTCATCTCTGTGATGGAACCAGGAAAGTGCCGCGCACCAGACAGCGAGGGCTATGGAGCAGGCGATCATAGCCCACATACCGTGCTAGTATCAAATTGTCAGTCTGGTCTCCAGTTGAAAGGAGAAAGTTGTGCTCACAATGAACCACGGTGCCATGGAGGCGCCGTAGAAGATGATACTCCACCATGCATTCACGGCATTGGAGCCGACATTCATGCCAGCAAGGACAACACCACGAAAGACATGCTCCTCGTAACGCATCGCGTCATTACACCAGGCAAAGAACGTGGCCTGGCATGCGTAGACTGCACCCGCCCAATAGTATGCGCCAAACGTGAGGGCCGTTGACCCGGAGCTTGTGGGATTCTGGCTCGCGGCAAGAATCATCGCTGAGGTCACAATCCCTGTGATAGCGATGAAGTAGCCAACAAGGTACCGCTTACCGTTCAGAAAGTCTGTGAGCGTAGCCCAGAACAACGTGGATATGATCCCAATAGCCGGCACGCCTGTAGGGTAACTGTTCAGTTGTGAAACGGAGTACGTGATCGTCGGGTGGCTCTTCATGTACAACTGCAGCAGGGCGTTGCTACTGAAGCTCTCCGTTTCTCCGGCGATAATCCAAAGCACCACGAAGCCCCACCAGTACCAAGATGTGAGCACCTTCTTAGCGAAGCGCCAGGTCAGAGGACTGCGGTCGTGGACCTCGGGCACACGCGACACAGCCAGACTTTTCTCGTCTTCTGTGAAGTAAAACGCAGTGGTAGACGAGGGCGTGTCTGGGAACAGCAAGAATCCATACAGTGCTACGGGCAATGTGATCAGACCGTCGATGATGAACAGCCATCGCCAGCCACTCATGCCGCGCAAACCGTCCATGCTTTCGTGAATGCCAGTCTGAATGAATCCGCCGATGCTGGGTCGAGAAGTCAGCACCAAAAGCTAGCGAAAAGCATCAATTTGCGCTTACAGAGTACCTGCCAGGCCAGACGCCGTGAAGATTCCGCTACGCTTGCCAAGTTCCCGCTCGGTGTACCATGCGCCTAGGATATAGTGCGTCCCAACAAACGTGCTGGATTCAGCTATGCCCTGAAAGAAGCGGATAGCCATGATGGACTGTGGCTTTTGCACCGATGCCGTCACCATGGTCAGAAATCCCCAGACGACCATCATGAATGGGAAGAAAAAGCGTGGCTTGATGTAGTGGAGAGACAGATTGGACGGTATCTGCCCGATAACATATCCCACTGTGAAGCACGTGTTGATTTCATTGTACTGGTTGCCTACGAAGCCGAGCTCCTCTTTCATGCCCGAAACGTATGCATTTGCCAGATTCGACCGATCTAGCTGCAGCGGCACCGTCAGTACCTTGACCTTCAGGCTGGGACAGCGGAGGTGCAGCTCACATAGTTCATGAAGTAGCTCACGCAGCAGAATGTGAGAATGAAGAAATCTATTTTCTGCACAAGCTTCCGCTCGCCTGGCTGGTAGTCCGCGCGGAAGTACGCGCGAAGGCTGGACCGCGCCATGGTCTCGTGGTGGTGGTGGTCGTGGTGGTGGTGACAATGGAGAGATTGTTCGTCCTTGCCAAAGAATTCCAGTGCTGATTGTGAATCAAAAATGGTGGGGATTTAGCGCCTGTAAATGGGCGCACTCAGTCCGATCAGCGGGGACTGAGCGCTGAACGGCCTTTGAGCAGCGGGTCAATCTTGGCGAAGCAATCATGAAAGCTCCGGACCGGGCCGCCCGTATCTCGCCGAGAGCGTCCGGAGTAGATTAGATTGATTGTTCGACGGAATGTCGCTGGTCAGATTGCGAGCACGACTCCATAATAGCAGAAACGATCCGAGAACCCTGGACTTAGATACGTTTCTTCAAGATCGTTTGCTGCGCGGTGAGCTGTCGCTGAGTGATGCAGGCGTATGAATAGCAGTACAGCAAAACCGCAAACGTCCCATTGTTAGCTTTGGAATCACACCCACAACATGAGTACTTTGCAAGCCACAGCCTGTTGGCCTGGAATACTCCCTCAAGTTTTGCTCCCATGAGGCATGGCTGCAGTGGCCGTTGGTTGCTCTTCGCAAACGAGACCGGCGAGATGTCATGACGAAAGAGACTCAGAATTCCGAAACAGATTACCTGCAAAATTATAGGTCCAAATCGTGATACAAAGCTTGATGGTGTATCTAGAATCGTGGAGACATTTGTCTGAGGGCGGTCACAAGCAGTCCATAGGCCCGGCGCCACAGCAAATGCATCACCAGTTCACCTACACAAGACTGAGGCAATATTCGGTCAGCATGTCTTTACTTCATGTCAATGTAGTCATCAACTCACGATTGTCAGAAGAGCAGAAAGCACACTATTGCAAATATATGGCCTTCTTGTGGGAGACTCTTCGACTGCTCGGTGATCTCAGAGCATTAGACTTTTGTAAACATACTTCTCCAGAATCACACATTGAGAATAGGCCTACACATTGTTAGTCCACTGGAACCTATCATTCATCATGTACGGAGTAAGGCGTTTTGTGAGAAAATGGTTCTTAAATTTGCGTCTTAATCTATCGTCCACGGGTCTCTTCCCGTGTGTTACGCTTGCCTGTTCTTACTGTATTGCTGTGCCTCTTCTCGGGACAGTCCGAGGAGGATTCGCCGCCTCCATGCTGAAGCGCGCCAAATGAAAATTGTTCATATCGCTTCGTCTTTCTCCTTCAAAAATGTCCAGTAGCACGGCACACTGCGCTCATGACTTCCAAGGTTGGCACGGCACGTCTCACGAGGATTTGAGAGATAGAGAGCCGCACAGTACTTAAGTCCTTAGCCTTTTTCCCACGACGGCGAATCATTGTTTCCATTGCTACCTTTTGAGGTACCGCTGCACAGCATCTGTATCCCAAGAAGGGGAGATCAACCACAAGGGCCTGGGCAAGTTCTTCGGCCCGGGTCACTGGAACGAACATTCCGGGGCTCAGGACCGATCTTGCGGACTTTGTGGCTCTTACCGCGCCGTGCAATTGCATCTTGGTAACCTCTTTGGATGACAAGCTCCACCTTTTGCATCATATACCCTCATTTGAAACCATGCAACAACGTTGTTGACAATGCTTCAGGCAAATTGGTGAGCCGGTGGCCTGGAGGCACGCCCAACGATCAAAGGTGGAGGTCACGGTTGGGACCAGGATGCAGGGGACTATTGGCGAACGTCGAATTGCTTGGGCTTGGGAGACATGGTAGAGCTCCTCAAAAAACTCGTGATGGGCGTCAACGTTGGTGGCCCGTCCTTTCTGGCCCTGGTTTTACGAGTAGCGATGAAGAGGATTTGAGGATCCGTTCTCGACTCCTGGCACCAACGCGTGGGGGCATTCACAGGAGATGGTTGAGATAGCCGTCTCGTCATGCTTTCTTTCCTTGTCGTATCTTTTCTCTTTCTCTCATAGCCAGCATCGGCCCATTTACTCATTGCACCAATATCAGCCTGCAAGCCGTCAAACAGCAGTCCTGTCAATTTTTCTACCTTCTCAGAACAGCCTTGGGTCGAAGTCATGGCTTGGATGCGGCCTACCTCAGGTCTGGCATTGTGCACTTGTTTACTTGCCAGTGTCATGCCAGCAGAATGTGGCGGATATGCGGCATTCATGTCTGATGTGGGCACCCAACTCATCGTCCTTGACTCTGCTGGGAACCTCCCATACTCCCCATGTAATAGCGGCGCAACACCACAATGGTCTTCCGCCTCGCCATTACTATTGCCTGTGGAAGTGGCACCAAGAATCGGCTCCAATATTGCGGCTGTTGGTTTCACTGAGAACGATATCCTATATGTGCGTACGTCCCAGAGCTGTCATGGATCCGTGGAACTGTGACTAATACATCACAGGCTGATGTTTTCTGGCAAAACGCAAGATTGAATCTCGAACATGAGCGGTTCAAATGCAATAAGGACGACGGGACGTATTCTCTTGAAAGGCGATCGTCACCGGACGGGGATCTCACAGACGACTCCCACATGCCAGACGTTAGCATGTTCACGGGCCTCGCTGTTGTGCGCCTAGCGATGTTGGCTAGGACGAGGTTGTTCTTTCACGATTCGGGTGCAGGTCTGCATCAACTTGAATATACTCCTTCCAACACATGGGAATACATTGGCATGGTCAACCCTGATGGCCATCTTCAAGGACCCGCCCTCGGCGCGGCCGTCATCGATGGGACAGCATCGATGTACACGGTTGTAGCCCGAAGTGACAGTAATCTGGGGATAGCCGGCACCTACAGTGGCGATCAGTGGAATGTTGGTCAGTCGTTCCCGTGGATATGTTTCTTCGTCCACATTTACACTCTGCTGTGAGAGGTCTAACGCTCTCGGCGCAGAAACAACCCCTCGCTCCCTTTCAAACAGCGACACGTCAAGTCTATCCACTGAAGATTTCATTGTCAACACAACTGAGCCTGTGCTTGCCAGGCTTGAAGCATGGCCTAGTCACTTATCGAATCTTGCAATTGTCATCGACCAGGACTCATCGAAATACATCTTCTACATTGGCAGTGATAGGGCACTATACTATGTGACATCCGTGGCCGACACCAACTTCGGCGGCTGGAGTGTCTATGATAGCCTCGATACAAATTACTGGCCTCTCGCAGATGATGATGCAGCCGACTTCGCAGTTGCATGTGACCCATCGACATACGACACCCGAATTTACTACATGTCCGGGAAGTCCATGGTGGAAGTGTCAAGGACGGGAAAAGACACTTGGGCTGAGGCAGCAGCATTGCCGACCTTTACCAAGGCTCCTACGGTAAGCAACTTGTCCTCTCGGGCCTTGCCATTCAGTAAAGTTTCACACCCATCTCTAGGTGTGACAGTCATCAAGATAGATCCGACCGTCGTTGTGGTTTCTTTCAGTCCATCCAACACGGCGAACACAGCTAAGACGACAGATGAACAGGCAACTGAGTCCTCGACATCAACAACACCGACTACAGTGTCGCAATCAAGCAAGACGGCCGCTTCAGATACGAAGTCGAGCAGCACGAGCAGTAGCCCGGGACTTTCCACGGGTGCACAAGCCGGAATAGGAGTAGGGGTGGGGGTAGCTGGTCTAGCAGTTTTCGGGCTGCTGGTAGGCTGCTGTCTTGCACGCACGAAATCTCGACCTGCCCAGCAAGATAACGAGGAAGGCGCCCTGTCCCAAGGCGTGGTCCGCGCAACGGCTGGCCGTGATCTCAAGACGGCAGACGTTTACGAATACTATGCACCCAACGAACGAGGCTCGAGCTTGTCGGACGACCACACCCCTCCCAAGGACATTCTGCATGATGCAGTTCAGCCATCGGACCAAGATGAGATGCACAAGAGCTCGGCTTCTCCTGCAAATAACGACAATGTAGTCTACGTCCCTGCTTACGAACTCTCCACGTCACCAGGCCGACCGAAGTACGAAATGCCAGAGGTCTCAAAATCACGACAAGATGTGGCCGTCGAGCTCTACTCTCCAGATGAAATGAAGCCTCGAACCAAGTACACAAACGAAGCACCGTTCCCAGCGCCAAGGAAGCATATTTCTGACTGTATGACTGCTCTAAATCAAGGGTCCTCGTTCGCAAGCTCCACTACCGTGGGTGACTGGCTTCCAGGCCAATTTCATGGTGGAGATCCTAATTACAGGACTATTGCCGCCTCTCAAGCACCACTATCTCCAATGTCAGAGATGGACGGTAATTCATGCACGCAGCACCGACCCGGTCAGGACACATGGTCTCCCGAAACGGCGAGATACAACGCTCATTATGGATCGGCTGTTTAGACAACCCTGGGAGTCGCACAATTACTTTCGCGGTACTAGCTACTGGGCTGTTCTCAGGGATAGTTGAGTTTGACAAGTAGTGTAATTGTTACGGGATGTTGATTTTGTCTTGGTCAAATCTGAAAGGGCCTTTTTCCATCATTGTGATTAGGTGTTGCGAAGAGCAAGGCCTGTCCTGAAGTCTGTAGTTAGTAAAACAGCCTGCGAGCAGTGTTTAATTCTACGTCAATATTACGCAGTAATGTCGCCAAAGCCCGCCAAACGCACTTGGTAGCCTTCCAAGGGCTTTCGGTGTATCATTGTAATCTAAACTGTCTCACTTCACAACCCTTGCGACGCCGGCTCATTATGCGTCGAGTTGCATTCATAGACCTAGGTGTATGTTTGACGGTGAGATGCAACGCTTTGGTGTTCTGAGATCTGTAATTCCTCTATTCTACTAGCAACTCTGGAATGCTCATGACTTTAGATACATCAAAACTTTAAAATGTTGTCGTGCGGATTTCGGCAACGCTGCTAAATTGGGGGCAAAGCATAGATTCCGTGTAACTTGTATTTCTTTCAGCAGTAGCTTGACCTCCGCCGCTTTCGTCGCATGCTACGCATTATTGGTGCAGGCTTGATGAAGCGATTTCTTGGGTGCGAGTGCAATATTACGCAGGCGGGATCGTAATCGAGATGTCAGCCAAAGACAGGGGCTCTATGACCTTTAATACCAAGGATTAAAAACCCAAGCATTTTCAGGCGAAATCAGCTATATCTAGACCAATTCAAGTCAACTGGTAAATCAAACGTGTCATCGGCTGGATACGTCTGAGTCTCGAGCAAACTAGATTCAATACTGACATCAGGCAAGGTTGTCCAACGTTTCTACGAGTCGTCAGTATCGACTTTTTATTACTTACCACTCAACATAGTCATCATAATTATCCTCATCGAGCTCAGCATCATGAGGCTCGTCCTCATCAGACTCGAGCCATTCGACAACTTCCCATCTTTCGACATCCTCAGAATCGACATCTAGCACCAGTCCCTCCCGCTTTATAACCCTAGTCGATAGCTTCCACCTAGCAACAACAGCTGTCGAGGGATAGTGACCGGCTACGGCCAAATGCCACCCGGCGCTTTTTGTAAGGACGACATCATCATGGTTTGCGAATTTATTGGTACACACGCCCTTAGGTGGTAGACTTGCGTCCGAATGACGATTAGGAGGATTCTCCAGACAAAATTCGCCTCTTTGAAAGCCGAAGCTGAATAGAGGCGGCACGGAATGAGCAAGTAAGCCGTCATGCTTCCTTGCCCTACAGATCCACAAAGACTCCAACAACTGGCATGTGTGCCAATGCAAACCCTCCCATCATCAGGGCTCGTTCGTTCGCAGCATCACAATTCAACGAGATTGACAGGGCCACTGGGCCTGTGAAAGTCATGTGTGGCTTCTTCAAACGTGGCCACCAGCATCTGGGCGTGGGGGTTTCGAAGTAGAAGTCGTCCGATCTCGAGGGAAGGTGCTTTTCGTCCTTGAAGGCCCAAAAGAAACGACTGAGGTAGGCAAGGACTTCCAATATTATTTCCTCCAGTCTATAACTCATGTCTCTCAGGCTGAGTGACATCGATATCAGACTGGTCTATTGAGCTGCCGTGTAACGCCGGACAAACCCGCCGGGCATCGCTGAGACGAAACTGCAACAATAGCATCGGTCAACATCTGAATCGCAGGACAGCTGTAGACTTGTGATTTATCGGTGGGCGCATCTTCCTGTTCTTGTTTGAATTGAACGCACCCAAGCCGCAACAGGAGGGTCACATCAGCACATTCCAAAGCAAAGATTGCCCAGGTGAAGGTACAACATACCTGAAAGTGCTTCCGCTGAATTTACCTCAATTTTACCGCACCATATCCCCTTCAGTGACAGGCCTATGTGGGAGACTTCTGGCAATTGCGAGTATAATGTTCGTTGGGTCCACGTTTGTAGACTCGTGTCCTGCGTGATGGTCTGAACATTGAGATGCTGGACGCAACGAACCACAGGGAATTGCATCTCGACATACGCATGATCTTGCACAGAATCCGTCCTGGTAATACCTTTCAATCTCTTCCGCCTCGCAACGCAGACACAAAGACAGGTTAAGCCAGGAATCAGGTATATTTTTTGCAGCTTCCTCGTCCGTGCGATTCCAACGACTCAAGATGAAGAGAATCTTTCTTACCCATATATCTAGGTTACGTGCATAGAGGCTTTTCGGCACGGCTCCCTGTTGGTCGAATTCGAGATGTAGTTCCGTCGTATACCTCCTTCGTGGGCCAACGACTATTCTCTCCAGCCAATGTAGGTTTGCTGTTGGGGTTTCTGTAATATCGTTCTTCAGTGTGAGGCTCCTGAAGAGCCGTACTTCAAGATCCTTTTGCCAGTCTTTGTTTACGCATGCGAGATTCGCCAGATAGAGGGCTTTCGGCACTAGCCTCCAAACGGACTGGCGAATGGCTTTCCTCTCGTCATTTAATTGTTCTGCTTTGTCCTCTATGGCGAAACTCCAAACGATGGCTTGAAGCTCCTTGGGCAGCATATGATATGGGAAAGTCCTCGCAGGTACTGTCTGGTGCTCGTCGGCGTCATCGCTGGCTGTTTCTCGTATATGTAACGATTGAATTGGCGAATACAAATTCCGAGACTGGCCGGCCATTTCGATGAGCCGGACTGGTGTCGTGAATTGTGTAAGAGGCAGTTTCAGGGCCGTGAACTTAAGATTCACTTTGTGATAACCTTTGATTGTATCTTTTGGGTCACAGATTGATGGAGGGGATGATGGATTCTTCAGTAAGTTCACATGCGTTAAAAGGGAAAATGAGGGATTGAGAAGATTATTGTTTTTATCAGGGGCATCATCAACATTCAATTTGACGTAGGCAAGTCTGACGCCATGTCTGTCTAATCAGATTTGGTGTCACGGTGAACAATCGCGGATTCGCTGGAAACTAATATGAGCCGGCTCTGAGGCTACTGTTAATCGGATCCAAGAAAAAAATGAGTCGGCATAGACAGCACCGCAGTGTTCTCTTGTGCGAGTGCAATGATCCAAACCGCGCCACTCACTAGGGCCTCTTGTTCCATTTGAGCCAAATTGAAGCATTCTCAGGCTACTTTCGAAAGCTTGACAGATCCGAGGGAATACTAATGTATGCTTCATCTGAAGAAAAGGTCAAGGGGATAAACTGTTGTATACTAATCCCAGAGCCACGAAGCCCTACGAAAAACCAGGGGAAGAAGCAATGATCGTTCAGCCTCGCGTTTGCATACATGGGAACTTTGTTGCGCACAGATCATTGTACGCCTTTCTCACCGGCCGCGGTAATTGCATCAACCGGGATGCGCGGGTGGACAGATCCTTCGATATCAACCTTGGGATCCGGAACTCCCCACAACAGATCATCCTACGACGGTGGCTCTGCAGTACGTGATCAACCGCAATCCCACCACTGCAGGCCTTGCGGACGACGTTGCAAGCTACTGACAAGTAGCAATTGCGACGCCCACAAAAGAAAACGACCAGTGTCCGACCATTCTCAAGTAAACAACGAAGACATTGGACAGATGGGGCATGCACAAGCACCACAAGTTCCTCATGGATTTCGGGCCACTGAGTGCCTCCTAGTCTAATGTCTCATGTCACGTACTGGCTTGCAAGACATGCTTGTTTATTTGATTTGCTGAGGGGTTATTCAACGACATGATGCAAGTTAATCACTTTCAGCTTATGAGACCTGAGCGTCCAAGTGGCAAGGAATAAAACGGATTGAATCTCTTCATCTCCACTTCCGATCGTTTGACGACATCGTGGAAAACAGCCCATGCCACCCTCTCTCTCGGAGTATCTGAGAATCTAATTAAGTTTTGCTCGAGGTAAAATAATACTTTCACTCAAGCACAATATGTGGGATGTCACTTACTTGGAATCGGATTACCCTCCATGTACTGCTCCACATCTTGGCCCGAGTCTTGATCGAGACCGAAGCTGCTCAAGAGTTGGATCGAGCTTGCACGGTTGTGTCTGACTCTGTCGTAGATGGCGAGCCGCTCGCTGATCTCAGAGCGGTCTGTGACGCCGTGCATAACCAGACCTAGAGCCACACCGTCTTCTATCGCTTGCGCGCCGCCTTGAGCCTGATCTAGAAAAGGCAATGATTATGAGCACGACTCATCATGGAACGTAGCGGCGGTAAGAGTTCGAACGTACTTGGAAGCATGGGGTGCGCAGCATCGCCTACGAGTGCCAGGTTACCAATGTGGAAGGATGGAATGGGAGCTCGAAAGAGGAGCGGCCAGCGTTTGATGTCCGTTGCCTTGCTGTAATGTTGTAAAGAGCTGTGAGCTTGCAGACAAATTTCATTGGGGAGAACTCTGGACTGATCTTAAAGGAATAGTGATGAAAACTTACTCGATGACTGCCAGAAGGCCAGAGTTCAGGGTCTTGAATCGGTGCAACAGCTCGACCCTGTCAACAGATGCATGCCAGTCTAGCACTCGGAGGATCAGCGAGACACATGCACATAACATGACGCTGTACGCTTGATAGACGACAATTTGGCAGCCACTAACCCTCCATGCGCGATGCTTTCTTCTCATCATAGCAGAGAGCCACAAAGTTCAGGACCTCCAGACTGCGAAGCATCACGTCAGCCAAAGTATTCCATCCGAATAAGGCACGATAGTTTGACGCACTTTCGGCAGCGATACGACACCAGGCGACATCGAGCATCATCGTCCGCCCAGATTCGAACGACGTCTGCTGTGCCGTCCTCCTTCGTGAAGAAGTCTGTCGCTGGATCGGCTGCCACGATCGACGTGGGAATCAAGAATCGATAGCACCAATTGAAGGTATTTGCCGGCGTTGGAGGGTTTGGATGGCCCAAAATCAGCGCTGCGGCGCCGGAATGCACGCCATCCGCGGCCACGATGAGGTCGGCGGTGACAATGGTTCCGTCGACCAGGACGAGGGATGGTGTATTCGGGTCCTTGAACAAGAGTGAGCATGGCAACATGTTGTTGTACAAGAAGCATACTCACAAATTTGGCGACCTCAGCCCTTACTATGACCCTCGCTGGCACGCCTACACCCTCGTCTCCGCAAGCCATCATCTTCAGCTCCTCATGCAGGTCCACACGATGCGCATAATATATCGGCGCGCCGGCTTCTTCGCAAAGCGCCATTCCGTCCACCTTATGATACGTCTCTAGCGTCCTATGATTGCAGAAGTGCGTGCCCTTTCCTACCACAAACCTTCCGCGGACGGGGTCTAGGCCCCATGGGACGAGGAAGCGCGAGACATTCGGAGGGATATTGATAGCCGCACCGATTTCGTTGTTCAATGAGGAGCGCTCGTAGAGTGTCACTTTATGGCCGCTGCGCCGGAGGGAGATGGCACTCGCTAGACCGGAGATACCACCGCCAGCAATGAGCACGTTCATGATCTCGTTGCACAGATGGCTTGACGATGGAGCTAGTAAGCAATCAGCACTGGTTGATCTCGGCGACGAAATCAACGAGTGCGTACTTATTCACCGTGCCGAGGCCACGACGTGCATATATTCATGCAGAAGAATCACCAGCTGCCTATGGAAATTGACTGTGATGAAGAGAATGCTTCCTATCTCGCAAAAGCTGGTGCATCATGCAAGCCGTGGTCACAATGATCCACACCTTTTCCATTGCTGTGGTGAGCAATGATCAGATTGGGGTCAAGATAGCAGGGGGTGGCCCGTCTCACAAACGTCGTAAGCTCTGCAGCATGCACCGTTACTCTGAGAGAGGCTTGTGCAACGTGTCCCATGCGTGTCATACATTTTGCCATGAGCAAGTCCTAGGTGACAGAAGAATACTGTCTCTAACTTACTATTTCGTTCGGTCTTGAAGGCATAAGGATTCCAAGACACATTGCAACTTGGATCATTCGCTCGCATTGGAGCTTGCGCTCCCGACGTTGAGCTGTGAATCAAGACAGCCCAAGTCGCCGGACACTCCGTATTAACCCTCGGTCAAGACCCTCGTCCAGTCGAATTTGCGCCAGTTCTTCTTGAAACCCTCGGTTCTCGGATCACTTCTGCTCCAACGACCCTGCCTCTTGATATTGTCCGGCTCACAGTCCAACATGCCGCCCAAGATCTCCCGCGCGAACAAGTCGCCGCGCGGCCACCGCGACGAGTCCTCCACAATATGGCCAAGCCCACCATCGATGTTGAACCACGCGTGAAAGTAGGGCATTTCTTTCGCTATGCTGCGTCTGAAAGCGAGCTTGCCAAGTCCCTCTCGTGACTTCTTGCTGGTGTCAATGATCTTTGCGTGCTGGCTCCACTCCTCGTCGCTGGACAGCATTGCTTCGCGAAAGAAGGCGGGCGCAGTGTCGCCTAGGTCCCATGGTATGGGCACCGCGACTAGCGCTGCGTGGAGGTGCCGCTGAGGAGCTGCGGCATTCTCGTAAAAGACGACTTCGCGGCCTCGCTCGTGGTAGAGGCGGATGAGGGATTTCATGAAGTTGCGGATCTCCTCCCACTCGTCGTCGTCGCATTCAAGAAGGTTGGTGCGGTGGCTAATGGGCACAACGACGGCACCACCTTCTGCACCTTTGAGCTCGGGCTCGGTCGGGAGGGTAAGGTAGACACGTGTACCGAGGGCCATAATGGGAGCGATCGGCTGGTCGTGCGGTGGCTGTTTGTCTTCGTGGTGGCAGAGTGCGCAAGTGTCGAGAATCCTGCTCATCTTTTGATACTCGCCGACAGCCATGTTTTTCAGACTCAGCTCGGATTTATGTACGCGCTTGGCGAGCTTTTCCGCATTTTCGTCCATGTAGTCCAAGTCGTCGTCAAATTTGCCGTCCTTGGCTATCCGTTCGGCCATTCGTAGGCCCTCGCCACCGGCTTGTCCTCGGGTCCGACGCTCCTCACGGACCATGTCCTCGATGCTCATGTCCTCATTAGCCTCAACGTTCCCGCGCTCACGACCGCGCTTGTTGTCGATAAATTTGACTTCTCCTCTCTCCCCAGCCAGCATGCGGTTGTGCATAGCATCCAGAACCACAGCCTGATCCGCTGTCGCTGTTCCATTGAAGTGCGCCAAAGCTGCGTCATATTCGGCTTGCAGCTTTTCTGCGTCCAGCGCCCTCCGTAGCTTGGCCTTCATGACCTGGGCTTTCATCCGGTTTAGCGCAGACTGGTCGAGCGGAGGCGCCGTGTCCTGCACAATGACTCCCTGTTCAAGACTGTCGTGCTGAGCTTCAAGTTCTTCCCTCACTGTCGGTCGTACCTTGGCCATGCGCTCGCGGTACAAATCACCGGTGGGTTTCTCAGACCCCTTGTAGCCCTGCCCGTATGACTTGCGCCTGTCCATCTCAGTCTTCTCTTCCCGAGCATCGTCGAACTCCTTGAGACTTCCGAATCGCTCCTCTCCCACTTCATCCTCCGATCGGCCCGTCTGCTCCGCGGTAGCGTAGACTCCTTTCAGCTTCATCATGCGCCATTGTGAACCGTTGTCGCCAAATGTGTAGTCCACCCCCATGTCTAGATCACTCGGAGGGGCACCGCTGATTTCGTCCGCTCCTCGATTTAGCTCCCGGTGGTGTAGTACTCGCTCGGAGACCTGTTTCGGTGGTGGCGTCTTTTCTCTCTTTTTGCGCTGCACGAAGTCGATGTCGATATCTCCAGTCATCCATGAGTCGCGCTGCAGGGGTTTGCTCTCGACTTCAGGTATCTCTTCATCCGCCACGGGGAGCTTCTCCTCGGGATCTGTTGACCTGAAGTAGGTGGGCTCTTCGTCTGCACCACGATCGTGGTCTTTTTGCCTGTGCCTTGCCCGTCGTTCCGGGTCCTCTTTCTCGTCTCTGCCATGTCGGGACCGCTTGTGTCGGTGGCCGTCCTCTTCCGGATCGTGCTCGCGTCGGCGGTGGTGTCCACGATTGTCTCGATCTTTGTCTCTGTGGCTGTTGCGATCACCATGTCTATCTTTCCGCGATTCTCTGTCTGCGCCTTCAGCTGACGTCTCCCGCCTGTGGTGGTGTCGGTGCTTGTGTTTCCTCTCTTTGCGCTCAGCGCGCTCCTGTTCTCGATCGCGCTCTGCCTTGTCGGCAGCAAGCTGCTTCTCGAAGTCGTCTAGTCCCGGGTCCATTGTCGCAACAACTTCAGCTTGTTGCAGAGAAGTGGGGAATTGAGCTGGCTGGCACAGTGTATGAAGCAGGAGCTTTGAAGAATAGTACAGGTGACAAGAGCTTAGCATGACGTTAACTTTGAGGCTCTGCAGCTTAGGGCCCGTTGCCCCGGAATTACAGGGGTGCGCTGGACTGCGCTGGGGTGCCCGCTGTGGACAATGCCGATCACTTGCCCCGCCAGCTCATACAACTTTTCATGTGAATTTGACGACAAGACAAATCGACCTTGCGCAACTCCAGACGCACTAGCTTCCAGCACGAAGAGAGTGTTCAAGATGGCTTCCTCTTCAACTGTCCCCGAAACTAGCCAAGCTGGTGAAGGCACTGCGCCTACCAAGCAGCCTGTCGCCATCGTCTGTGTCGGAATGGCCGGCTCAGGCAAGACAACCTTCATGCAGCGCATCAACGCCCATCTTCACCAGCACAAAGATCCTCCCTATGTGATTAACCTCGACCCGGCCGTGCTCAATGTGCCCTTCGACAGCAATATCGACATCCGCGACTCAGTCAACTACAAGGAGGTCATGAAGCAGTACAACCTTGGGCCCAACGGCGGCATTCTCACCTCACTCAACCTCTTCGCCACAAAAGTCGACCAGATCCTCGGCCTGCTCGAGAAGCGCACCCAGCCTGACGCCGCTGAGCCGGACCGCAAGCCAATCAACCACATTCTCGTCGATACACCTGGCCAGATCGAGGTGTTTGTATGGTCCGCCTCTGGCACCATCCTGCTTGAGTCAATGGCCTCGTCCTTCCCTACCGTCATCGCCTATGTTATCGATACGCCACGCACCAGCTCGACCAGCACCTTCATGAGCAATATGTTGTACGCGTGCAGCATCCTGTACAAGACGAAGCTGCCGATGATCTTGGTGTTCAACAAGACGGATGTGAAGGACGCCAGCTTTGCGAAGGAGTGGATGACGGACTTTGAGGCATTCCAGGCTGCGCTGCAGGAAGATGAGAACCGGAATGCGTTCGGCGGCGTAGAGGGTGAGGGTAGTGGTAGCGGCTACATGGGCTCGCTTCTGAACAGCATGAGCTTGATGCTGGAGGAGTTCTACGCACACTTGAGTGTCGTCGGCGTAAGCTCTATGACAGGCCAGGGCGTGGACGACTTCTTCAAGGCGGTGGAGGAGAAGGCAGTGGAATTCAAACGAGACTACCAGCCGGAGTTGGAGCGAAAACGGAAGGAGAGGGACGACGCCAAGAAGGCCGCGCGGGAGAAGGAGCTGGACAAGATGATGAAGGGCATGTCAGTGGGCGGCCAGGCTACAGCAGAGGCGTCCGGCGCAGCCAAGGATGAGGATGGCGATATCGATGTCATCAGCGACCAGGACTCAGAGGAGTACGACGATGACGAGACGGATCGGGATGGACTTCAGGCAAGATACGCCGCGGCCACGCAGCCGGGTGGTGAGGACTCTTTGGGCGAGGCGGCGAGCTTTGCGAAGTACCTGCATACTTCGCAGCGGCAGGGCTAGGAGCTGCGATGCAGCGCGAGCCCTCGTGTGGAGTTACAATACTGGGCTGCTTCAGCCACCGAGCCAAGCAGTTGCATATCAGGACGGTCTTTCTAGGGGTAGAGAGGTCTGCATTAACGGCGTTCCGGTTCAGGGTCAAGATACCATCAAAACACTACGAGAATTGATTCATAAAAATCCCATTGCTCCTAAACTCCTTTGTGGCCGCCCTCGTTCTGTCTTTATGGGTATTTGTACATGTGTGCCAGAGGTACGGTGCCATGTTTGCGACTGTTGCGTTGGGATCGTCATTCTGCAAATCGCATTGGACGTATTCCAAGCCTCCTCGGCGACTCATGCACTCCTTCGTCCTAGGTGTCACGGGCGCGGGCTAGCCATCATCTGCCCCAGCTTCTCTCTCACCGCGCAACGCGGCGCATCGAATATCAATTTTCTGGTCGATCATCGGGCCTCGAACTGGATCATTCTACACAGCGTGACAAGTCAGCAGCCACATCATGCCTTCGCGCCCTTCCACCTTGCGCAGCGAGACGCGACGCCACTTACCTCTTGGTTCGCTCCTTGTACAGCACACGACATCCACATTCCAGGCACGTAACAGGTTGCGACTTCTTGAGCTGGTTGGGCGCGCCGCAGTCGCCGCAGAGGTAGCGAATGGTCGGCTCGTTGTCGCTGGTGATGGCGCCGCCGCCCGCCCCGTAGCGTACGGTAGGCTCGAAGGGGTTGCCGGTCTGAGTGGGCACCGAGTAGCCTTCGCGAGACATGACTGCTGTGGCGGAGGGTCTTGATGGACGTTGATGTGGGCGGTTGGAGGTTTGGTTGAGGCTTGGTCGTGGGTTGGCGTGGTTTGCGTTTAGGTATCGACGTCGGAAGATGCTGTTGACCTTCAAATGCATCAGCGCCTTGGCTGAGGGCCTGTGAAATTTTGGCGGTCAGGGCCAGCGGCAGAAAGGCTGCAGGGGTACTCAGGACAGCCGAGGCACGCTAAAGTAGGTAGTCGGTATGCATTGCGACGAACCTTGGAATCGAAGAAATCGCGGAACGCACCTCAACCAAGTTTTGCTTAGGGCGTACTGAGTTTTGCTGTTTTGCCGTATTGGTTTGCCTAAAATTTGACATTTGATGCGAATTTTGCCGACGAACAGACGACCCAAGTGAAGCACTTGCCGGCGTAGACACACCCGATCAAGACACAGTCCGGTCGACGCATATCAGTTGTCGACACAATGGCGCCTCAATTACCGGACCAGTCTTTCGATACACCATTCCCTTCAAATCCAGCTTCAACCTCTACTTCTTCAGATCACGACGACCGCTGCCCCTTCTGCCGGATATCCACGCTCTACCCCGCCTATAATCCTCACTCCCCACCAACACCAACCTCATCCACCCTCTCCCCAGACCTCGCCTCCCCCAACCCAGAAACCTACATCCTCCTCTCCACCCCGCTAGTCATCGCCTTCCTCGACATCATGCCTTTGTCCCGTGGTCACCTCCTCCTCTGCCCACGACGACACGCCCCCAAACTCACCGGCACCACCGCCTCCGAGGCCCGCGAGCTGGGCCACTGGCTGCGCCTGCTATCGTTGGCGCTCAGCCGCGCGACTGGCGTCGAGGACTGGAACGTGGTGCAGAACAACGGCGCGGCGGCCGCACAAGTTGTGCCGCATATGCACTATCACATCATCCCAAGGCCGGAGATTCGCGCGCAGGGGCGGTGGAGCGAGAAGTTTACGATGTTTGGCCGGGGCCAGAGGACTGATCTGGATGCTGAGGACGGGGAGACGCTGGCTGAAAGTGTGAGGAGGGAGGTCGCCAGGGCAGTGAAGGAGGAGACGGGAGTGGGAGAGGACGGTGTGCTTGTCAGTGATGCTGGGATGTTCACAAAAGGGAAATTGTGAGACGGTGGGAAGGACTGATATGATCATTGGATACGCATCACTGCGCGACCGACTAAGGAGTGAGAGTCTGGTATTGACCAGATCAAAACCATGCAGCACGCTTCAGCCTACGATCCTACGATCTGCTGCAGCGAGAGCTTCGACTACGCCACTGCGACCAAAGGCACGATCAGTGACAGCCTGCTTGTGCCTGGTTCTGAGTATATGCCACATCATGTCCTGAGCCTTGGTGCAACTGGATCTCGGCCCGGAATCACAAGCACGACGTAGTCGTCCCAAAAGATATTCAAGGGACCATCTCCACACCCGAGTCTTACACGACCCTGGGCTGAAATCAAGCTGGTCCAATTGCCAGAGCTTGCTTGTCCTTGTTACGAAATCCGACGTCTGCGTGCAACAACATGCGCCAGCCCGCTACTGGATCTTGAATAGTTGAGGGACCAAGAGCCACCGGCGAAGGCACAACTTGTTCCACGACGTTGGCGCAAGGTTCTTCCCGTGGCATGTTTATGCCTGGTAGCAAGGTCAGCCAAGGAAACAACAACTACATCTCAAGACATGCCAGCTCTGTATCACGCATAGACATTATCTAATCACTGCTGCACAACGCAGGTGGTGTCAGCAGCTGCGAATCGATTACAATGCATCCCAAGGCCTACAAACATCGCACAGTTAGTGTCTAGCTATGTTGTGCGAGTACGCTAAATACGTGGAGCACTAGTGACAGGATAGGCTGTGCGGTCGCGCCACAAACTTACATAGGGAGAAAGAAGACCCCAGTGGCACTGTTGACTAGGTATTGGTAGACACCATTAGCATCAGTCGCTCTAGCATCTGCAGTGTGAATTTGAACGTTATCGCATTATGTAGATTGGGGCGTTATGCCTTCCACCAGATCTATTCTACCATTTTATTTGTGTATAGAAGTCGCAGACAAAGTAGCTGCGTTTACTCGTCATCGCCAAAGAAGACCTGGACAGGCAGCCAGGCGTCACCGCACACCTTGAAGCGCTCCTGGATGCTATCCAGCGACTTCACGTCATCCGCAGACAGCTCCCAGCCGTTCTGCTCGAAGTTGGCCTTGATGCGTGACTCGGTGACGGACTTGGGCAGCACGGAGAAGCCCTTGGACAGACCCCAAGAGAGCAGGACCTGTTGAGGCGACTTGCCGTGGGCCTTTGCGATGCTCAGCAACGCCTCGTTCTTGGCAAGCGGCGAGTCGGTGCTGCCGAGAGGAGAGTAGGCAGAAGCATGGATGTTCTTGGAGGCGAGGTATGCGATGAGCTTGGGCGAGGGGTTGCAGGGGTGCAACTCGATCTGGTTGACGGCTGGGACGACCTGTTAAGTGCAGGCGAGTTAGTAATGCGTCAGACTTGTCTCACCAGAGAGAAGAACTGGGTTCGAGGTTATCTAGCTTACCTTGGTGCTCTTGTCGTTCAACAGCTTCTCCAGGTTCTTGATGGCGAAGTTGCTCACTCCAATGGCCTTGACCTTGCCGGTGTCAACGAGCTTCTGCATCTCCTGCCATGTGTTGATGAAGTCCCAGTCCTCATAAGCGGCCTTGCCGTCCGAGGAGGGGTCCAAGGAAGCCGGCCAGTGCATGAGGTACAGGTCAAGGTAATCAGTTTGGAGGTTCTTGAGCGAATCGGCGAGGGCTTCGGGAACACGCTTGTGGTCGGGGTTGCTGTTGGGTGCTTCGTCAGTCACCTGCAGCGTGGAAGTAACACCGCCTCGGTGTATGGGGTTACACACTTGAGCTTGGTGGTCAAGAAGAAGTCGCTGCGGGATACGCCAGAGGCCTTGATGCCGTCGCCGACCTCCTTTTCGTTGCCGTAGGCGGCAGCGGTGTCGATGTGACGGTATCCACTCTTGAGAGCGGCCTCAACAGCGGTCTTGACCTCGTTGGGCTGGGACTGCCAAGTTCCGAGGCCGATGGCCGGGATTTTGGCGCCCGTGTTGAGGGTGTAGGTCTTGCTGGAAAATAGGTCAGTCTGGGCTAACTACCTAGTAGGTAAAGTGAATAGTCAGGAGCAGGGCGACGGACGTGGTGTTCTTGATGGCAGCCATGATGATTCTGGACATAAGATCACAGTTGGTGCTAATTGGTTTTGAAGTTGCTTGTTTTGTGCAAGAAGATGAAGGCTGTCTGAAAACAGACGTGCAGCTCGAGGTCAGGCAAGTATTTATGCGATCGTCAGGGTTCGACTGATCGCCGCTTCCTCACACAACTTGGAAGACGAAATTGCGGATCTCGCGGCCGGATAAAATTCAGCAAACAAAAGCATTTTCCAGTCCGACACAGCAGGAGCTAGGCGCCTAATACGGCTGAATGCTTGGGTTATCGCTAATACGCGACACCAAAAGCTCGAAATAGCTCAATCTCGCTCCCAATTCACCCCGCGGCTCTGACACCCCGCGTACGTCACTGTGGATACATCAGTGGCGGAGCAACGGGTCCGGTCGAGACACCCCCCCTCCCTTGCTCACTCCAGGGCGCACCACATATTCACCCGACTGGGTCTACAAGCGGCTATAGTTGTGGACAATTGGTAAGCACAGGGGCTGCTCTCTTCTAAATAGTCTATTGATAACGCGAAGTTCCAAGATTCCTGTGTCTGCTGATAGTCCACTAAACTAACGGGACAAAGTTTTGATTGCGAACTGCATTCCAAACCTCCACTAATTCAATCCAGTCATATACCGGTACTCAGGCAATGATGACGGAGTTGCTGCGTGGGTGCCCAAGTGACACGTTACATCTCTTGTCTAGGCAGGAGTGGCCCTACCACAGCACAATTACTACTTAGTACTCAAAAACAATCTCACCAGGCTGTGGCACACTCCTTCACAAACAAGATCCAGACCTGTGGACTAGATCCCAATCAGGTAAATTGCGGGTCCTCTTTCTGCCAAGTCACATTTCACAATGCATCCACGCTCTCAACTGTGCTAGGTTGGCATAATATCTCATGCACTTGAAACGTCGACCCTATAGACCTAAAATTCAATTACGGCCAAGAATTCATGGATGCAACTTACCAAGTTGTTCGTGTCCTGTCTGGACGTCGCTTTTGTCGATGGGCAAGCAAATGTGTACGAACAGCCCACGCAGCTCATCGGAGCCATGTGTCTTACCATGTATTGCATGGTCACTAGACGGTACGCACAAGATTCTCCGGGCACAGCCGTCCTTCAATTTCTGGATGAGGAAGAAGACTGACCAAGGTCATGACTGGAGCGAGGCTGAGTTTAGCGGCAAAGGAGCTCAAGGCCGCCGGAAACACGGCTTCGTACATTTTGGAGGCCATATTCACGCTCAATCTGGGCATACGGTCAACACAAGCCGTCTGGAAGAAAGTGCCTTGGGTGCCGAAGGAGCAGGATCAGGGACAGGGAGCGGTAGAAGAGTGAACCTTGGAAGGCACGACTGGAAGTACCGGATTTTCATTGAGGGTGCAGTTAGTAGAGTGGAACGCAGAAAATGGTGGAGAATCCCATAACGATTTGATCTGCGAGGCGACGACCTTAAGAAATAACAGCAGAGCCTCTGAATGACAAAGTGTATGATCGAACCTCCGAGCTCGTACTAGCGACTCAGAGCTGAGGATAGATGGAAGCGATGTAGTGCACAACAATGCAAAAATGGAAAGAATTCGATTCGTGAGAAAGTAATGAGCCTCTAGAAGTCTGCTGATCGCAGCCCTGCGTCGATTCAACCATCTCCTTCGAAATAACCTAGTATAAAGCTCGTGATGGATGTAGGTGAGAAGCAATCTAGATTGACTGCTGCAGACCAAATCCAAGACTTCGCAGATTTGAGACAATGAGACGAATCCACGGCGCTCGCATGAACGTCCGTTGTTTACCTTGGGAGTAGAATAGAAATTGAAAGGGTGCGTAAGAAGATGAATAGCGAGGACGCGGCGAAAAGTGCACCCTGGGAGTGTGGGCACAGATGCTGCCACTTCTACGTATGCCCAAGTGTCCTCGCGAGCTGAACGTTAGGTAAATTACGGGCGAGTGCTAAAATTAATGCTCAGAATGCATCTCTGAGGAAGCCAGTTGCAGGAATCCATGGGCAGCTTCTGTGACAAGCCAAAGACGCTCTCAATCTTGAAGGGACCTATGAGCGTCACGCGGGCTTGCTTGCCTATTTCTGCGCGCCATTGTTTTGAATCAATAGTGTTGTACGTAACAAATCAGTGACACTACCTAGATATAGCAAAATATATACGAGAATGGCACCACTTTATAGTGTCAAGTCTTCTCACAGACATGGTCATTGTTCTCTGTTAATTTCGGAAATCTACGAACTTATATAGTCCCACATTCCACTGGAGAGAGAAGTGACCAAAACATTTACCAATCACGCTCCAACTAACTCGTTGTACACCAAATCTTGAGACAACAGAGCTTCGCTAATAATCATGGGCAATGAGCAGAGCACCGTACAGGCTAGTGGTCCCCGCTGGCCGGAGAAGACACCAGGCCCGGGTACGGCCAAGCCGATCCAGAACCCCACAGACTGGGGTTATACGGTGACGAAGTCGCCAGACGAGGACAAGTGGGTGATCATGCACCCCGAGGCCGTCGTCCCAGGCCCAAGCAAGGCGCCCGTCATTCTTATGATCGTAGAATTCGCACCGGCCCAGCTAGAGATCCCATGGGCCTTCACCAACCACGACAGGCGGCCGAAGCAGCAAAAGCTCGCTCTCGTTCCATGCGAACAGGGCAGACATTGCGTCGCTGAAGAGCATCAAGTATACCACTGTGGAGGAGGTAGACCTTTTCTGGAAGTGGGCGCCGCAGGTGTACCAGCTCATGTCGGTGACACCACAGGCAGGCACCTCGCTGAAGGTGGAGAAGTTCGGAGCCCGGACTGGCGAGAAGGCGGCCTTCGACCTTCTCTATGCGAATGCCGTCTTCTGCATTGGCGCGAGGAAGATGTTGAACGAGTATCCGGCGTTTACCGAGGGGTTCAGAATCTGTGAGTCGTTCGAGTTTGAGTGGCATGTCACAGGCTTCCATTTCGTTGTCCACTTCTGAAGCAACACAGTCCGGATGTATATTGCTCTCTCTGACAGTTCGTTTCGTAATTCATTCCTCGTAGGCAGGCGTCCATGCATAAGCTCAAGAACCCCGAAACCCTTTTCGTAGCAGCAATATAAATGTTTTACCGTAGGCATATGACCTATGATTGCTCTCCCTCGCAATATTACGTGATGTCCAGGACCGCTCGCGGAAGTCCTGTGGAAGAGGACCGTGAGAAAAGACTGAGTCCAGTAGGTATCCACACTCCGCGAGACAAACTTGGGACCCAGGCACTTCCTCAACATTTGTGTCACTGGTGAATAACCTCCCATATGGATCGCAGAAGATCACCGTATTGGGCGCTGGGTCAGTAAAAAATTCTTTAGCAAACAAGCAGCGATCAGTCTTGTGATGCTCATGTCAATCATGTTGACTAGAAGGAAAATTTTGTGGGTGGAATCAGCCAAACACTTCAACATGAGGAGAATGAACAAATCGTTTTTGGGAACTAACAGTGTGCTAAGCTCAGCCTGAATGGGACGGGTTTGCATCCTGAGGTCGTCGCACCAGGTGGACGGACGCAACGACAAGTTCCACAGCAAGGGGATGTAAAAAGGCCAGGTACAGATGACTATATATGGGCATTGCTACGAATTAAATGAGCCAATATTTCTCCTCGACCTGCTACCGACTGGCACATCAATCTTCCGGATCGAAGCCGACTTCTTACCACTTCGAAGTCAGGGACGCAGTAGTCTCAGCAGATAGTTGGCCAGCAACCATCTGAAATTGCTGCTGCATTATCCCAAGCTTCCGCTTAATAGCTTCTTTCCTTCTGTAATCGACAGTCCTGTACTGCTCTCGCAGCATCTGGAATCCTAGGGCCAGGCTCTTCAGCACACTCTCGATAGCAGCCTTGTTGGTTGCGACACGACAGTCACGGCACTGGTGCGGAATCATGCCACCCATAGGAATTGTCGGTGGGATCGAGAGCAGATTCTCTCGGGTAATCACGCGCACCGTCATGGGGTGGCTGCAAAGCTCATAGCTCAGATCGAATCGGCAAAACGGACACTGGGCCTTGTGATGCAGACAATTCGTGAAACAGTCGACACATGCGATGTGGCCACAGGGTAATATAGATACTGCAGAGTTCTTGGGACACTCGTCTTCTCTTTGCAGTTCAAGGCTACTCAGACAGATTCCGCAGCATCCGAGGCTGGGTGCTGGATCTGCGAACAAGCTCATGCTTGGACAGGGCAAGAAGTTGGGGTCGGAGTCGTTGGCAAGCAGTGCCTCAGCTAGGTTGAAGCGCATGATGAATATTGCGAGTTAAATGTGTCTGTCTGCCTGAACAAGAAATGTCCAGTGTTGCCTCGGTCTGCTCTTTGAGGCACTTATTGCAAGGAGTTGTAGATTTGGATAATCAGGCACAAGAGTCGCTCGGGGGAGACAATGTCCTAAGCAACATATATATCCTCTTGGACGCACTAGACGGACTCGTAGTCGAGGTAAAACAATGACAGTCGAGAAGACAATCATCTTTTGGGCGAGCTCAACGACCCTTTGTTGAGATCTTTGAGCTTTTCCACACCAAACAAAAACATTCGCAATGCCTTGTCTCCTTGTCTACACTAGACAACATACAATTCATCCGCGTTTTGGTCATCCTGACCACTAAACGAAGCATCCAGCAGACTGAAGATGCGAGTCTTCGGAAAAAATGTGCTTCGAGAGGACGTTGGTATTTTCTATCATCATTTTCGCTCCGAATCGCCTGCATCCGTACGGCAAATCCCCAAAATCCGCTTGGCTTGTCAATCTCAGTAAGCAGGACGATGTATGGCGAGGAACTCTAGCGAGCACCCCGCAGGAGTTGTGAAGACAAGTTCGGAGATGGTAATACTTTTCAACAAGAGGACAAAGACCTGTTTGCAGCACTACTGGGTTGAGAGGGAGAAAATCGCAAATTGTGCTTCAATCCAGCAGTCGCGCACCGTACTTGCTCTCCTAACGTTGCCTTGCTGGCAACATGAGTAATTCAATACCACTTTACAGACCAGAACATTGCTGCAGAGACCGTAATTTGAGGTACGCAATGGACATCAGTATTCGCAGTGTTTCCTCAATTCAGCATGTCTCTTTTTTTCTCAAGGAACTCGGCCCCGCCCCCCAACTCTTTCTCCCCCAAACTAAGATTTTCCGCAAGACATGCCCTTTCGTCCAAGCAATCAGAATTCCAGGGCTACCATTCTGGCCTTGCATGACCATTGTAAAGCCAAGCCGTTCCGTTCTCGTCGCTCGCTCTAGCCTGTGTGTTCCTCAAAGTTCCTATCCAGATCTCTCAAAGTTCCCATCCAGACCACTTTGTTCTTCAGTCGTCTTTGCCAAGCACGTCTCACCCGCCTTCGAGACTGTGGTCCGAGCCAAAGGTCGACTTGTCGAGTTCGCTGGGATACGAGGGATACCAAGGGGGATATCCATGAGCAAGCTGCGCATCGCGACCGCTGTCTCAATACGCCAAACTGGCAGGCACCGCTGGTCGAGTGTGCTTAATATCTTATCGACGAACACTGCTGTGGCATAAGATGTTCTCGGTGCAGAAGCTTAGTCCACAATGCTCCAACATTGAAGCGGGATCGGCCGAACCCTAACCCTGATAAGGAAAATATGGACGGTGCAAATCTGCCATCTGCCATCTCATCTCACTTCTCACCTCTCACCCCAGGCTTGTTGCCTTCGTATAAATCGTCAGGTATCTTGCGACTCACCTAACAGTGCGCGTCGTTGCGCTGTCGGTCCATTGTGGTCTCATCCCGCCCACTATGGCACCAATCCCGGGGATATTCCATCCCAAATTACATGCGTACAACATTTGGGGCACTCACCAAGGCGTCGGCAAATCCATCGCTGCCGTTGCCATGACCCTAAGCATTGCCACCAAGGGAAGGGGACCCAAGGGCAGTTTCTACAACATCGCCTACTCAAAACCCATTAGTGTCGGCCCCGCGCATGAGAACACCAAAATTACCATCGCTCTTTTCAGATTGCGACAAGGATTAAGTTTGCCGAAATGGTATGGCAATAAGACGATTCAACACACGCAAGTTGGCGAAGATGAGTCTGGCTTCGGCAAGGGACGATTGGTCAGATCCATCCTTTGCCCGCTCCCTCTTTTACTTGCGCAGCACACTGACAATCTAAATGCAGACAGGCACCGACGTTATGCCTGATGCAGAAATACTGAGCATCATGAAGGATTATGCCGATTTCCGATCAGACTACTTGCCCAGTTCAAGAGGTCTTCCACCCCCGGGTAGCTTCCTGTTCTTCGAGACACTCGCTGGTGTCGACGCTCGGTTCCCATCTCAGAAGCCGCAGGCTGAAGTCTTACGGAAGCTGCGTCTGCCAGGTCTTCTGGTAGCGGACAGCCGACCCGGTGGCCTTGAGAAGACCATCATGGCACACGACTACCTTCTCTCATGTGGACATGACATCCAAGGAGCCTTCGTCTTCAAAGATCCCGAGGAGAACTACGTCAACATTACCAAATACTTCGACGAGCACAACGTCTACTGTGCAGCACTTAGACAACCGCCGGAAAAGGTAGAGCATGACGATCGTAAGTCCAACAGAATGATGACGGATTATTACAAGTCCATGGGACGGACGAATGCCGTGGCGGAAATGATCAAAAATCTGCGAAAGCGTCATGCGGTCCGCGTGACGTACAGGGCAGATGGGGAGGAGACTCCTGGAGAAGCCGCGCTCTCGGCTCTAGCTGATGATCCGAGCTTGGAGGGAGAACGAACCGCCAAATTGAAAGCACTGGAAGACGCTCGCATGGGTAAACCTAAACCCAACAACGATCGTAAGCACCGAAATACGTCTCAAGACTCGGGATTCGTGAGAAGCAGGGACGCAGGCGACTATGGGGACTCTAGGGATGACTCCCAGCATCAATCACAGACGATTACTTCAAGGGCCGGTAGCTATAGGGATCGCGCAGCGTCTCGACTACAAACTTCGGCCCCGCGGAGCGGTACGGGTGGCTATGGAGGTCGCACAGCGTCTCGACCTCGAGACTCGGCCCCACGGACCGGAGGACAGGGCTTGGCATCGTTTTGAACCTGATCGGGCGGACCCAAGGCATCCCTTCGGACCCTCGAACCCACCATGAATACCGCCCTCAGTACGCTTCTGGGTTGGCGGCAGAGGTTAGACCCAGGGCCCTGATGGTCTGAGATTTTCTGCCTACGGCGGAAATCTCAGGATCGCTGTGGAGTTAGAGGACCCCACAACCGCCATCCACGCCCGAGACCTCACTATCCCCAAAGACCTCTCGCAAAGCGCTTGGCCGCGCAAAGCGCTTGCTGTGTTTTGGGCCCATGGCGTGAGGGAAGCCCACGTCGCTACTGTCAGCACTGTGGCGCTCCGACCACTTCAGGCCTAGAAGATGGAGTCCTGCAAGAGCTAGACGTGGCCTCTCCTGGATACATAGCTAGAGAGTCACGAGAGCAGTCACCACACTGCTATGTATGTTATGCATCTCCATGTACGATCCATAAAGACTTCAACTCAAGCTTACATCGCATCTTCGTTGAATGAGTTTCTGAGATCATACTGCAAGGCCTCGAAGAAAACCAAGTTGAAAATGGTGGCAGCTGTGGTTTTCCGAAGAGCGTTCTGGCAGAGTCCGACTCATCGGCCTGGCCCTCCCGTTATCACCGCGAGTGTCTCGGAATTATACCTGAGGGTATGGATGGTCCCGAGGGCCAAACACCCTATTCCTCGACTCTTTTTCTTTCTCGACTCTCCACTCCCTGAGAAAGAGTACTCCTAGAAAGCGAATCCAACATCTAAAAAACGGCTTGGAAAACTTCTTGACAACATCGCAACGCTGAGCTGAGCTTCTTACACAGCGCAGAGGAACGCGGCGGTGAAATCGGAATTCAATTTTGTTGATCTAAACACTACTGCGTGCTCACCCAGCACAGGGCATCAATGGCACCAAATCAGTTCTGCGAGGACTGCATGGAGATTCATGACTTATCCGTTCGCCACGGACTCAAGAGTATGCTGCAACGGCACTCCCAAAGGCGGCATCTAAATTGGCCACTGCGGCTTGCGCAGCGGCCTGCGAGTCCGCAGATGAGACGGTGACGAGTGTCGCGCCCAATGCTTGCGTCTTTGTCCGCAGCGACTGGATCTGGCCCAACACCAGCGAATTGATGCCCAGTGCTGCTACGTCAGCCTCCCTGCTGACTAGGGTCGTCAGAGCTGTGTTGACGTTGGGCGCGAGCGTCCCGGTCACGTCTGTAGAATTCGATGTTAGCGGCTGTGCAATCATCACCAGGACGGAGGGGAAAATTGTGAGAGAGACAAAAGACCGATACGAAAGTGAGCGACACGTACAAGTCAGAACAGTCTGCGAGTCGGCGCTTGAGAATTGAGCCTCGGTCTGAGCTTGCGTGTTCGCTGCGTCGATGGTAGTGCCCAGTGTGTTGGACGCAGACGATATGCCAAGAGCGCCGAGTAGCGAGCCATCCCAACTGTTGATTGACGAGGTCAACTCTGTAGTGCGAGTGTTGATGGTGGCAAGGTTGTTGACCACGGTGGTCACGTCCCGTCGCCCCAAGGGAAGAGCCGAGATGGCGGTGACGAAGAAGAACGCGGAGTATAGATTGACCATTGTGGCGAGTGAAGAATTTGTGCTTGGTCTATGCTTCAGTTAGAACCTTTAAGGACTGTTGATTCTTGATGGATCATGAAAGTGACTTTACCAGTGGTAGTATGCCTTTTATAACACTCGTGAGCATCTCAGTCCGGCCATAGTGTGCCATGGTCGTCACCTGCTCCTGACACGATCTGATAGTCTCGGCACAACTTGCCACTTCCCACCTTGGTGCCCGTGACGTGCTCGGAAGCCAAAGTTCTCGTGATCGTCAAATTTCGTGCTGTCCCAACCTAACCTATCTGCGCATTCGTGGACTGATCAGGCTTGGGCTTGGACATCACAGGTCTCTCTATGTGGAAGGTTACTTCTTACTCAGTCAAACGCCTGGTTCAAGTTGACTTGCTGTCAACTAGATTAAACTCTGCTCCAAGCCTAAACAATGCGGGGATGTCAGGACCCATGGAGATCATAATTCATCCGATTGCCAGGAGAGAGTTCGTGCACCGCAGCGCCAAGAGCAACGGTGATCCGCGGACATATCGACATCTGGTTTGCCAAGTCCCACAAATTGCACGTGTTTTCAGGATATAAGTGTTTCTAACGAGGCCTACGAAACGAATCTCACAATTTACGCACGCATCATCACGATCTTGAGAGGTATTTGAACCATGAAAACGTGCAGAGAATACGCCTCGTCGATCCCCATGTTCCCTATACACAAGCCATTTTGGCGCGTTGAGATCTTATACTCAACTGTGGACCATCGTAGGTCCGCCTTCGATATACCATATAGTCTACAGATCCATGCCTCGGATTCTGGCATCGTATCCTCGAAAAGTCCTGCACATGCTTCGCAAAAGCGGGGCAACCTCGGGACGTACGGACAGCAGGAAACATACCGTACCTGCCAAGCCGTGGGTGTTCATCCAATACTACATACGGTGTCTTCGAACAGCAAATATTCACAAATATCATATAAGAAGTGCAACGTCAAACGGATGCTGTTGCAAATTTGGAGTCAGTGAGGCTCTAGTAGCTGCTAGTCCTGACTTCGACCGGACCTCTCAAGGTCAGCTGCCATGGGGGCCAAGGAGAAAGTCGGCAGACAGTGAGTGGTGATGGCTGGCCTGTGAGAGATTCGATAGCGACACCAATGATCCGGATGCGAATGCTTAATCCAGGCGCATCGAGGTCTTTCGACACAAGTTGACGTCGCCAACCGGGTTTAGTGGGGAGCACCTGTGTAAGATGATTGGTCAGACAATTCGCTCTTCTCTCCGCGGAACGCAGATGGGTCCGATTCTGTAGACCTTTGGAGTTTCGGCCAGTCAGTGACAAAGAACCTGTTGAGCAAGGTTTGTTGAAAGAGACTGAGAAGCTGGCGGATTGTTGGCGTGCGGAATTTCAAAGGCGTATGTGGCGGTGAAACTGTAATAGAAGGGGGGGGGGGCGGAGTTGACAATTGGAGTAAGTAAAGGTAGGTTCGGGCATCAACACAGACAAATAATACTTGTGGAGTGCTTGCCAATGATGGGCTTCGAAGAACAGAGATTTGTGAGGATTTTCACAGGTGAAATCCAGGAGAAGCTTAGAGCCGTAACTCTTCATGTCTATGATCGTATCCCGCGTTCGCCGCCCGAAAAAAGCAAAGGAAAAGCCCCAAATGCTCCACGATACAAGTACATTTTCGGCGACTGCACCAAGAGCGTCTTTCTCTGGCAGATGCATAGAGCCCCATGATATCCTGAACAAGCCTCCTGGCAAGCGTCGTTGCCGTCCAACCACCTCTTTCTGGAGAGCAAAAACGAAAAGCCAAGAGAGATATCCTTCTTCCTCCGTGAATGGTAAGGCTGACCTTCACCATTTTTGTTTGAATCCAGCTGCTCGTGTTACTTCGAGCTTCTCAGAGACGAGCGTGTTCAAGCCGATCCTTCAGCTCGTTGATCTCGTTGTCCAGCTCCTTAAGCTCGTCATCCCGTTCGTCAATCACCTTTTCCAACTCCTCGTTTTAGCCCTCGGCTCTGATAGCTCTCTGCTCCAGCTCTCGACCCGTTTCCCTCAAACCGGCATTCTCCACCTTCAGTCTGTCGTTTTCCGCCGTCACTCTCTCGTACTCCGCCTTCAGTCTGACCAGTTCCGAGTCCTCTTCTTTGACTGGCTGACGCCTCGGATTGCCGTCGGGGGAATCTTCAGGTGTGGGAAGGGCGTCTGTGTATGACAGCGAAGTTGATGGCACTTGACGCCGCACGCGACCTCGGCCCGTCTGCTGTCTTCCGCGTGCTCTGTCCGCGACTGGACTGGAGGTGGAGGAGGCACGGCTCCCTAAGTTGGACGCCGGTGTGAGAGACATTGTCTCGGCTTCACGAGCTGGCTGATGAATGGGGCCTCCGGGATTGACCACAGCGTTGGCGATCATGACCTGCTCATGACGCTTTTCACGCTCTCGAACCACGGTGTCGATCTTGTTGCGCCAATCCGTGACAACGAAGTCGAGGCAGCTGATCGGCTCTTTCTTCTTGTCGTCGAGACGGATGTACCCGTTGACATGGTAGGTTTTACACAGCAAAAGTTTCGCCAAGTTGGCCAGCTCTTCGGTGTCGTCGCGGGCTTTGGCTGGGTCCTGGAGTGAAATTTTGTCGGCGTTGTACTTGGCAGCGTCTCTCAAGTTGACATGCCTCGGACTCATGCACCGCACTCCCGCGAGTGTCTTTGCCGGGCAGGTCCACTTGTTTTGCGTGGCCGGGTTTGCCAACTCCAGGACCTTGGCGGCGTCCCAGCCTCTGGGACTCGGGGTGGTAAGAGTTCGTTGCAGAGACATGGTACTTGCTAGTGACTTTGGGTGGCGAGATGGAATGGTTGAGTTGATGTCGATCGAACTGATGTGTGATCAAGTTGTCGTTGTGATCGAATGCGAATGTGCTGTGCTGTGCTGTCCTGGCTGGCTATACCGAGTTTTGCTGGCTGTAATGTGCTGGCGAAGATACTCAGAGCAGTTTCGGGGGAAAATGACAACACTTGCGATTTGAGAAATACTTATACCATCACCAATGTCCTGCCGGCACCTTCTCACTTCTCCGTGCCATCGTTGTTAGTCTGCTTGGGATAGCCCACAGAACAAGTGACCCACCGTTAACAAGACATAAGACCAGGCAACTAGATCATGTAGCAAACAAGACAGCATGGTGATTGTCTCTGCTACCTCCATCTCAACACCATTGGACAGGAAGCGCGACAGTGGCTGCAGGTTGCTTTGTTGGAATTCATATCCAGGACATAGCATGAGTCTCTGTTGACACCCAGAAAAGTGTAGAAGAGTGTTCACACAACGGCCTGCTTCCAAATTCTTGATGTTCCTTTGATCCGTGGCGGAATCAGTTTCGATTGTGCAGACCGCTTGGCATGCACGGACCGAGAACGCGCGATGAGAGCTCGCAGGCACTAAGAAACGGCCCCCAGTCGACGCGACAATTGAGACATGCGGCGAGCTTCTCATTGTGTCCTATCTAATCACTTGGCAGACAAGTCACTCGACCACTATGACTCATCATGGTTGCTGGCCGGGTTGATATGAGCGATGAGAGGCACAGAGTTGGCATACCACTTTCGCGCCATTGCATGACATAACAAGAACATGCTCTTTGCGAAAGTATGATTACAATTTGCTCGAAGTTTGTTGATTCCATGGAGGTATTTGTGGCGAGAAGAGCTCATCCAAGAAAAACTATCTCTGGCATATACTCAGGCTCGCGTGAATCATTGGTATCATATACTTCTCGCCTGCCCGAACACCGTAGCCCCGTAGTCACAAACCCCTCGCCTCGTCCAACCTAAGCAGACACACCCAGCGCCGAATTGAATGCATCAGCAGCTGCCTGGCCAGTCAACGCCTTTGCCGCCGCAGCAGCATCATCACACGTGCTAATCGCATCCGCCGCGGCCTTGCACTTGCTGCCCAACTGCTGGCAAATAAATGTCGAGATCACATTAATGGCGTTCGCCGAGCCGTGGTTGAAGTCCGCAGTGTCAGCAGCCACAAACGCATCCGCGTTGCCGCGGTCGCTCTGCGGGCCGAACGCAATCGCCGGGTTGCTGCACGCGCCAAAGTCGAGCGCGGCGCGGCGGTGCTTGCGGGTCCGGCGGAGCTTCTTGGCGGCGTTAGCGGCGTTACACTCGTCCTCCTGGGTACCGCAGTCCGCCACAGAGAAGTCAGCGGCGCCGGCGTTGGCGGCACTGGCGCAGGCGTTGTGCTGCACGGCGCAGGAGCGCTGGAGTGCGGCGCCGGCGTTGACGAAGGTCGCGCCGTTGACGGAGAAGGGGCGGTCGCCGGATGAGCTCTCGACGGCGGGCGCGGCGCCGCCGAGGGTGCCGGTGAAGGTCTGGACGTTGGTGGCGGTGGCGGCTTGGGTGTTGGCGGAGGAGTCCGCGGAGTTGTCCGCTTGGGAGTTGTCCGCCTGAGAGTTGTCGGCCGCGGACGCAGTGGCATTGCTGGCGGAACTGCTGGCAGAGCCCTTGGCAGAGTTGCTTGCAGAGTTGCCGGCGCTTCCCACAGCAGCCGTGATCTCGGCCTCGGTAACATCGGGAACAAGGAGGTTCTGGGAGATGATACAGCCCACAGCGTCGGTGGCGTCGTCACAAGTGTTACCCGCGCCGGTATTGTCACCAATCTCGCCTGGCGCAAAGGTGCCGGTGTTGATGGCGAGAGTAGGGTCGGCGCCGATAGAAGCAAGCTGCGTCGCGACATCGAGGGCGATCTGCTTGTTGCCACTGGCCTCGGCAGAGGCAGGGTCCTGGTGCTGCGTGATGGCAGCAATCTCAGGGTTGGTGGCGGTCTCGTTGCAGAGCACGGAAGCCTGGCCGACAGCGCCGGTATTCCTCTCCAGGGCGCGGAACATGATGGCGTTGGCCTGGCCGTCGACGTCGCCAGCTGCCTTGGCGTTGGTGAAGGCCTGGTCGGCTACAATCTGCTGGAGGCAGTCCAAGTTCGCGACGTTGGGCGCCCCCTTGGCGGCAGCGGCGTTACCCAGGAGAGCGAAGACAGCATCTTGGATCTCCTGAGGGTTGTCCAGCTGGAGGTTCGTGTTGGTGGTGGCGAGGATGGCCTCGTGGGAGTGCTCTTGGGGCACTTCCCTCTTCACAACCTCGTTGTACAGGGAAACCTCACGGGCGGCAGCCAGGCCGGCGAGGGAGAGAAGGGCTGCTTCGTACTTCATCTTTACAGTTTGGAACTTGAAAGATTGTGTATGGTGAATGGAATGAATGAGGTCCGGCTCAAGGTATTAGTGAAAGTGTGCGTTCGCAGAACTGGTAAGGAATGAATCACAAAGAGAGCGTGATAAGTCAAAGTATAATGCCAGACCTTTTGGAGGTATTCCTCGAGGTTTTATAGGGCTTGCGAGAAGGGGAACACAGTCAGGATTGGCGGCGCTTGCAGCTGTCATCCCATACCAACAACGGCCTCGTTGCCGAATGGCAGACCTTGTTGCTTCATGTGCATGGGCACGTCCCAAAAGTGTGGATTGAGGCTGCCTCATTGTGTCGAAGATGACGCCTCCAACCACGAAGCACACACTGCATATGCAATTCCGCGTCGGAAAAAGAGGGTCCGAAAGGGAGACTAGGCGAAGGGGGTCACACATCGGTGCCATGCCTCTGCCTGTCGCTGATGCGAGCAGGGGTGCTGCACCGTTCGTCTAGATGTCTTGAAACGATCTGCAAGCAAAGAATCTGGATGAACCGACGACAGGGACTGGTATGGGGAAGGGTAGGGTTACCGGTACGGCTAAGCTCGAGTCAAACCTGCGCAACAGACCCGAGAAGCAGCACGTATGATCGCGATCCGCATACGATCAGAGGCTTGACACTTGCTTGACATTTGCTTATGCGATGATCATTTGTTCACAACTTGTGGAAGGCCAGGATAGCACATCATCTCTCAGGATGTGTATGGGTATCTTACTGGTAACTTCTTGCGGCGTCGAAAGAAAGCTGACAAACACCAAAGTTTCCAATGTGGGAAACGTGAGTTCGTCCCGTCTCGAGTTGGGAATAGAATCAACATTGACTTCCCGTCCCGTCAAACTTGCCCGAGCCAGTCGGTTGTCCACGAGGCGACAAGTATGCATTGAGGCGCCGTGATCAACAAGCTGACGACGGGGCAGAGGTGAAAGCGAAAACTTGAGGAGTCAAGACTTCAGACGGGTGATCATGCACTTGGTGTCTCGGATTTTGGCGAGGAAACAGACAATGTCGTCGGAAGCAGGGGTCAACTGTATTAGGTAAGCAAGGCTCTGGGGTTCTCAGGCAGGGGCAGGGATCTGAAGCTTAAATTTTGAGCCTCATTCTACCACTCTAACATTGGCCGCGCACATAGTTCCGTCCCCTTGCTTCAGATCACCTGGCGTCGGCTCATCTGGCTGCACCACTCTTCCACTCATCATCCGCAACACTTCGGGCCAATCTTCAGACGACTTGACACATCTCAAACTTGCGGTACCTAGTTTGGGTGCTGGCTCCCCTATCAGGAGGCCCTCTTCATGCGGAGGGACCACACCCACGTTGTCGATGTCCCCCTCGTCATCCGACTAGCTGATCGTCTCGTCCGACAGACATGACTCTCATGAATGTTTCCCCAGACTGAGCCGAAGAGCCTCTCAGGAGTCCGCGGTGTTCTCGTGAGAAAGATCTACAAAACCAAACGCTAGCTCGCACCGGACGACATGCTAATGGAGCCGCCATGGTCAGCAAGTCCAAGCTTCCTTCAGCGTCGGCTGGCCGACGTGAAGAATAAACACGGTCCGTATGCAGGTGGGCTAGTGTTGCCGCACTGCTGTATCATCATCGCGAGTCTAGTCTCCACCAGGCCTGCTCCATAATGCGGCGACTGTCGGCTCGCGCCGGCTCACCTTATCCGCATATCCAAACCGAGGCCTCGGATACGTTGCAAGCAATGGACCTTTTGGTCTTGCTTAACATGGCCATGTTTTGGAGGCGAGTCTCGGCTATGCGAGCGGCTTCTTTGTGGGTCCAGCTCGCGGCATCGTATGCGAGCCTCGTTTGGATCTTGCCTGGATGACAGCAGTTCTTGTATGCCGATGGTCGTTGTTGCGTGTAAACTTGCTCTAATGTTGACGCCTGTCAATAGTCCGCTTCCGAAGAATTTTAGTTTTCAGTGCCTTCAGAGTGACTATCCGGGTCATCCGAAGAGGAGACTGGCAAGCTCTTCGCCCAGACCGTCCTGCAGCGGTCATAGAAAACAATGCCCGAAAGGTTACGCACCGCCGGGGCGGGGCAGGTATGATGACAGGTTGAGAATGCAGAAACACTTCGGACGCCTGATGGTTGTTTGCTGACTTGCATGAGAGGTCCCGGCTCATCGGAGTCATCGAAGTCATCGGAGAAGAAGGTCATGCAGACCTCGACTACCAAGCTGGAATGGCAGTCAAGGCTTTCACAGCCCATAACTCAAGTCTCAAATTTTAAACAGGCTTTCGTCGTGAGTATCTTTGGGACCGTGTATTAGTTTTCTGTAATCACAGCAAGATTTGGGCGCTGGACAGGCTCACTTGATGCGTCCACCACTTGACACAACCGTTTTTGCTCCTCTCGCCGTTAGTAAATACAAAATACTTGATAGTGCAGAACACAGTCAAATAAAGATCTCGATGTGCAAAACAGAATGCCACCTCCTGAATCGGTTCCAAGTGATCTGCGACGTGATCCATTGGTGCCAAGGACTTTCGATGTCCTCTGAGCGCTTAGTAGTGTCGTCTCTGCTTTTGTTAGATCTTCAGCCCACGCTTTCCTCCCCATTTGAGTGAAAGTTACCCTTGCGTGTGAAGGCAATGCAATGGGTGTAGCCGCTGTCGGAACGTCGACCACTACTTCTCGCCTTTCTTTGACGATCCTGAATGTCAAGCTGTGAAAGAAGTAGCTTGCACCGCTTTTGAAGACTCAGCATCCAAGTGCACGCAATCGTGATCCTCATCTCTGGCTTGGCCGAATGTTTCGATCGCCTTGTGCCGAACACGCAGACCTGCGCACGGGATCTCGCAAGTTCAACATAGAAAATGGTCTTCTCGAATTTGTTTTCAATGCTCGGATGCTTTTGTACAATGGCATTGCAGGAAGCGAGCAGTCTAAGAAAATGCCCACTCCCTCGACGTTCTCCCAGCCCTCCCGTCCACGCTGCGTCTATAGTCTTGCTGACGGTCCGTCTGTTCCTCCCCATCCAACCCCATTCTTTTTATTCTCGTCGTGCTATTCATACACCAGCCGAGTTTTTCCTTCGCGGTATTTTGGACGAATCGCTTAACCGATGACCAGCTTGCCGTCCTCGGGGAAGTCGTACTCGGGAATCTCGAGGTTGAGCGGGGCAGGACCCTTGCGTATACGTCCAGAAATGTCGTAGTGGGAACCGTGGCAGGGGCAGAACCAGCCTCCGAAGTCACCAGCCTCGCCGATGGGCACACAGCCCAGATGCGTGCAGACACCTGATCGTGCTTGTCAGCCATTATTCTCACAGACCGCACATCGTGGTCTTTAGGTTATCTGGTCAAGTGCGGAGGTCATGCTGCCTGTGCAAGCTTAGTCCTTACCCAACATTATCAACCACTCGGGCTTCTTCACACGGTCCTCGTCCTGCTGGGGGTCTCGTAGCGACTGGACGTTGACCTTGTTGGCCTCATCGATCTCGCCCTGGGTTCGGTGTCGGATGAAGACAGGCTTGCCACGCCACTTGATAATGACCTGCGAAGCGTCCGAAGAATCAGTAACCGGAGGCAATCTGTAGACAGCAAGGGAGCAGCTTGTGGTAGACTTACGTTCTTGCCCTCTGGAATCGCCGAGAGGTCAACCTCAACCTTGGCCATAGCCAAAACGTCGGCTGACGCGGACATGTTTTTGAGGAACTCTGCGCATCACCTTGGTCAGCCCCATCCATCAATTGACGACCGCAAATGCCCTCGAAACCCTTTGCTCTCCATGACAGTGCCTCTATTTCCAGCCAGCGGCTCTTGGACGCTCTCAATCCCATCTCTTCAATGTCCATCCGCTAATCCTCAAAGCTCCGCGTCGATTGTCGCTCACCTTGAATCGTAGACTTGGCGCCCATAGCCGTGATAGCACCGAATCCACCAACCATAAAGTACGAGAACGCCAAGTTCTTGTTCGGGCTGCCGGACGAGGCATAGTGGCTGAAGTCGGGCACCTGGGTCGTCTTGCGCTCACCCTTGAAGGGCGACTCGTACGACGAGCTAGTCGCGTCGGCGCGGGCGGCCGTGCTGCTGAGGCAACGGATCGCAGGCGCTGCTCGCGGTGCTGCGGTGCGCGCGAGCGCGCGGGCGGCGGTTGTGAGGGGCGCCATCGTTTGTGTGGTTTCCGTTCCGAGAAGGGAAAGGAAACGAAATGTCGTGAGGCGGGGGATGGGCGATTGGACTGGGGCAATGACGACGTTGAGGCCTTTTGCGAGCAGCGTTGTCGGTTCGGAGTTGCTGCTTGCCCAAAATTCTGGCCTGAGGCGCGAATGAGAACGGCGTTGCGGAATAAGGCTAAGCTGATTCGTCAATGCTTAGTGGGTAATCCATGCTGCCGGGTTCGTCCGAGGCCCGGCTTCCGTGCTTCCCATCCCTGGGAGATGACCTCGACGACTACTTAGTACTTATACCACAGTAAGAACAAAGCAAGAGTTGAACACAAATTTGGACCCGGATTCAACAGCTTGAAGATATGACATTTCTTGCGTCACTGGATCCTGCGATCGTGTGTCAATAGACATGTGTGAAGCTCTTAAGCCGCGAAGTTTACGTATCAAGTCCTCTCGCTGCTGATCATTCCCACCACAGGAAATGCGCAATCAGATACTCTCAGCTGCAATCAAGTGCTTGTCTCCGCTTTTTGGTGCCAACTTTCCCGACCTGTGTTTTTTTGCATTGCAAAAGTGAACTTTGTTATTTATAAATATATTTAGTCAAATAAAGGCTGCATTAAAAGCTAAAGTCTTTACGATTAATATTTTAAAGTTTATTTATACATTGATTTAGTAGATAATATATAATAGAAATTTAATGTTAAAGTATAATAATTTAAAAAGTTAGTATATCTTGAATGAAAATGGTAAGGACTTGGGACTCGAACCTTAAGCTACCTATTAAAGTTATAATATAAATTCTTTACCTTTAAATCCTTACGTAAATATATTACTAATGTTGTATAAATAAATGAGTTATATATCTAAGTTCTTACTCTTTTGAGCTATTAGTATAGTCTTTATTTAACTTTTACATTTAAAATTAATAATTTTTACGACGCAAAAAAACACAGGTCGAGAAAGTTGGCACAAAAAAGTGGAGACAAAGACTTGAATGCAGCTGAAAGTATGCGGAAGGTCAGATCCTTGCTAAATTCGTACGCACGCGACGTAAAAAACACGTCCTGTCTACATCTAGCGACTCTAATGCATCCTCTTGAGCTCCTCGATGTTGTTCCGCATGTCCTCCACACTCGGTCCCAGACCGTCACAGATGAGCGTTTGCTGCTCCTCGTCCATGTCTAAGAACCGCTCGATGAGCTCGCCATCAATGAAACGGAAGGGCCCATCTCCAGTACGCTCTCCATTTTTGAACGCTCTGTATCCCTCAAAATCCAGCTCACCAGCCGTCTCAATCACATTCGACACTCTCTTCTGGAAGCGTAGCAGTAGATCCTGGGCATGTGCAGCCACAGTGCCGAAGAGGTAAATGGCGCCCTCACTCTGTACGTTATTAGTGACAAATCAGCAATTGCGTTGGGCGTTGGTGTAGACTCACTGTTGATACAAACGCCTTGGGTACGATCAAAGCGTTCGGGCTGGTTTCCACCTCTATCTTCCGGATGCAACTGACCATCTCGCCCAAGCTGAACTCACTCGTCATCTCCATCCGCCTCTGGTCTTCTGGCGTTGGGCCGTCCACGTTCCTTCTTAGGATTGACATGTTGCCTTGTGAGTCCGCCACCAGCCACGACTGATCCTCAATGTGAGCGATTGCAGTGGTCCAACTCGATTGCAGGTCTCGAGCTACTTCCATGAGCATCGCCGGCTTGTCGTCTGTTTCGGGGAAATACTCGACGAGCGAGAGTGACTTGCATAAATCTCCGACACCGATGATGTTCCCTTCCACGACCAGACTGACGGGATATGTGCTCGGTCGATATGAAAGCGACTTGGTGAATGTGCCCACTGTGGACGACTCTTCCACGTACCTGCCCAAAACCACTGTCTTCGTCAGGCCGATGACGATCAAGTCGTCGTTCATCACCGCCAAACAGCGACATGAGCCTTTGAACTTTTGACTAGCGAGGATGTACGGGTTCTTGTCGCTATCAACGCCAAGGACCAACAACCGGCCTCTTGCTTCGTCTCCTCGTGATGCTGCATCGCCCTCAACCAGGAAGCTTGTCCCAACGAGGAACCTTTCCGCTGGGTTCCCGTACGAGTCCGGTAATGTCGCTCGTATCACGCACTCGACTATTTCTGGCGACGAAGACTGGTCGAAGAGGAGAGGCTTGCCAACCTTGCCAAAAATTACATCATCAACCATTTTGAATGAGCTTGTGATGATCTCTTCGCCATGCGACAGCTCACGCTTGATGCATCCCAGCCCGAACACCTGCTCTTTTGGCGAGTAGGCAATTCTGCGAACTGTCTCGCCCATCTCTATAGATCTCGTCTGTGTCCGTCTCTCGTTGTCGATTTTCGAGATCTTGATGGTCGACTCCGTCGCCACTATGACTGAGTCTGGATATGCCTCCGCGTCGAAATCGCAAACGTACGTCGCGTCATCGGCTGTTACCGCCGAATACACGATCCTGCCCTCCGAACCGTAAATCAAACTGGGGTTCTCTGTTGTCGCAAAAATGTTTGTGAGGCCACCTGGCCTGGCCAACAGGTGTAGCCGAGCTTGCTGGGTGCCGAGTATTACGCTTTTACGCGCGCTCAGTGACATATCCGGTAAAACGTTGAAGGTGACAACGTTGCCGTCTTCCATGGAGACAAATAGCGTCGGTCCGCCAACATTCTCTGGAAGTGTCTGGATCAAGGCCATATCCCTTGGTATTGACGAGTTGTCGTCCGTTCTCCTCAGCGACTCGCCTTTCCGAGGTTCCAAGGTTCCGAGGTCAAGGATGGAGATGTTTCCAGATGTGAAGAACCCTACCACGCCGACTTCCTGTAGATGCGGTGATGCATGGACACAGGCCACTTGATCCGAGTCCTGAAAGTCCTTGGTTGCTGACACTGCCAAATCTCGGACCAAATCCAAGGACGCGAGTGATTTGCCGTCCACGGACAGAATTGCGTATTTCGAATTTGCCGAGGCGGCAGTGATGCTCTGACCGTTAGGCGTCCAAGTAGTAATGGACACACCGTTTTCCTTGTCTGTCAATATCGCAGCAGCGGTCGTTACTTGTAGACGCCGATTGTTCGGTAAGTCGAAAGCCAATAGAGTCTGGTGCCCAACGGCGAGCCCTTCAAAAAAATCCACTTCTTCAACGTCGCCGGTTTCTTCAAATCTGAACACTCTTGTCTCGGTCAAAAAAGACACAGCCAGTGTGTCGACCTTCGCAGAGTCGACCGACCTCAAGGAGAAAATTCCCCTCGTATCCTGAAGATCGCCAAGAGTAACAATGTCCTCAAGGCGCACGCCGCTTCTGACGCTTCTCAGGCTGCCGTCTTTATGAACACCGCTGCCCGTCACAACACGTGCCTGGCCAGACGAGTAGGCATTGCCCAGCTGACTGTCTCCTTCCCTGTTGCCCATATCCATCACTGCAAAGTCGAGCACGGGTGCAACGTTGGAAAAAACTTGAGAAAGCTGGAAGCGGTCCGTAACTTCTTCCCAGTTCACTTTCCACAACTGAGAGTCGCCGTAGTGTGAAGCAACGAAAAGAAAACCATTCGTGAATACCATGGAAGATGCTCGAGATGTCTTGCGCAGGTAGACCAACCCCACGCTCCTCACCTCCAAACTATCCTCCATCGTATGTATGGTGAGCAGGTACAGCCTTCCGTAGTCATCTGCGAGAAAGAAATTCCTGTCATTGTATGGGGCCCAGGCCACAAAGATAGAAGCCTCGTCCAGCGGGGTCTCGACCATTGCATGCGTTGTGTCGTCGAAGTAGGTCAGCCGTGTCTCCCCAACCACAATGAGACCGCCAAGAAAAGCTTTCGCTTGAGTATTATTTCGGGAGATGTGCCTCTTTTCCCCATCCACCCTGGCGACTGGTATTAGCAGTGAAGCGCCTGGATCTGGTATATCGCGAGATAGCTCTCTGTCTTTTGGCAGGAATTTTGAGGCTTGTGTGTCTTTGTCGTCGGAGGTGAGGCGGTAAATTGCCAGCTTGGAGTCCATTTGGTCGGACCGACACTGGTAGAGCAGCGCGATCTTTGGATGCCCTGTCTCGGAGTGTAGGAAAGTGCTAGACTTGACAAAGAGTTCCGATAGCCGTGCTGACTCCATCCACTCCAATTCATTTGTTTTTCCCTTGCGTGGGAGCATGCGTAACACAGCAAGCACCCCTTCCCACAGATGCATGGCCAGGAATTTGCCGGTCGGGTCGACGATGCACCGGTCCAGACTTTGCGAATCTCTCATAAATGTCCCTGCTTCGTCCTCGGGGAAACACTGTGCAACTTTGAGCTGTTGGATGTCGTCATCCCAGGCCAGGGTGAAGTACCGTTGCCTATCAGTGCCGATGAAGAGCATATCGGTGGAGGAGTCCTTCGGCCGCAGCTTCTGGAGCATGGAGACGGTGCCATATATGACTTTTGAGTGTCGTAGCACCAGCTGGTGGTTCTCGGCTAGGCTGTAGACTTCGACGCGGTTCGCTTTTCTGTGAGTGGCTGTCAGGGCCCAGAGATCGTTACCATCACGCAGTCGGGGTGGAGGAGCGCGCTTACGCTACGACCAGGCTCTCATCATCGCCGTCGATGAGCCTGGCCTGAACAGCATGTCGAATGCTGCTCGGGCGGTGTACTGGCGCTATGTATGCCATATTGCAGAGGTGGAGATAGGAAATGAGGAAGAGACGTAAAGGAAAGGCAGTGCTTGGTGTGCTGTAGGCGTCGGAACTCCATGACGGCCATTTACTTTCGCGATGGAGTTTACTCCGTAGAGTGCAGATCGCGCCAGCAGCAACCTTAATCCCAGTCGCTACAGGACCCCCCCCCCCCCCATTCGAAGATGGCGGGGAACCTATAGACCCCTGCAGGTCTGAGGGACTCATCGTTGCTCAACCTTCAATACAACCTACTGTAAGTGCAACTTCGCTACGAAGTACAAAGATGTTCAGTATGCGAAATCTTCCCGCGGTCGTACATTGCCAGATCTTCACTCACCCGGGCCTTCACTGCAACTGATGCACAGGACAGCTTTGTGTACGACCTGCCGCACCGGCGTTGGCTATCGGCATTAATGCATCATCCGCTCGCTCTGCGTTCCCATGTGTGGTGTGCTGTACTTGGCTTCGAGGAAGTATGGACTACCGAAATACCGCTTGAAGAGGAAGCTCCTGCTCCGGGTCGAAACGTGCACATCCGAAATCACATGCAGTGGAGGGAGCAGTCATGCAGTCATGCAGCCACGGACTGCTCTAAGTGAATACACACTCGTCGCCCACTTGCCTTGTCCCTTGAACATCGCCAGCAGCATAAAACCATCCTACTCGGCCCGCAAACACGCACGTACATACCTAGATATCAGTACTTCGACCTCCAATGCCAAAACACATCCAGATGTCTGTCCAGCCGCTAAAATCCACCAACGCCCTGCACCCTCTTGATAGCCCCCACAACACCCCTCGCCCACGCAAACCTCCCCGGATCAACCCCAATCGCCCCCTCCGCCATCTTGCCCTTCTCATCCGTCCAGACCCCGCTCTCCTTATCCAGCGCGCCGTACACATGCGTATTCTGATTCCTCCGCAAACCCTCAATCCAAGCGCGGCACACCGCCGGGCTGTCCAGCATCACGTTGATCTCCTGGCTGTGGAACCAGCTCTGCGTATCCTGGTTGCCATTCCCTACGACGCCGATGTGCTCGTCAACAATCATCAGCTTGATGTGGCAGCTGCGCTTTTTCTTTTCCTGGATGATTGGCTTCGTCTGGTCCTTGGCGACGTACCAGAAGTAGTGCAGGCGCTGCTTCGCGCCCGCGGAGAGTGCCCTGTACATGTTGTGCGCGACCATGTCGTTGTGTCCGCCCTGCTTGGGCAGCAGCTCCCCGGCGTCGTTGTAGCCGAGGCACACGTAGCAGTAGACGTCGATGCCGCGCTCGCAGGCATCGATGATGGCGGGCACGAGCGGCTCGGCGTTGAGGGTGGGCGTTTGGATGAAGACGTTCCTTTGCGCGTTGCGGAGTGCGGAGAGCCAGGCTGCATTTTGGGGCATGGAGACGGATTTGTGGTTGGGGGTGCCGTAGGGCGCACGATTGACCATCGCAATGGGGAAGGGCTCGTGGACTGGGTGTGGAATATAAGGCGTCATTTCATCTTCGGGTGCGAAGTCGGGGGCGCTAGAGGGGAAGCCGACATTGATGGTGTGGTTCAGATGGCGGTTGACGGCTTGAAGTGCTGTCTCACCGTCCTTGGCGGATACTGCTGCTTGGACGCGGAGAACCTCGTTGGCGATGTTATCGTCCCAGTGGTGGTCATCTGTCGTGTGCTCGGGCAGGCTCGCAACCTTTGGTATCGGCAGCGGTGCTTGTTGTGTAGCGGTCTCCCCGTTGCCCATGAACTCTGCTGTCGCCCGGTCGGGCGCACTGGCTGCGTTAGATCCTTGGGCGTGTCCAATGTTCATCTGTTCCATTTGCGAATCAAGCGCAGCCTGCGGTTCTGGTACCACTTTGTCGTTTGTGGATGGTCCAGTGACAATGTCTCCATGTGCAGTGTTGTCGCTTGCCAACTTTGTCTGGCCTTCGGCAACATGGCCAGGCTGCGACGGTCTCTGACTGTATCCGTACGCTTCTCGCGGTGCTGCTTTCGAGGAGTCGACTACTGCAGTGCGTCCTCGGATGGATCCATTCGTCTCAAAGATGCCAGCGTGGGCCTCGTTAAAGCAAGAGATCCCTCCTTGTGACGCAGGACAGTTGTGACTTGGTAGTGGAGGTTCAAGAAGCTTGTGCCAAGAGATGAGAGCCATGTCGTACATCGAGTCCACGATCGGTCCTTCCATGTGCACCATCATCTCGAAGTTCTCGTTATCTTGGATATTGTTGCTCTGCAAGATGGCGAGTTTCCTGTCAACAACCATGTACTTGGCGTGGAACGTGCCCAACAGCGGGTGGTGGTAGTTCATTACTTGCAAGTCAATATTGGGAATGTCCTCCGGCTTTGGGATGTTAACCTTGTCTCCAGTGTACTCCTTCTCCGAGACCAGGTAGTGCGGCTCGAACAATTGCTTGGGGCTTCCTCTGTCATAGATAATTTTGAATACAATCCGGGTGCCTCTCTCTCCAGCCCGCCGTGAGAGTTCACGCATAGCGTCTGTGATGAATTTGGACGCCGTGCTGTTGGCCCAGTAGTTCGTTGCCAGGAAGACCTCCCTCTCCGCGCGCACAATGCAATTAGACATGTGACGGACAATGTCTGGTATCCTATTTCGAGAGTCAGCATGGTATAAACAACATGCCTCTATTTCGAGCACTTACGTCGAAATAACTGTCAGTGGGAGCACACCACAGCTGCCCATCAACGAAGGGCTCACAACTCCATGCGCTGGGTTCTCTTCCAGTGAGTTGATGGCGTCATGATACATCTGCAAAAACAGCTGGCTCGGTTTCGTTGGGCCCCAGTGGCCGCACTCAGCTGCTCTTCGCAGACCCTCCGGATCCGAAGGCGTGTGCTTGCCGGCATGGTGGATCGCGTGAGGTCCCTTCGGCTTCCCGGCATAATGACCATAGAGTTTCTTCCAGGCGTCCTCGGGGCTGATGGTAGGATCCTGGGCTAGAACAAACGATACACTCTCTGGTGAGGTATAGAGTTTGAGGAACTCATCGCTAATAGGACTCGTAAACTGACCGCCGTCCTTCAGGTTCGTTGGCGTTTTGCCAGGCATATCTTGCTCAGTGCCGCGTCCCAACTTTGGAGGGAGGGATGTATGCCGCGGTACGGTGACTGCTCTGTAAGGAAGTTCGACAAAGGTCTGAAATACAGCGCTGCCTATGTTTTTGGCTGAATTTCCACTGGCGCTTGTGAACGACGTTGTGTAAATTACTGACCGTCAGCTAGTGGGCCCTTTCAGGTATACCTCTCTCTAGGTGACGCACTGCCTTGACTGCGGCCTACTATCCCGCATATCCCTGATCCACTGGTTCGCCTTCTGCACAGCGAGATCCACTAAGGAATGGCAGAGACCAACCAACGCCCTCGCGGCTCACACTACACGATAATGAATCTGGGGTGATGTCCAGGGTCTGAGGGCCAAGCTTTTGCCAAGAAATGCGGCTCCAGGGGTGTGGAAGATCAAGAACGACGTCAGTGCGATGCTTGTCCTTGTCCTAAACTGGATACGGCAGATCAGAAGGAAAGTCTGGACCGGGCGCTGTCGAAACCGCTGCTTACCGGTGAGTGAATTGAGCGTTGTACGTGGGTATCGGGAATGGCTTTGCGCTGTTCGCACTCGCGGACGGCGCCATGCTGCTACACATCAAATATACTGGCGTGGCGCAAGATCTTGTTTCTGCATCTGGGCGTCCCTTCGACATGTTTTCTGACGTCACGCCACAGCTGCCACAGCTGCCGCGGCGCTGTCGTGAGGCTGAGCCACGCGGTATGCACGTTGCTTGCAAGAAACGGCTGCTCGGCACAACCTCCGGGGTCCGTTCTCGTTGTCAGAAGCCAGTAATGTTATAGCAAAGTCCTCTGTCATTAGTCAAACCTGTTCTCATTGATCCTGATATTGCTGGCGGCACTAAGCCCTCTGCTAACATGTCCGAACTCCTGACCCTTGAAAAATCTAAACTCTCAAATCCGATGGCCGTGCTGATGCATGCGGCAAAGCATTGACTATGTGCGGGATTATTTACAGCTCATCCACGGAATCGGTACCCTTGAGCTTGGAGAAGTTGGTAAAGCCGAGCTCGTACTAAATAGTGCATGGTCAGCAAAGCGACATTGACGTTGGACATCGTTCAAACATGACCATCACAGACACAACTTACAGCGAAAGCGAGGGTCATCCGGGCATGCTGCAGCATGTGGTCGAAAGACAAGTACTTGAGCTTGTCGTCCGTCGAGTGAATGCGATCATCACTGTCCTCAAAAGATGACTCGATAACAAAAGCCGAGGGATAACCAGCCTTAGATGCAGACGCGTGATCACTGCACGCGTAGCCGCACTTCGTCTCGACGAACGGAATGGAGCAGTATTCGGTGATGATCTTCTTGATGAAGTTCGTGAGCTGCTTGTCGACATAGTCGACGATGACGCCGACGCTGACCGGCTTGCCAGAGTCGACAGTCTTCTGGATATAGCCTGTCATATCCTGCTGGAGCATGGCTTTGACGTCACGGCCCTCCTTCTCGTACGACTTGAAAATGGCTTGGCTTCCCAGAAGTCCGCCCTCTTCAGCCGAGTACCAGTGAAATTCAACAGTGTTCTCCAGCTTTCCCTCCTTGACGGCGTCGGACATCAACAAAACCCGGAAAGCCTCGAGGATTGTGACTGTTCCACTGCCATCGTCGTCTGCGCCCGGGGCAGCAAGAATAGAGGGCAGCCACAGGTTGATGGAGTCCTGGTGGGCACCAATCACCACTGTTGAGTTCGTCTTGCCGGGGATAGTAGCAATGATGGAACTCTGCTGCCAGTTGTGGGGAAAGTGCTCGGCGTAGACATCCTTAGCACCCGCCTCTTTGATGGTATTATGTACCTGCTCCAGCAACCAATCGGAAGACTGCTTTCCGTAATCGGACTTGTAGTATCGTGTGTGAAAGGAGGAGAATGTCTCGAGGTTGTCGTGCATGTTCGACTTGGTGAGGTTCTCGAGGAGAGGGTTGACTTCGTCCTGGAAAGCAGCCTTGGCGGGGAATATGGCGTCTGCTCGGGTGCTGACGCGGGAAGCACCGAGATCCTGAGTAGTTGTGATATCCATAAAGCGTACCCCGTTCTACATCACAGTGGTCAGCGTGAGCACGGGAGACATTTCGTTATACAGCTCCTGATGTTGAAGTGGAACGTACACGCTTCAGCGCCCACTTCTCATCCTCGGTCACCCATTGCGTTACTCCTTCGCTGACTTCGATAAGGTACTGCTCGGCGGCTGTCTCATGAGAACCGAGCTGGACATTGTCGCCCTCATGGGCCTCGACATATCTGCCAGCAACGGCAGGCGCTAGCAGCGCGATAACAGATGACTGAGCGAGCTTCATTGTGTTGATGTGTCTTGTGAAGAAGAAAGAGAGTGCCGGATGATGACGAGGCTATGGTTGCTGTGGTATCGTGCCTATCGCCGCCATGAGCTATGACCGTGAGAGCTCCGTGTGAATTGCGGGTCTGAGCTTGGTGTGTCAGCGAATTGGATGTGGGTTGCAGTCCCGTAGAGGGCTCAGAGAGATAAGCAAGGCACCCTCCACATGACACAGCCCGGCAGCCTGAAACACATCACCTGCTACTGTCATGAGTCAGCTCTCATCAACACCACCACTACCGAGGCTCAACCATCCTTGTCTTCATCTTGCCCGTGCTCTCTACTAATTCCATGCAATAGAAGTATCACTCGAGCGTAAGCGGTTTCGCACGTCAACTTGTAGCTGCGCTGAGGCCTAAGTGCCTTGCAATTCAGTATCTCTACTTAGATCTGACCATTCTGTTGGCGCGCAACAAAGGCTTTACAATTACAGGTATGGTTAAACGGAATAAAATTGCAGGGCTTAGCATCACGAATTGCTATCACTTATCCTTTGTGGGGATCATGTTAAACTATTGTGTGCACTCCAATGAAGTCGCCAAAGCACATTGCGCTTATGCCTGCGAGCATTACAGACTAGTACAACGGTTGCAGCTCGATGCGACTCCACAAGAACAGGCTACTTCTACCGCTATGTTGTGGCATCTACCACGATCTCATCAGTCCCTGCAGTTGCGGCTTATGGAGCAATGCAAGGCTGGGGTGGGCCTTCCATGTCCACATACAGACGAGGCTGATGCGACCTCGGAACTCATCAGCCTCGTCTAAGTCGCAACAAGGCTACAACAGTAGACGGCTTTCATTTGTCGGTCATACCGTGCACAAGTGCCGTGCATAGGCCCACTTTCTTCATTGATTCACTACATGGCCTGGCTTCATTGGTGAGCAGTGGGCAAAAGTTGCAGGCCAGCTGAGACACCGTAAGTATTGTTCTCAGGTACCAGATCCAGCGAGCCGCGAGCATGGTGAGCTTGCACCTGATGGCTGATCCTCGCAAAAGCTGACAACGACCGGATTTCGATGTTGGCGAATCCTGACCCAGGGGCCAATTGACCACACTGCTGTTGCGACTGCACATAATCTGTCTAGCTAATTACAATATTCGCGCCGAGGACGGACTGCTGGCGGCACCGGGGAGAGAAGCGCTCGACGTTGTTTTGGCGCCGGATGTTTGGGTGGAACCGCGAGGCTGTCGATGCGGTTGTCACTGTCTAGCGCTTGGTTGCGTAACAAGCCGTAATAACATGCAGTGGGACCCTACCTTAACCCTTGGTGACCTCGACCACGAGGCCCTGCTGCATCTCGCCATAAACATGCCCAGCTGGGCCAGGTCGTATTCAAATACCTCCATCGCGTCACGCCCGACCATCGTGCCGTCGCGCGAGCCCCAGCGCGCCGGTCGCGCCATGCGCCCACCCATGATTCTGGGCCAAGCAACCGCTCATGGGGTTGCTATCGTCGTCCTCGTCGTCCTGGGAGCTGCGACCCATGTACGCCGGCCCGCAGATGTCCTGCTCCAGCGCCGCGACATCTGCGGCGGAGAGGTCCAGGGGGAAGAAGGCGGTGCACATCTCATAGAGCGCGGGTGGGCCGGTAGGCTTGGCGCGGATGATCTGGCCTGCTAGATCGGACATTGCGTTGGCTGGTTGGAGTCGGAGAAGGCGCCGCTGAGCCTGTGCCAGAACAGCAGTGAAGCGGGCTGAAGACGGGGATGACAGAAACGCGGTCCTGGAACCGGGGTTGTCCCACTCTGTGGAGGCATGTGTGAGTGAAGAGTCTGGTTTTCCGTGTGGGCAGGACGGAGGGCTACTAGCCTATGAGCCACCACGCTTCTGTGGGCGAGCCACCAGACCCATTGGTGGCTTGCGCCGCAGCTGCGCAGCCGGTTTATCGACGTACCTCTGTGAGTCAGTTGGTGTTGTCTTCACTGCCACCGGTGCGCGTAGCGAGTGCCACTCTAAGATGCGGACCTTGGGGTTGAGTTCAGGTGGCGGACTCCTTGGTGGCGTGGCTGATGTGGCCAATGCTGGTGTTGCAGTTGTGGCTTTACGAGCGGTATTGGTCAGGGTCAAAACTATGGACTCAATCGTGAATCTGTGCTCTATGCACCTGCTTTAACTCGTTCCTGAAGAGAGCGCAGCAACAATGCCGAGGCGTATCTAAAGCGGCGAAGCGACCAACCGTTCACACGCTCGTTCGCCTTCCTTCGCACACAAGACTCTTTCTTCCCAACCTTCTAGAAGCAGCGAAACAAGCGATCGATAACTATCCTACAGTCGGTTGTCGAGAATAGAAGGGTGTTTCATCAATCGGAGTGGCGTGCTACACAGCATGCAAGATCCATGCAATGTGCACCTGGGCAGCCTCATCCGCCAAATGTTCACACACGTCTTGAATTACTCAGCCAAGCATAGCCCAACAACAGCGAGCTTCGTCATGGATCCCGCCACATTTGTTAGGAAACATTGACGCCCTAACGTCCCAAATGGCTACTAGTATATCCCAAGAAGTACCTAGCCATCCCGGTTCCGGACCGGTGCCGGGAGTCGTACCGTGGACGCATAAAGCCAAGTACCTCCCCTCCCCACAACCCGATTTCCCTATCTATGGGCCTTCAACGATGACAGTATGCCACCTTCAAAGCCTCCCGTAGACCTCATCGCGCGCGGCGTCAAGGGACCTAGCCCACTCGGCACCACCATCTTCATCGGTCTGCGCGCACTAGATCCCGTCTTGCAGTACCACATCCTCCATGGCCTCGGCGCCAGCTTCCTGGCCAGACTCGGCCTTGCGACAATCCCCCTGAGCGCGGCCGTTGTGACACGCATAGGAGTCAAAATCATAGACCGACTTGGACTGCCACTTGAGCGGCTGCTTCTCCTGGCCATGGCAGTCGGGTCTGCTACGAAGCAGATCTTCTGGCTGAGCTACATTTCCGAGGAAGAATTCCCCGCATCCTCTGCGGTCGCCGTCTCAATATTCAATTCTGTCTGCAACAGCGTCAACTCTCTCCTCTTCCTCGCAGCGGCGACTTGTGCTGCGCGCTCGACGAAGCCCTTTACGATTCCCGTACCCGGATCAAAGTCCCGCCTATCCCTCCCCGTCGCGCTCGGTGCGCTTCTCTACGCCGTCGGTATCGCGCTGGAGACTGGGTCTGAGCTGCAGCGCAAGACGTTCAAGCAGGATCCCGCGCACAAGGGCAAGCTGTGTCGGGTAGGCTTGTGGTCCTGGGCGAGGCATATAAACTATGGCGGCCACACTCTATGGAGAACAGGATACGCGCTTGCGGCTGGGGGTTGGATTCCTGGCGTTGTCACAGCGTTGTTGCAGGCGGTCAACTTCGCGCAGGTGGGGACCGTGAATCTTGATTTTTACATGAGCAAGCGGTATAAAGACCAGTGGGGACGATATAAGGAGGATGTTCGGTGGAAGCTTTTGCCTGGTATTTACTGAACATGAGCCAATGCCATGCAAATCTTAAGAGTGGCATGTCCAACGCGAAGCCTTTGCTTTTGGTCTATTCCGAGAGATCTGGTATTTTGGCCTCCTTTAGGTTCAGATGGCGATGCGTAGTCCCAACGAACACATTGTCTGTGCAAAGCAAAGATTCGCAGTTTGTGCACGGTCGATTGACTTTCTGTGCTGCATGGCTTCGCATGGCCTCCACGCGGGTACGATGAGCAACATGAACACCGTGGACTGGCGACCAGTTTGTGTGAGCCACGAAGATATTGTCCGCTGAAGCACTGAGGCTTTCACCGTGAGTAACGATGGACTGTAAATGTCTCACATGAATCTCACGAGAACTTTATCCCACGGGGCAATGTCGGCATGTGATTCGATGTCGGCCGCTTCGGGCCCGAAGCCCCTACGTCACTGGCGAAGGACCCCTGGAATCGAAAAAGAAACGGGGCACTCCCGCACTTCAGAACGCCGAGCGCTGTGAGTGCCCCGGATTTACGACTTCAACGATTCTCGTGCTTGCTACATCTGAGACCGACTGCCTAGACTTACACCGACGCATAACCTCCTACCATCGCCCACGAGTCGCCGCTCCCCTGGGCTCGAAACTGCGCCCCTGACCGCCGACCGCTCCCTCCTGGACCTACGATGTATTCTGCCCTCAGAAGCGACGCTGCCGTCATCCTATAGACCGACTCTCCAACATCTTTACTCACGCCACCCTAAAGAAAATGCGCGCACACGCATGCGCCGCCCGCGTAGCCTCTTCGCGATATCGGGCATGCGTTGCACTTCGGAGCCATAGACAGCGCGCTGTCACTACCAGGCTGTCGCACTCGAGAAATCTTTCCGCACTAAGATTACCAGCCTATCGATTCCCAAGTGTTATTTCGAACCCGCCCGCGCGCATTGCCGTGCCCGCCGTCTTCGCCGCTGGACGGAGGAGGTTTGCCTCAGTGGCTACCGCTACAACAGAAAATGGTGCGCTTGGAGGGGTCCGCTGGACTACGGCACCAGATGGAACGCTGCGTTGCTGACAACCTTATAGTCAACGACCGCGATATAGGGCCAATCGATGAGTATGACCGCCGAGTCGCCGAAGGCCGGCTAAAGAATGATGAGCACCAGCGAGGCAAGCAGCGACGGCGCCCTACGCAGATTGGACGCAACTTCTGACACCAACTTTAAACAGGAATCATACAAAGCTTACAGCGTCTGCACGAGGAGCTCCGACACTACCAAGCCCCGCCAGTCATCCATCCGAGCATTGAAGACTTAAAACCGCAAAAGTCGCTGTTCTCCTTTCTTGGAGGTGGCAAGTCGAAAAACGCCGCGCTAAAAGACATACCGTCGGGTCTTCCACGAGGCTTATACTTGTACGGAGACGTGGGCAGCGGCAAGACTATGCTGATGGACCTCTTCTACGATACCCTTCCCAACAGCGTGCGGTCTAAAACACGGATACACTTTCACAACTTCATGCAGGACGTACATAGGCGGCTACATCGCATGAAGATGGAGCATGGGAACGACGTTGACGCAGTTCCGTTTGTCGCAGCAGACATCGCGGAGCATGGCAACGTATTATGCTTTGACGAGTTCCAGTGCACGGATGTGGCAGACGCTATGATTTTGCGGCGGTATGGCAACCCGCTCTCCGGAATCGAGATGAACACGCAGCAGACTGACTCGATCGCAGGCTATTAGAGGCTCTTATGTCGCATGGAGTGGTGCTTGTCACAACCTCAAATAGACATCCGGACGAGCTGTACAAGAACGGGATTCAGCGCGAATCCTTCGTCCCAGCTATCCATCTCCTGAAAGGAAGACTTCACGTTATCAACTTGGACTCGCCGACAGATTACCGCAAGATCCCTCGACCACCCTCAGGAGTCTATCACACGCCGTTAGATGCTCACGCTTACGACCATGCCCAGAAGTGGTTCCGCTTCCTCGGCGATCCCGAGTCTACCGAGTCGCATTCTGAAGTCCAGCATGTGTGGGGTCGGGAGATTCTCGTGCCCCGGGTCAGCGGACGCTGTGCCTGGTTCACTTTCGACGAGTTGATCAAGCAACCGAAGTCCGCCGCCGACTTCATCGAGCTGACTCGCTCCTACGATGCTTTCGTGGTGACGGATGTGCCAGGAATGACCCTGCGAGAAAGAGAATGGGCTCGTCGATTCATCACATTCATCGACGCTGTGTACGAGTCTCACGCCAAGCTGGTTCTCACCACCGAAAAGCCTCTGACCGAGCTGTTTACGTCGAAAGACGAGATTGCTGAGTCTTTGATGAAAGAGGCGGGCACCGACAAGGCCGACGTCAGCCACGTGGTCAAGGATTTGATGGAAGACTCCGAGAAGCAGGCTGCAAAGCTCAAGGGGTCCGCACTGTTCGGCAACGATGAGGAGGCCTTCGCATTCGTGAGTACTTCCCAGAACCATCAAGCTCTTCCCGGCTTCGACCTTCGAGCCATGCTAACATACTGGCACAGTTCAGAGCCCTGTCTCGGCTCACAGAAATGGGCTCTCAGGAATGGGTGGAGCGAGGCATGGGCTTAGAACAGAGAGGCGGCAAGAGCGAAAAGGATGCCTTCTTGAAAGTTCGTTCAAGACAGATGGAGGATAGCATGTGAGATGCGTCATCTTTGGTGGGATTCTGTTTCATGCGCTTGGATACCTCTGCTGCAAGCAAAGCATAGCGACGTTGATTCAAATGAGCATTTTCACTCGGGGCTATATCGCAGGCTCGCATCGAGCAAGTTTCCTGCTTGCTGAGACGGGACGTCTTGTTCATATTCATTCACCTTACGAGATGGCTTGGCGGTAGGCGTTGGTCGATGGGTCAGATTTTCTGCACGGAAGTGAGACGTAGCAATGTGGCACAGCCAAAATGCTACGCTGATATGCTCTTCAGAGAGCCACCAACCACACAGATCCTTCTTGATGCTGTTATCTTTGTCCATGCCAAGTCCATTTTTTTATTTTTTATTTTTTATTTTTTGGCCACCACCAGCATGGTTTCGACTGTCACGTATCAAGTCGTTGTGTCTATTTTGGTCGTCGTTGTCCCTATGGTCTACTTCACATCCGGCAAAACCTCTGGCCATGACCCTTGCGAACCACCCCTGGCTCCGCCAGCTATCCCAATCATCGGCCACATGATCGGGATGGCTCGCTTGAAATCCAACTACTATGTCGAACTCAGGTGTGTGTAAGCTAGCATAATCACGGCGACTTTCACTGCCTCCAGATCAGCGGGAAAATCGACTCGCCAATCTTCACGCTGGCTCTTCTTGGTCAGAAGATGTACGTAGTAACAAGGCCCGAACTGATCCAGACGGCGCAGAAACAGCACCGTGTCCTTGCCTTTCCCCCGATCGAGGCCAAGTTCGCATCCACGGTCTGCGGAGCAAGTGCTGAGGCTCAGGCCATTTTGGCCAAGAATCTCAATGGGGACGAGGGCGACTTTGGGCTGTCGATGGATTCTTACGCGGCTATGCGAGAGGCTTTGAAGCCGGGTGTTCTGCTCGACGACATGAACCGAGGGATGGTCGAGGAGGTTTCAAAGGCGCTTGAGCTGCTCGCGCCGACTGAGGGTGAGGTCCAAAGGATTGGTATGTACAGCTGACTAAGAGATGCTATCACGACGGCGACTATGAGATCTTTGTACGGTCCAATGAACCCATATGATGACAAGGCTATTGCCGACGTCTTTTGGTACGTGAACCCAGGCCCCGGGACGAGCGCGGATGTAAGAACTCAGGGTGTCGAATCTGACGTTGTGCGCACTCAGGGAATTTGAAAGCGGTCTGATGTCTATCGTGATCGGTATCTTCCCCTCCTTCATGACGAGAAAGCCGGTCGCAGCTCGCAACAAAGTTGCTCAGGCTTTCGAGGCGTGCTACAAGACTGGCGGCGTGCACCAGGGGTCGTCTCTGGCACAAAAACGTTACCAAGCCGAGGTCAAGCACAATGTGCCGCTGGAAGACATCGCCGGCTACGAAGTGGGAGGCTCGATTGCAATCTTGGTGAACACGGCACCCGCGGCTTTCTGGACTCTCTTCCTGCTCAACTCACAAGCAGGTCTCCTCGAGGATATCCGCAAAGAAATCGATGCCTGTACCGAGACCACCAGCGAGCAAGGCTCGATCACCAAGACCATCGACGTCACCACGCTCAAAGGAGCTTGTCCCCTCTTCCTGTCCGCCTGCCACAAAGTCCTTCGCTATAGCTCCATGGGCACGTCCGTGCGCGAGGTCATGGAAGACACCTACCTCGACCAATACCTCCTGAAGAAAGGCGCCATGCTGCAGATGCCCAGCCGCATTATCCACCAAGACCCAACTCTCTGGGGCAGCGACGTCGCCGATTTCAACCCGCGCCGCTTCCTCGCGGAGGAGAAAGCCAACCGGCCGCGTGATGTCTGCTTCCGCGCATTCGGCGGCGGCAAGACGCTTTGTCCTGGCCGTCATTTCGCCACCAACGAGATTCCGGCTGTCGTTGCTTGTTTTGTTGTAAGGTTTGATATGAAGCCTGTGAATGACAGGGGCTGGAAGGCGCCGACGACTGCCAATACTAATGTGGCTGCGGTGATAATGGAGCCGGATCACGATGTGCAGGTGGAGATCAGGACTCGAACAGGCTTTGAGGGCGTGAAGTGGGCTGTTAGGCTTGGTGGATCGGAGCAGGTTTTCGCCATGGAGACAGAAGATGTGAAGGATGCGGCGTAATTCTCATTTCTAATTCGACTTTGGTCGAGGGCCATGCTTCTGTTCACTTGCACCTTGCTTTCACCAAATACCTGGCATTACGCTCAAGTCGACATGCAAGCCCGCATCTACAAGGGCGCAATTGAAAGGAATTGTTCACCGCCCATTGCGGAAAAACTCATGTCTGATGTCTGACTATATAGACTCTTATGTAGAAATGGTGTCGATAGCGCTGTCTACGGATTCGACAACGCAGAACTTCTTTTCGCGTGCTCGTTTTGCCCTCCAGCCATCCACAATTATCCCCGTTGCAAGCAGTCAGCCTTGCCAACGATAGTGCCGTCAATGGAGTACCTATCTCCATCGGAGGAAGAGGGCAAAATGGCTGTGACAATTGATGAATCACCAATCCGACTGCGAGTCGTGGTTATTGGGAGTGGATCGGTATGAACAAGTTGATGCATAGTGTCTCAAAATATTCCAATTTTGCAACATGTTATCTTTACATTAGCTTCGAGGAGCTTGGGCTCAAATAACGTTGGTGCTACTGGCATCGAGGAGCGTACTGGTGCTTTCAATCTCGAGCTGATCTGCCGTCCATCAGTCCGGCTATGAGCCTCGGTGGGCTATGCTCTTCCCATTTTCCCCAAGCTGCCCAAACTCGATATCCGTACTCATCAAAGTCCCGGAATTGGTCAAGGTCTTCGTTCTGGAGTGAAACGATTAGAAGTGATCGTCCCACCCTTCGAAATTTCCGGAAGCGCCACCTTAGAGCGCATGTGCAAGTCACTCTTGGTCAGTAGTAGCTGGATCTCGACCAAGGGCGAGGAGCGGATTCTATTCCGCATGACGATCTGACGTATTTGCCGGGCGGTCGCGTCCACTTCTTTGTCGGTACCCAGTCAAAACACATAGATGTGAATCGAATACAGTCTCACTTCAGGGCTTCTAGAATTACGCCAGACTGTGATTATGGAAATGTCTAAGACAGTTCCATGAAATCCGGGCTGAACCGTGTTCCCAACCCAACATATACAAGCTCATTATTCCTCATCTACCTTTTCCTACTTATTTACAATGCAGGTCCAATCTCTCCTCCCACTACTCCTATCGACGGTCCCGGCGACCCGTGTCCTCGTTCCCCTCTACCTTGACCCATCCCAAGGCGTCAAGGTGCCAGGCTCCGCATGGAACTACATCTACACAACGGTAGCCAACAACCCAAGCACGCAATTCCAGATAATACTCAACCCCGACGACGGACCAGGCAACAACAAAGCAGGCCACGATAGCGACTATATCACAGGCGTGGCCAAACTCAACGCCTACCCCAATGTCCACACCTTCGGCTACGTGCACCTGTCCTACGGCGCCCGTGCCAGCGCAACCGTCAACGCAGACATAGCACTCTGGGCACGGTGGAACACGTACACGACGAAGAACATCTCAATCAACGGGGTCTTCTTTGATGAGATGCCCAATCATACGGGCAAAAAGGGGAATACGGATATCGCATATATGAGCGCCGTCCAGACGTACACCAAATCGCAATTCAGCAACATCGCAGCATTCCAGACGATTTACAACGTCGGAGATCTATGTACCCACACGGAGTATTTCAACAGCATGGCTGACTTTGTATGTGTCTTTGAAGACGCTGCTTCGGAATTCAGCACGGATGTCTTGACCAGTCGCGTGCCGACAGGTAAGTCGGCGCAGAGCTGCGTGTTGCTTATCAATTATGTAGCTAGTGGGCTTTCGAGCGCGAACATGCATAGTTGGCTACAGTATCTTGTTGGCGCTGGAATCGGTAGTGCGAATATTCTGAATCATGGATACGACCAGGCCAATTCCGTAGATGCACCTGCAGATGTTGGAACTGTAGCGCTCGCACTTTCTAGCTAGTATTCGGTGAACATGGCTGACTTGTGCACAACTTGCCACGCAGACTACAATGCCTCGTAGTATGCTAATGTGAATTAATTTTAGCCATGCAGCAAATACTCCCCAATCAACTTTCAGTGGCTGGCAAGCAGTCGCCGTACACATGCCAAGGGTATCAACAACACATGTTACTGCTCCAAATTACCGCTGTAAGTACCTGTGAGAACAATGCCCTCACTCCTGAGTAGCTACGCATAAGTCCACTTATGAATAGTTGTACGTGTCCACACGCAAGATTTTGAGGCCAGAACAGTTTCACACGCATGGTGTCGTGTTGACCATCCTCCTGTCCCTCTTGACCCACTTCCAAGATATCAAGTCAGGTTCACTTTCATGCGAGAGATGTGCGTGTTGCACATGTTCCAACAGTATGCATAATCAAGCCGTCCGTAGTCGTGCCTCACAGTCCCCCATTACCCATGCCGCCCCCTCCGCCCTGCTGGCCTCCGAAAAAGAAGCCATCAAACAAATCAAACTGCTGCCCATCGCTAAAGTCATGGTGCAGCCCCTCCCAGCCCAGTCCCATACCAAGGTCCACATTCCCAGTCTCGTCGGCGCCGCCTCCGCCATTCATTCCGCCGCCAAGACTTGCCTGCTGCAAGAAGTCCATCTGCAGATCGTTCGCGTTCATGGCCGCGGCCGTGGGCGAGTAGCCGCTCTGCTGCTGTTGCGGTGCTTGCGACTGGGCCATGTATGCCGCCATGATATTATGCTGTAGCTGCTGTGAGGTGTGGCCGAGGCCGACGCCCATGTTTGAGCCTGGCGAGGGCATGCTAGGGTGTTGCGAGCCTGCTGTTGGGGGCGTGCGTGCTGCGGCATTGTTGGGCGATGGAAGCAGCGACGGATCGATCGCCGACGTGTCCGGGCTGCTCGTGTCCAGGCGGGAGCGCATCCGCGCGAAGCTATCCTGTTCCGTCTTAGGGTGATTTGAGTAGGAATTCGTCCGATATGGCCCTGCCGCCGAGGAGCCTGTCTGAATGGGGGGCAGCTGCGCCCCAGATGAAGCGTTGTCGTAGACATTCGTGATGCCTGGTAGGTTGTATTGCTGCGACCGCCGTTGTGGCGGATGCGGTGGCCTGCTGGACGTGCTGGCGTCGGCATGCTGTGCCCAGTCGCGTTGGTGGTCGACGCTGCCTCTGGAGCCGGCGCTGGAGTGTTGGCGTGGCGGCACGACCTGGCCGAACCCGCCAGTGGAGTTCGCCATCCTTATGGTTGCTCGGGCAGTGCGGTCGATGGCGTCGCGGCAGGCTTCCGCTGGAGGGCACTTCTCGCTGAGATCGCCGAAGACCGATGTCGCGGCGAGGACGGTGAAGTCGACCTCGTCCATGGTCTGTCACAGTCAGTATTCAAGTTCGCATTGATTTCCGCCAAGAGGACACTTACAAGACGGCTCCGCACGATCGGGGAGTGCCAAATCGCGTAAAGATAGGAAATACCCGCCATGAAGATGTGATGCGTCGCCAAATATGTGTAGTTCAGCACGCCAGCCAAATGCAATTGCCTGTACAAACGCATGATTTTTTGCCCGGCCTCTGCCACCTTCAAATATACCCGGTCCTCGTCCTCGCGCAGCTCAGTGCCAGGCAAAGCAGGGCTGTTGATGTCCATAGATGTGTTGTACTCTCCCTCAAACATGGCCGGCACGCTGAGGCTCTGTCGATAGAGCATCACAATGGCTTGCCAGTAGTTGAGATCGAGGAACTCGGTCGAAAAGCCAACACCGGTATTTCTCTTTGTAGGTGCCGTATTCTTCCAATCGTATAATCTCTTGTCGATGTCTATGCGCCACGCCCGGAAAGATTCGAATTTGGACAGGAACGGTGATGGAAGGCTGGTATGCATATATAGATTTTGCAGATTTTGGCCCGAAGCTCTAGCACTTTGGGCCTGCTGGTATTGCAGGACTTGCAGAATCTCGGACTGAAGTAACCGAAGTCGGAAGTAGTGGTGTGAGACGAGTTTATACGTGGGTTGCGAAGCCACAAAGTCGGCGGGCGGCTCTTTGAACCCGTCTGGGGTGATGAAAACGTCCTCCAAGACCGAGGGGAATTCTGTGGTGATGACCTGATCCGAGATACCGAAAGGTCTGCCAACACAGATACTGACCAGGCGATCAAAGGAGTATGTAGACCACCAGAGTCTTCTTCTAAGATCTCGTATGAACTCTCTTCTTCCTCTCTCGCGCAATTGCATCTCACTTTGCGGGCCAGACAACTCTTTAAGACCCGAGTCAATATCTTTGCCGTCCTCGTAGTGAAGACCAAGATCGACCGCAAGTCTGACAGCAACTCCGACTATGTACCATAAACCGGGTGGGACTGGTCGCAGTAAGGCAAAATTTGCTAACAATAGCACAGCCTGTAGTTCCTCTAGTCCACCACCGCTGTTGTTTAGACAGGCCTCGAGATGGACGATCGCACTGGCGTGATATTCCTCGGGCTGTGCTTGACCAGATGACATCCTTCCCTCGCCTGGTTTTGCTGCGCTATTCTGGCTGTCCGACTTGGACATGGCCCCCATTATGATGCCACTTCCAATGGCAAAGACCATATTCAGCATGTACAGCTCCTTGGGACCTCTTTGTGGATTTGCCGAGTCGTAGGCCTGCTCGAACATTCGGTTGAATTCGACCTTGTGCAGAATGGGTATCTGTGGGTTCGCATGCTCAAAGTACAAATTGACTAAAGCAGTGCCAACGTCCTTGGTAGGAAACGGTGCAGGGTGGATGGTCGGCTTTGTATGTAGGCCAAAGAAGGAATCTCGCATAGTCGTACCACTGGCCGAACTCGAGTTGCCTGCTATCGGCTTGGACGGGCGGACACCGGCCTTATCTGATGTGGACTTGTTGTCGTTCACGGAAGACTGGACGGCTGCAAAGACGACCCTCGCGAACGATACACCGGATGTAGATCCAAGGAACCGCGGGTTTGCATTTCCCTCCTTGCCCCGCGTGATGTCTGATGTGGCTACCAGTCTATGCAACTTGGCCTCGTCACTCCTATCGTTATTCATTCCTGCGGCAAGAATGCTGTCCATAGGTTCTGGGGGCGCGGTCGGGGCGGCAACCTCTGTAGGCGACCGCACAGACATAGCATCGTTGCTTATTCGTGAGCACAGCTCTAGATTATCGGCGGGAGGGAAGGCAATGTTGTTTGCGCGCAAGATGTTTTCGAGGTGGTCGATCCTTGTTTCGAGGTAGAAGACGTAGCTACAATCTGTCAGCACTTCCGTTGAGAGCACGAGACGCAGGTCCCTCGAGATTGCACAGCCCTACTACTCACCTGCGCGGTATCTCTTTCTTGGTGATAGGGTCGTATCCAACACACGCCACGTTCGCCTTCTCGCAACTAGCACAGCTCGGCAGCTTCTGGTCGCAGCGATTCTTGCGCAACCGGCAGCGATTGCACGCGCTCACGTTGCGAAAGTTGCTGCTCTGTTGGCCGGCCTTGCCCGAGCCACCACCTCCTGCAGCTCCATCTTTGCCCGCGCCGGACAGAGGCGCCAGATCGGGCTGGTCGCTAGTCGCGGGCGACGGGCCGGCGTTGGCGGAGGTAATCGAGGCCGGCGAGTCCTTGTCCGGGCCGGGCGAGGAGGCTCGGAGCCGCTTGGCCGGATGCATGCGCGGCGATGGCGGGGAGTGGCCGGGCATGCCGTGCCTGCAGCTGTTATGGCGAGAGACGTGGTGAGTTGTCGGTGGATGGACGCGGCTCGCGCGGAGGGCAGAGACGCCGATCACCCGGCGCAAGGCTGAGGGCGAAGCCTTGTCCTACTAGCCGTGTCGCGGTGATACGAGCTTGAGCTACCCCTCAATTGTCTTTGCGCTCACTGCTGACCTGGATTTGGCAGGTGGAACAGTAGTGCCAGCGCAGTCTGGTGAGATGTTTGGCTTCGGATGTACTGGTCTTGTCTTGTCTTGTCTTGGTCGAGGTGACGAGAAGCCTGAATTGGCCTGGGACTGGAGGCTGGAAGTGACGTGGGCGTCTTTCAGAAGCTGCATCCCGGTAACTGCGGAAAGAGCTACTGTATGTACTTGTACCTACTACGAAGCTACACGGTATTTGGCGTGGGGTTGGGCGGTTGCGATGCGATTGTCGTTGTCGTAACTCTGAGAGCACATATTCCGTCGTCTTTTGCTTGTGTGCGACAAATTTCGAGCAACTCCCAAGAGATTGTCTACTCGTTTACTGTCTCTGTGCGCTCCTTGGCCAAGGACGGCATCGCCAAGATGGCGATTCGAGATCTTTGCAAAGCTCTGGAGGCCGGCTAGATCGAGGCAAAGCGAGCGCGGGCGGATCAAGATCTGTTGCTCTGGGAGGGTTGCACAAGAAGCTGGTTCGTCTGGGCTCGAGTTGATGTGTGGTTACGCAAACTTTCCCCGGGTCGCGACTCGGAGGCGCACATGCAATTCTGTCTTCCATTAGGCGTATTCAATCCTTATCGGCGCGCTTGGAGCCCTGGCGTGGGGATTTTTGGGGGCCATGAGGAACTTGATAAGATGCTCGGATCTTCCGAGCGCGTTTCCTTGCTGTGTGTGGTATTGATAAGCGCCGGGGAAAGGGGGGGGGGTGTAAGCTTCACATACGGAGTACTGTACATATCTCAAGATGTATTCATTGCAAGGCACTCACAGCATGAGCAGAAACACAAATTCAAGCCTCCTGTACTTCCCATATGCAGCGGCCCGACTTATAAAACCCTGGCCGCCACGGAACGCCTTGGCTCTCGGCCCGGGCTGAAATTGTAGGCGAATATTCGGGAATTGCTACAGAGACATCGCCAATCCTCCATCGCATCACTGCTGCGACTGGGCTTGCGTTGTGGACCAAGCGATGACTACTGTTATACTGAACATGAATAGGCTGCAAGTTGCGCAGGGGCGGGCGAAGCGAAGTAAGTCTATGTACTTGTAGAGACATCGTCGTTGAAAGTCCTGCTCCACGCTGTTGTGTCCGCCGCTTCGTGCTGCTAAACCTGCGTTTAGAAGCAATGTTACCCAGCATAGTGAAGATGATCACAAGCGATCCGAGCTGAGCTTTGGAACTTATACCAAGTAGATGCCTGTGTCTTTTACCCGAGGGAATCGGCGAGAACCGTCGCAAACATACTTGTTCTCTCTAGGGGGTCCATACACAAGCCACGATGTGTTGCGCCTCGTTAGCGTCTTGTCCCTGCATTTTCCAAGGTTCTCGAAGGAAGAACAAAAAGAAAAACGGTTAGAGTTTGCGTGAAGCTGGTAATCATCCCATTATTTGCCATCACACGTGCAAAGAAAACAACAGCCTTGCAGTTATAAGGCTGGCAGCCACATGCTCCCAAGGCTCGAGCAGCTCTGCCCTGTGCAATGCATAGCAGGGCGAGCTGCGTCAGCCCTACCCAAGAAATGCAATCTCAAACCACAAAAGCCAATTGTGCTGCAAGTGGTCTAGACGTCTCGGGTGAGCCAGATGCGTTTCCGGGGAAATACAATTTGTGGCCGTACCCAGTCTTATATGACTCAAGTATGATCCAGGGCCAGCCTCGTCTGGCCCCATCCGCCCGGCCGACGCCCGTAGCCTTGCCAACGTGGCCAACAGCCGAAAGCGATTAATTATACTTGACATGGGATTCGGGGCCCAACCCGGATGGCAGCCATACGCGATTGCCACCACTGCCGCGTTCAAGCTTTTTTTAAACTTTCTGACGGTCTGACAACAAAGTTTTCCTGCAATGGAAGGAGGCGGTCTGGACCGCCTGTCTCAGCCTCACCGCCGAGACTGCATAACTCTAATGTTTGACGGCACTCCAAGGTTACGAATCACAGTTTCCGCGAGGCGGCTGATGTTGCCTCTTTCGAGTGCGCAAGCCGTGCAGGTTTTCGTCAGACGTGGATCAATGGTGAAGCTGAATAAGGCTGTGCGGCCGCTTTACCTGATGAGCGGGGCTATGTGTCGTTGCAATCACAGAAAGACAGAAGGCTGCGGTGAGGCTGGGCGTGTAACGCTTGTAAGATCAAGGTAGCATTGAGCACCGCTGGCATGCTTGAGGGGCCCCTCAAGTGGTATCATAATGGAGGATTCTATGAAAACAAAGACAAAAGCAGAAAAAAGACGCGGAAGCAAAAGTAGAAAAGCGATGAGGACCATGAGACCTGTCATATCCGTCCATCCGCAAGAAGCAGGAAATCAATCCCCCCTGGTTATCCTCCATTGCCTTGCCCGTTCCATTCATTGTGTGCTGGCCCAACACGGAAACCAAAAAAAAAAAACAAAAAAAAAACCCCAAAATTCCGGCGAAAATCCTCAGAAATTCACTTGCCCCGTTATCCGTCCGCCAGTCGTGTCTGTGTGTTTGTGGGTTTTCGGGTGGTGTGATCATGTCGAGTCAATGTGGAAATAATACAAGCGTCCCGGAGATGGGCGCGAAGCAGACCCTTCCGTAGTTCCCCTGAGCTTTTTTCTTTTTCCCGAGTGTACCCAGTGTTGACCCCAGTTTCCCCTCCCCTCCCCTTCCAGACCGCTCAATGTGAAAGAATCGCAAAAGTAAAAATCAATGAACTTTTTTGACATCCCCTTGTGTCGCACTTGTGAAAAGGTATTACAAGGCCATATACCTTCCTTGATGGAAGGGCAGGTGGTGTGGGTGGACGCTCAAAAAAAGAACGAATGCAGAGAAAATGGGAAGTGGTGGCCCCAGTCAGATCCATCTTTAGTGTTGCACCATGCTCCAGCTTGTCTCCAGCCAAAGGAGAAAAAAAGCAAATAAAAGCAAATGTCGTCTCTCTCCCATCTCGATTAGGTATTCGGTCACGCCGGTTGACGGGGTAGGGAATTCGTAGATCGGCGTCCAGACCAAGTTCGCATCCTCCTGAGGGGCTCCGTTCGGTTGTTCGCAGCAAGCGTACTGTGTCTGTGGTGTGATTTGGTTGTGTGGTTGTGTGAAAGTAGCAGATCATAGCTGAATCTGGCTGGCCCTCCGCACGATGTCGACTTGGCTCGCTCGGCGCACAATGTCGATCGAGACCCTGCCGGGCACCATCTCGGGCTGCAACTCGCTGGCAGCAGCGACGGTCGCGGCCTGCTGCGCAGCCTCCTCGTCCTCGTCGATCTTCTCGTCCATGCGGCCTCCCTTGGGCTCGGTGATTTGGAAGCTCGTGAAGGCGGCCACGATGGCGACCAAAGCGTTGCACCACCACGCGAGGCCCGAGTAGCCAGTCGACAAGCCCATGGCGTACAGGAAGCCCGAGATCGTTGGGCCGAAGGCGCGGCAGAGGCTGGCGGTCGAGGCGGCCACGCCATTGATGGTGCCGAGGGTCTGTAGGCTGGGCGCTGAGTTTGTGAGCAGGATCGCGTTGCTAGGGAAGACCAGTGACTGGAAGGTGCAGCGCCAGATCACAGCCGTGTAGACGCCAACCATGCGGACGCTCTCTGGAAGAAGGACCAAGTAGGGTGTGAAGAAGTACAGCAGGAAGTAGAGCGATGCGAGGAGCCGGAAGAGGTTGAGGGTCCCGAGGCGCGAGACCACAAACGGGAAGAGGATGACGGTAGCGAAGAGCGAGTAGACTCCCTGGAGGGAGAGCATGAATCCAATTGTCTTCTGGTCCAGGTCGAATCCGTCTGCGAACTTGAAGGGCAACTCGACTGGGTTCGTTGGTGATTGGTGCGGCGTGCTGAGGAAGACCGGGAATAACTGATCGAAGGTCATGGTGTGGCTAATGTCACGGTCAGCTTTCGCACGATAGAAAGAGAGTATTCATGACTCACAAAGCAAGCAGGCCGTAAGAAATAATGTTCATGACGACGGGCTTGGTGAATGCCTCTCGCGCAGAAGGCTTTGGCTTCTCTACCCGTGCGTTCTTCGAGTCGGCGGAGCCTCGCAACTTGTTGCCCACAACCTCGCTGTCAAGAAGCGGTTGCTGCTCGACGTCGGACGCAGGGGTCGACGTGAGCTGAGGCGAGTTCTCGGTAGTTCGGTAGCACGGAGGCTGATCGTCGTGGCTCAGGAGGAAGCGAACTTCCGAAACGTCCTGGGCAACCTCCTTCTTCGCGGCCCATGTGAGGCAGCTGGCAATACGCTTGCCCAGCTCCAGTCCCGGGTCGCGGCGATCCTTCTTGTCGGCATGGGTCTCCTCCAGAAACAACAGACCAACAACTACTCCAAATACGCAAGTTGCTGCGCTGAACAGGTTAGGGAGGAGGTACGGGTATTTCTCCCAAATGCTGCCTGGAGGAAACAAGGTCGGCATGTTCCGGCAAGGTCTCGCGAGGTTACCGCCGATCATTGGTCCCACAATCGAACCGAGACACCAAACGAGCGGCATGATGGTATAGGCACGGGCTGTTCAACAATTAGCTTTCAGGCCACGTCCCCTGAAAGTTTCCTCCGTCACACTTACGTTGATGCTCTTTGACCGTAACAAGCTCGGCCACGGTCGTCGACAGAACGCCAATGTTGCTTCAGAACGAGTCAGTATCTTTCAGCTTCTCGGTCTGAGATTCCGAGGTGGGAGTCTTACCCGTTCAAGAGGCCACCCAGCGCACGTGCAATAAGCGCAACCCAGATGTTTGGGGCGAATCCGAACACCAAGGCGCTGAGTGCCGTTCCAGCCAGGCCAGTCAACAGAACTGATTTCCGTCCAATCCTGTCACTCAGACGGCCCCATAGCATGCCAGTTGCGAATTCTGCAAACGTGAAAGCCGACGTCACCATGCCGGCGTAGAATGAGATCTCGTTCTTCGGCACACCAAAGTCCTCGACCATGTAGTAGATGTACGGAAATATCGACATGAAAGCTATGGGCTCACATATCCGGCAGAGAGCTGTGCGTTGTCAGAAAAAGAGCCAGTGAGAGCTCAGCATGGCACATACCTAGGACGAGCATTTGTCTGGCGGGGAAAGGCTTAGGCGCCCTGGCCCTGGTGGTTGGTGCGCCTCGCCGCATTGTGATGGAAGGTAGTGTCCTGGTCGTGGTGACTGGATGTTGGGTTACGAATAATAAGGCATTCGTTTGTGCACTAAGAGTCGAGGTGGTGGTTGTTCACTTCGAGACTTCGGAGGACGCCGTTGGGACACGTAGAAGGCTGGCCAGCGAGTACATATATGTTGTTCAAAGCTCAACAGGAGATTGCTCGTCCGCCTTGAGTTTGATGAACAGGGCGAGCTGTGTAACAACCGGAAGCAAGCAGGAGGACCGGTGAATAGCAAGTGGGTGACTTGTAGTGGCTGCGAGGCCGTGGGTCTATGTAGTCGGCGGATGCGGTCTGCTGGACTGGTTTCTAATGCAATGCCAACACAACAGGAAAAAAAGCAACTATGCTGAAATGTGTCGTCCAAGTCTTATTACGGAAGATAAGAAAAAGGGAGTGAGAGGTACGAGTCTCGAAGAATAAGTACGCGGCGACCTGAGAATAAGTATGATACAACAGATAGGAGAACGAGCGGTGGGGCAGCAAGTACCGTCGGACCCGGTGCAGGCCATGGATACGTAGCGAGAAACACTTTAAATTCTCGGGAAATATTCTATCTGAAATGAAACAGGCGGTGACTGAAAAGCATAGCCTGGGGGAGGACAACGCGAGCGATCATCCTCTCGGGGAACTTGCTATAGTTTGCGCAGCCTGGCATTGCCAGGGAGCCAGCGGGTTGACGATGGTGGAAACGGTCCCGGAATGATGGGCATGGGCCAGGGTTTGTGGGCACGGTGAGAAGGACTGTGACAGTGACAAGGGAACAGGCAAGAAATGGAAAAAGCATGGACTGATGTGGATACTCTTTGGCGTGGAGCCATGGCGATGGTTTCGTACCTGCTCAGCGAGACGGGCTTGTTCCCTGTGTCTACCTTCAAAGTACCGGAGTACATGCGCAGTAGCGCTCAGTCAAAGCACATGGCGCCAGACGCCCGGTGTACCTGGTGGATGGGCACCATAGGATGCGCGACAAAGCACAACGACGTTGCGAGCCCAAGTGTGTGAGAGCGGTCGGGGAAAGTTTGCATGCGCTGGCCGTTGCCTTGCGGTTGAGTTTCTTTCTGGATCGACAAAAGGTTCTCGTCTTGGGTTGGACCATGTTTCCGGTCAAGTGATTTCTGGATCCCCAATGGGCCTCTCCCCTGCCATGTTCCCCAGTCCAAACGTGATATCGAGCCTGCTGGGATCTGGCCTCCACTGTACCTCTTTTGTTGCATATACGCTAGCGTGGACCGAGAGTGACAATGGCGTCCAGGTACTCAACAAAGTCATCGCCCTGCCGATTGAACTTTCCAGCCTTATGCGCGCCCGCGTCTGGGCCTGCACGGGAGGCTTTTCAACCCGGGCCGTATGTGACCAACATGCTGGACGCTACCCGTGTATGGATATGATTATTAGTAAGGAGTGCGTCCGTCTTGTGGATGAAGGGCCGACAGAAACTTGTATTGTTATTGCAACCAATGGCCATGTTGATGAGACAGTCGGGGACGATCCGTCATGTTTGCTGCAATGGAGTTGTAATCCGAACGAGATTGTTGGCTCCAAGTTACTGCTTTTTCCTGCATCGCCTCATCACACCGGTCTGCGGCACACGACATTAAACCCATGGACGGGTGAGCGGCGCCAACAGGACGCGGCCCATACTAATTCCGTGATACCTCCGAATGTGGTGATCGCCCTCGCGTAGAAGAGGATAGGTACACAAAAACCAGCAAAACTGAATCTCTCCTCCTGACCACCTAGGGAGGAGCTATGTCGAGCAAATATCAAGCTGTGGAATACGAGAACAGAGGCTGTGGGTTATTACCGCCAATGCACTCTTGGCGTCTGCACAAATCCAGGCCGCCGTTATGATCCATGTCTTACGAACCGCATGTGAATCTAACGATCTCACGCTGGTCGGCAAAGTCGGGCAGGCGGGCCAAGGTGAGGGCGACGTTAACATGCCATTTCGGTGCGTCACGGTCAAGACAAACATGCTTCTCAGACGCGGCAACTGGAGGCGGTGTGCTCGCCGGCGCGAATAGTTGAGGATCGATGTCTAGGTTGTCCAATCGATATATTGCAAATACATGGACGCCTCGCAAGGCGTTTCCCTTTGCGACGTTCAGCCTCGTCCAGATCAGGCAATCCGCTGGGCGAGTGCCATATTGCTGACGAAATGACAGGTCACCAAGGCTGCGTTCGATCGGAGTTGGCAGAACGGAACGGCTGGGCCGCCGAAATCAGTGCAACCATCACGAGTTCGCGCCGGAAGAGGAGAAGAACAAAGTTGGCTTATCCACTGTAAGGATGCAGAAGAAGCAACTGTCAGACCGACGCTTGCGAGATTGCTTGTGAACCCTGTACGTGCAGCTGAGAAAGATACCATGTACACCGCGGTACGGAGCACTGCAGATGGGCCATGCAGCCCTTCTAGCGCCTCATGCGCGAGGTCAGGCGGGCACTCCCTGCTCGTCGTGTCTGCTGTTGTTTGGGTCTTGGATTTGTACGGAGTACTGTGGTACTGCCATGGCTCGATGCAACCTATCGTGTGGTTCTGACAGCGGGTGAGCCCCCCAGATTCGGGCTCGCGTCAGATGGGTCCCCTCGTCGCAAAGGTGCGCCCCGTGCCGCAGGTTCGTGGGGCCTGATATGAGGATGGTGTCGTTGGCAAAAGACACATATGACGACGTTGCGGTACGGAGTACCTACTCGATTGCCAGCCCAGCAGCGCCCAGCTCTGAATCATCCAAGCGCAGTACCTGTGACTTGAGGCAGCCCGCGGTAATCTCCTGCAGCTGTCAATCGCTCTGATCAGAATCTCGCAGCAACGAGGCGTCTGCCATGAGAGCTTTGGGCCCCATCCGTCGAGCTGGGTCGCACATAACCTTTGCCAGCACACCGAGGTCACAGCTGCTTTTGGCTGGGCGCTGTCTCAGCGCACAACTTTACGTTACGGCTTAGAACACTGGACAGCCCGCATGCGCATTCCCGAGATGAAAAGCCGGCGGTGTGTTTGGCGTCTGGTCTGGACGGGCGAATAAGCCAATACAAGAGGAGGGCTAGAGTGACATGGGAAGCTACATTGCTCACCGGCGCGGATGACTGCATTGGTGTTTTGGCAAGCGGCAAGCGGGTAACATCGGGAAGAACTCAACACGTTTTCCACAACAGCGAGAGCAGTGAATGGCAGATAATGCCGTACAACAGAATGTTCCATCCACTCGATCCTGGTAGCATAAGTGTCACCCCAGCGAAGGATGCGCTGGCGAGCCCTACCGGAAAGCTTGACCGAGCAAGAAAACCGACGGGATATCACAGATCAATGTCGTCCGGACTGGACGTCATGAGGCGCGTTGCATGGCACATCTGAATGATCGGACCCGACATCTGCGGCTTCGGATATAGTACCCGGCCGAAAACATGCTCAAGGACGGCACGCCCTTGGGTCTTGCAGCACTGAGCCGACTGGCTGTCAAAATGCCGATCGTGAAGGATTGTCTGTCGATGATGAAGTCACCAGAGCCGCATCCGTATCCGCCTGCGTATTCTCCCTGTCGGTCATGGCATCAATTCCAGCCCTGCAGCCCTGTGGGTGGGAACTCTTGTGGGCTGGGTTGGGTTGGGATGTTGGGATGTCTGGACGTCAGCCGCCGGCGTGCTCGAAATTGAGGTGGGCGGTGCAACAGCAATTTTCTGGGGAACCGGAGAGGCCGTCAGACCCAGAGGGCCGTCACCAGCCCACCGCAGCACAGTGTCAGTGACTGATGGGTCCGGGGCGGCCAGCAGCCCCGCCCGGAGGAGGTCCGATGGCCCGGAGAACCTGGCAAGGACGTGAACCGGGTTTGATGCGTCGACAACCCACAGCCATGGATGATGCCATCAGGATGTTCCATGCTGCCATGTGTGGAAACAAAATGGAACTTTTGGAAGCAGTGGAGCTGGTCCACGAGACGCAAACCCCTGCTGTAACCTGAACCTGTCCCTCAAACAAGCCCGGCCAACCGGCATGGCGGAGATTGGGATACTGGGCGGCGATCCTTTTTCGTCGCCGCTGTTTTTAGATTGCAGGAGTTTTGTTCTTTTTTGTGTGCGCTGTCTCACCATCAAAGCAGAGCGTTGTGCGGGTCCTTGTCTGACATCTGACATCAATCAAGCAGTTTGTGACGCAGCCTCATCTCGCCGCGGGCGCGGGCGCGTACAAGATCCTCGTTCCGCATGACGATTTGATCGTAGAAAACAGCAAGCGCGGCATGAGAAGTGACCAGACTTTGTGTGTCATTGACTGACTACCTATTCGCTCGCAGAGCTTCGGCCGCGCCAAGAGTGTGCATTAGCTGACGTGGACGTCGGCTGGTGACCGACTCCATTGAGCGGTCTGAGGGTGGACTCGAGGACGAAGACTCATCGCAGTCGATGCAGCAATCGCCAGTATCACCGTCGTCAGTGACGAACATGTGGCCGGTTGGGCTGTGCTTGTGTGCGTTGGCGCCGGCTTTCGCGCCCGGGGGAGGCGGCCCAAAAGGCGGTGATGGCTGACGGACCACGGTTGCACTGGCACTGGCGGCCGTTGTTGGCAGCTCTGCGAGTAAAAGGCAGCCAAGGCGATCTTCGAGTCCTTCAATCAGGTTTCAGAGATGGCATCCTGCTGCCAGGGCATGCCCTTGCAAAAGAGGCCAAACAGCACCGCTCAATGGTAACAGCGAGTTGGTGCCCTATAGGTGCCTTGTTGTATTCTTTGTCGACAAGCACATCTGAGGCGACGAACCGCTGGCGCCCGGAAGCGAAGCAGCTTTTTCGCTGGCCAATAGGATCACGCCCATGATCCAAGTCGCTATGTGCATATGCAGGCCACAGCCTTACCACGCAAGGCTGCGAGTATTGCATATTGCAGTGGGCACTCGTAGGTACCGCTCAGCATGTGCCCAGGTTATCCTTGAATTCTAATTCTCCACTGCAACATCTGCGGACCGCGCATACACACCGCATCATGTGCTTTTTTTATTTTTTATTGTTTGCGATCCGTGCCCGTCTGCTTCTGAAGGGCTCCTTGCTGCGTCCCGGCGGACCTCTCATTTGAGTTAGATTTCGTGTCCGGATCATCAATGCGCGCAATGCTGCTGTCTGCGCTCTGCGGAGCAAGGCCAGGTGGCGACAGCGAACGAGGTCCCACTCGGGCGAGACTCGAGACTGGATCACCTGCGACTCGTCGTCCGCATGGCCGGCGCCGGCGACACGGTTGTTGTCGAGCACAGATCAGTCGCAGGTCCGGTCCGGAGAGGCCAGGCCACTTCTGGCAAATGCGAGATGACTTGCAGGAAGCTCTTTCCAGCCGGTTCCGTCTGACCCTTGCCCCTGTTATATCAGACATCTCGCCCAGGGGTCTGTGATCTCTTGGTTCGCGTCAAAGCTTCTCATCTGTCGATTAAGGTTTTCACGAAGTCACTTCCCCTTCCCTCCAAAGCCTGTCCCGAAGTCGCCCGATGCTCCGAGCAGGTCACAGGTGGGTGCGGCAGAGTCGGCAACTCACTTGACAACGACCGAGAGCGCTGGATCCTGTGTAGACAGACGATGAGCAGTAAACGCGCCGAGAACTTTCTCGGTCAAAGCTGGCTCAACGTCTGCACAGCAGCACTGCGTATAGTACAGTACTGTACCGTCCAGTACAAGTATGCAACTAAAGGGGCTTACACAGCATAGCCAAGTCGTTGTTTGCTTGCCACGCTGCCACGTTTATGGCGTACAGGGGACCAGCCGAAAGGACCGGGAGCGTTGGAACCGTTCCCCGCCCCCGGTGCGCCGGCAAATCCATCCACGCAGCTGGGTATCCTGGCCCTGCAGCTCGCCCTACGGGATTCGCCTGTGAGAGGCTGATTTGCAGCCAGTTGCAGCCCAGCAGAACCCAGCAGGCCCCAGCGCCTTTCTCTTTGGGGCACTTGTGACTGTGGCACGAACTGCTTGTGGGACGTTGAGGAACAAGCCGTCCTGAAAGGGGCGCTTGACCCCCTTGGCACGCAACTGAGATGGAACGACACATGCGCAACGCAGCGCGCGCAAAGCAGACCTGTCAACGTCTGAGCCCTGGCTCCTGTTTCATCACAAGGGCTCTGGCTCTTTTTCTTAAGCCCCGGTCCACAATTTCTCCGTTTTGTCGCCGCGAGGTCTTGTCGACGACAATATCGGCCATGATGCTGTGCAACCTGTCAGCTTCCGCCAGTTACACAACTGCTGCTCGGCCCGTTGCCTTTCTTCTTGATGATACGAGCTGTCAGCTCGCACAGATCGGAAGCACTTATCAACACTCTGTTCTCAACTAGCTCGATGCGGACGGGTACCAACTCTTGGAACGACAGTGAGCGGACGTCAAATTTTTCTTGGCCTTGCTTGATTCCCGCCACGTGAGGGCTTCAGGAATTCTCTGAACGTCTTGGTAGGTAGTTCTTCCATCCGGACCCATGCTGACTTTCCTACGGCTACTACCACATAATCTCCTGTGTGGTACGGTACTGTCTGACAGTAAACGCCTTGGGCGGCAAAATGGTTGATTCTTTTGGGCCGCAAGATCAACCTCAAATTCGACTGCTGCCACCTAGCCATCCAAGGTTCTTCTCAGCCTCGCATGGATGTGAGTATCGCGTCATCTCTCAGCTATCTAATCGGTACTTGGCACCATAAATTTCCGCCTCGCTACTGTGACACAAAGCATGGTCTTGGTAATGCTGATGAAGAACTATCACTGCGACCGGGTGTTGTAAGAAATTGTGTCGTCCCAGCCGCCCTACCGTTCCTGAAATGATTGCTGCAGTAACAGAATAATTTCCCACAAAAAGTCAAATGACGCCCTCGTCCCGGCTGTTTGCTTTGCGAGCCGCGGGTCGGGAAGTAGTACTTACGGAGTACGCAGACTTTCTGTTCTCGGGCCGGGGAAAGCTGCCGGTGGGATTGCCATCCGCCGCTCCCCGGGCCCTGAGTTGCAATGGGAGCTTCAGATGTTCAATGTCCATCGTCCCATACCCTGGTCACCACTGCTTGAGCAATTCTTGGCTGCTCGTTTTCGGCGTTGATGAGCGCCTCAGACCGGGCCTTGGGACTTTGCGCACCCATGAAAAGCCTTCGTAGACCTCAGACTGTTGTCGGGGATCGGTTGCGATCGTCACCAACGTGGTCACTGAAAAAGCTAATGCCCAGGGCTTCCTTACCCCTTTCGGCGGTCCTGCCACCAGCGGCATTCATCGAAAAGTCCGTCCATGCTCCCATGCAGTCTCAGTCAAAAAAGATCGTAAAGCTTCTGCAGTGCTCTGGACCATTCCGGGCATCAACATGCCCCTTTCGGCACATTCTCTCGGTATTTCGCTCCTCCGCAGCTAAGCAAGTGGACTGATATGGTCGACGGAAACACTGAAGGGCTGACCACGTTTTGCAGAAATATTGCGTACATGGTGCTGATGTGCCGGAACTGATTGGTCCCTGGCCAACACCACGCCGACACCGCCCGGGGATTACCTGCTGCAGTTCTCATAGGAGAGCCAATGGCCTCGGCCCGGGTACGCCTCCCAGCCGATGTTTGGCATACAATGGACGGCCCGGAAAGGTCATGCCTCTGCAAGGCCCATCAGTCCGGGAAGCCGTGTGAAGGAGCCGCATATCGCGGCGTTGTTCGGATATCTTGCTATCTCCTGGGCGGCGTTCTCGAATGTACGAAGGGCATTGTTGAGTGAGCCCGAAAGTCCATCCTGCATGCAGTACGCAGCCGATTGGCCTCGTCGCCGACGGCTGCCACACCAACACCACAGTCGGAATGGGATCAGACAGCATCCACGGCGTCGTCCAAGTCATCAACTCACTTCTGTCCTCGTACCTTAGTATGAGATTGACATCAAAGAACTACAAGCAACATGGGTTCTCGAACCCATGGTTACTATGTATGTACCTCCCGTTAGCAGACCCCCCATGCTACGAACGCGGATGTAGATTGGCACGGATACTTCGAGCCTGGCCTCCAGGTACTGTGGACCATATTACCAGCACAGGACGCAGCGCTTGATCTGCCTTGGTGGACGACAGCGATGAAGATTCGGCGCCACTGGCTCGGTGTATCGTCTTCACTAGGGCCGGCGTAGCTAGGGGGACACTGCAACGGCCGTACGCCCTGCAGATCCGACCATTGCATCGCTTTCATCTTGAGATGGCTCGTTGTGTGCTGCGCCTCTCTTTTCGGCTCAGTAAGCGTGAGTTTTGCGCTGGTTTTGGAGTCTTCAGGTCTGTTCCCGGCTTCTTATCTCCACGCGAACATCCTTCCCGTCACGGCACAGCCTCTCAATCACCAACACCTCTTGCCTCGCATGGCGTCGTTACTGAACGATTATACCGCTGACAAACATTGAAAACTTCAGCTCCTGTTTCTTTGCGAACAGTCTTGCTCACACACGCTCCTGGCAAAGGTTCCTTGGCAGGTGCGGTGCACGTGCGCCGCCGACCCATGTGCGTGGAACGGCCGGGTTAGTTAGCATCGTCACCAGCGCGGCGGGCCTGGGTGAGCCATAGGGATTCAGGCATCCTAGGGCCCCAGAACCTCTGAAGAAGCACGCTTCTGCGTGGGAAACAACTTTGTTGCCAGTCAATATTGCATGGCATAAGGTGCCGTGGCACGAGGCACCGCGTTGTCATCAAGGTCAGGTGTCGTCAGTTCTCAGCTTTCTGGGGCCCTGCGACCCTGCGACCCTGCGACTCAGCGACTAAGCTTTGAGCTCTTGTTGGCTCCTGAAATCTGCATATGTTGGTCGGAGGGGCCAAGCTCCATTGCGAAGGCTTCGCCCGCCATCTCTCGTCCCCCTTGTGCAGGTGCCCGCAGATCGGCAGGCTTCTGAAGTCTTCCCATTGACTGAACGGCTGCGATCCTCGCGAACCTCTTGCGACTACTGCGGTAAGCTGCATAGCCTGCGTGTTCATGTCGCGGCGTGACTCTCAGGATGACGACGGCTCATCCCAGAGATACCATGGTCCGACGGAAGCCGGAGGAGCACGCTGATGCAATGGTGGCCATGGAGAAGCAAAGTACGTCTGACCGTTCCCAGAAAGGCGGCGGCTCAGAAATGCATCCATCTCCCAGCATGTACCGGGTTGCGAAGGCGACAAGAGGCAACGACGCTTGACTGCCCTCAGTCCGACTGGGTCCACGTATGGCACAGCGAAAGCGTGTTGCTTCTTTCTCCCAATCGAAGGGACCACCCGGTACCGAACACAAGACGAGTGCATGGGGAATGCTGAATGCGGAAGCTTGCCGCATTTCCTGGAAATCGCAAAGCATAAGATGAGTATGCAACTCGCTCACACCCTCAAACAGTCCAGCCGTCACTAGCCATCAGGAGTCGGCCGCCTTTGTTGGAATAAGCGTGGGTGGCTGTGGTGCTGACGAGTAGAGCAATGAGTGCGACCAGGAATGCACCATGGGCTCGACTTGAGTCGACGAGCTCGCAAAAGCTCGTGCGCTCTCACTCTGTTCTCAATCTCCGATATGACTGCATGTTATCTGGAAGATCACCCTGATGGTGATCTGAAAGACCCTACTATCAGCACCCATGTCTCCCGAGTCTCCGAAGCCACGGCTATATGCGAAAAAGAGAGGCCAACATCAATCTATTCACCCATGCTACCGGTTCCACCAAACCCAGTTGTCATCAGTGCTATTTGCTGCGGTTCTGTCGCACAGCCAAGGGTCAACGTGTTGCATGTAGTCGTAGCCACCGGATCGCCTGGCAATAGGACCTTGCGGCATAGTCATGCCAGACCGGCTCCTTTACTCCTCTGGTCCGGGGTGGGCGGGGATTATAGCGGGGTCGTTATGCTGTTGGTTCGAGCGATTGAGCTGCATGCCAAAGTCTGGCCTGTAACATAGATCGATTGAGCTTCGGTCCTTCAGCCCTGGCGGTGGGGAACGACGCCGGGGATATTCTTGCGACATCCGCCTTGGAGGATCGTGTTGAGACCGTCGGCAGGATCGTGCAGACAATGTACCATCAAAGTACCGTATGAGAATATTTCGTGGTACGTAGCTGTCCAGGTACGGGATGTTCGCGGGCCTTCTTCTCATGCCTCCTTGCCTTGCGTGCTGGGTTGCCAGCCACTTCAACCTCGCGGACGAAGCGTTTTGGGCTTCACAGCCGTCTCATGACAACCAGAAGTAAGTGAGCAACCTCATGGGGGCCAATCTCAAGCGATGCATGGCGGTGTGCTTGGCGATGCTTGGTCTGACCACTGTCGCCATGGCATGGACAAGCGAGTATTGCATAACTCCCTTGTGCAACGCAGCGGCCACACATGTTGCGGAAATAACCCACTGCGGTAGCAGATTGCCGAGTTCCAGCTGACATCGACCTCGATGGTCAGCTTGGTATTACATTTGCCAGGGGAGGCTGGTCTGATAGTCCACACCGGTCAAGACATCTGCATTGGGTCGTGACGTATCGAGTGGAAAGCTCCACTGATGAGATTCGAATCTGTATGAGGCTAAAATAAATTTCTTATGATGGCCGAAAATAGTCGCATGCTTGCTGAGACTCCTCGTATCCCCACGATTATTCGTCAATATGCGTTCAATTTTCTTGGTACGGCCTGGGTGCTCAGGGGCTCAATGTTGTCACGAGCCACCATGTGCGTAGACCCTAACCCTCCTGATATCGAGCTGACCCTAGGAGCCCGTGTCGGCGGAAGCCGCGACCGGCCGGCGTCGGAGCTTAAGCCCCGCTGACGTTGACGTCTCCGCGAGCTCAAGCGGAAAATCACTCTCTTGAGCGACACTCCACCAGCCTTCTCGCGCCGTCACCAACGTCAAATCGCTCTTTTGCTCGATCTTGCTCGAAAACCGAAACTACTACACATCCGGGTATAATCGGCATCTCTGTCCGGCGCGCCTACCACAAAACTCACAGACCAGCTTCGTCGGAACTGCAAACCGATCCAGCCAGCGCAAATCGACGACACAAATACACATACCATTAACAACATGGCCAAGAAGGGCGGCAAGGGCGGTGGCGATGGCGCCGACCCTCTCGAGGGCGGTGGCAGCAAGAAGGCCCAGGGCCAGGCGCGCAAGGCCGAGGCGGCCAACAAGAAGGCTGCTGCGGAGAACGCGAAGATCGCTGCGATCGAGGACGCTGAGTGGGACAAAGGCGCGAAGAAGGGCAATGCCAAAAAGTGAGTATCTTGCATACCAGTGAAAGTTGGCAGGGTCGCGATGGCTGGGGCATTTGAGCAACGGCAGTGACAGGCCGCCTTGTGTACATGTGGAGCGGCCCGTCCCAGCCAACGGACCAGATGAGCGGGCCTCCATCATGGGCCAAGAGCTCTTGCGGCTGCTGTGCAGGTTTTCCAATGGTTCGAGTCTAAGGCGAAGCAAACCGTCTGGACGCCTCGTCTTTCACGCTGCACAAATTACTGACGAGATGTCATTTGCAGGGAAGCTGCTGAGGCAAAGGCCGCCGAGGCTGCTCGTAAGAAGGCAGAGCGAGAGTCGCTGTTGGCCGAGGAAGAAAAGAGTCTCCCATCTCGAGCAGCTCCCAAGAACGCTAAGACCGCAGTCAAAAAGACCAGAGGCCTTGACCTCTCATCACTAGATGAGGCTCTCCCCACACTGAACGCATCTGGTATCGACAATGCCAATGACGCTTTTGACGTCCTGGACGAGAAAACCGCGCCCAAGATTCAGAAGGGCCGGGGCAATGTCCTCACAGCGCACAAAGTTTTCGAGGAACGTCGATTGGCAGAGATGCGGGAGGAAGGCTACTTCAATGGCAGGACTGGGCACACATTGAGTAAAGCAAAGAAGCTGATCTTCGAGGAGTTCAAAAAGTCGCCGGAGAACCCAAAGCACCAGTTTCAGGTTGCATACAATGCGACGAAGGAAGAGATCGCTGAGGCCAAGGCCGAGCGCAGTGCGGCCATTGAAGCCAGGCTTGGCGAGAAGGTTTCTACTTGAGCAACACGCACACAGGCGCTCTGGCAGTGCAGTGTTGATAACGGATCCAAAGGCTAGCAGCGTCATGCCTGCATTTTCTCACAGTTTCCTCCGGAGCTTGTGCTTGTATGAACAAATGCATCAACATCGCTTAGTGGCATCAGCTGGCCAGAACACAAAATTGTACAGTCCGGCCCGTAGATCCCGGCCATACGAAACCACCAATAAATGAGTACGTATTGGATAAATAAAAGAAAAACAGGGTTTTGATGCTGAGAATCAGCCTAGTCATTGTATCTACACGGCTTTTGAACTGCGTGGCCGCTGCGCGTAGCTCGTGACTCTCGAACCGGCGACTGTGGGACCTCATGTTCCTCACTAGAAGCAGCCTCACTGCTCACACCCTCAAGCTCACCACTCTAGCTAGTATCCTCAGAATTGCTAGAATATTCACCCTCAGGGTCATCAGATGGCTCATCCAAAGCCTCATCAGGGTTCATACCCTTAGCCGCAAGGTCTGCAACCTTCTGGAAGCGCTGGTTTAGATTAGGGATGGCCCTACGCTTTTTGCCCTTAGTGAGAGCCTTGATCTGAGCCTTTAAACCCTCAATCTCACCATCTTTAATGATATTTTGTACTATAAGATCGTTCTGCTTGTTCGCAATCTTGTGGAGTTTGCATATCTCATCGTAGTCTCTACCGCGGCCTATTTGAGTAATGAAATCTGCAGTGACAGCTTACTGCCAGAGTTATCGTCCGAGGAGTGATCCATTTGGCTAGCCTTGCGTTTATCTTCATCCTGTTGAATTTAAGGGTGCTGGAGGGCCTTTTCGCGAGAAAGGGGGTAGTTTCCGGTATGCTTCTAGCCTCCTTTAATAACCCTAGGCGTGAGAACAGCGCGGGCTTTAATGAGGCACTTCATAAACTCAATCTTGCCCACAGGGCTTGCATCATTTAAGAAAGAAAGGTCGCCTAAGGTCTTGCAAATAAGCTCCTTTAAGTACCGTAAACGTACCGTTATCACAGGGCTGCAGGCCGTGGCTGGTGTGGGCTGGTAGGAAGCATAAATATACGTTGTTGAGGAAGGATGCGGCCGTGAACTCAGGCTACCCACATTATTAGTTCAAAATTCAACCACTAATCCAAACCTCACTAGACAACAGATTTGAGTTATTTATACCGAAGTGTGGCTTTTGTGACCGTCAAGTATAAGCAAGGCTGCTTTATCTTGATGCTTACCACGTGTCTGATCCATCTGAGGCACGAAGACGTCCTCAAGCCAAGCAACAGCGATTGCGTTAGATGTCCACGCATCTGGACTGGTAATAATCTACTAATGAGGTATCTCCTTAGCCATCTGGCTCTCGAACCACTGTCCTTATGCTGCTTTGCCCTTGTAAATGATACCTGGGTCGAGGAGATGTCCATTAGCACAATGAGAGTAACCCAGGCGCGGTCTTGCGTGTAGTTGACTAAAGTTTTCTTAGTCTCTGTGCTACCTACGACTAGAGACTTAATACCTATTTGAATCTTATTAGTATAGGCTTTAAATAGGCGGTTATCTTCATATACTTACCGAAACCCATCATAATGCCGCCCTCATCCACCTTCATAGTAGGCGCGGGTTCAACCCAGCCAAAAGCGCCCTGCCGTATATCAAAGTATTAATTAACTGCTTTGGGAGTGAAGGCATCGAATCGAACTGACTCCTGGACGTTTCCGAGCTTCGTGTGTATTCTAGTCTTGTGGCGGCGTCGAAACTGCTGAACCCATTTGCGCCCGAGTGGCTTCACATCTCTCTTAGCCTCAAGAAGCTCCAAAACAACAGCTTTCTCAGCACCTGCGGTGGGCGAGTAACCTAAAATATCTTGACGGAGTATCCAGGCGACGATCCGGTCTTCCTCAGCGCCGAAAATACGCTGTTGTGCTTTATTGGACTCCTTCTTTGGGTTGTGCTTCATCTCCAGGCGATCTGACAGAGTCTGGTGAGGAATGGCCCATTTCCTAGCTGCAGCGCGCAAACCAAGACCGCCGTCAGCCATATCAAGTATAGAATTGTCTATATCAGACTCGGTATAGCCCTAAACGGCATTGTGGTGGTGAGTGGGTGGTGTGAACAGTCGCGTGTAGTAGTAAATATCATGCGCGTCTCACGCGACTTTAGGTGGCCGGTTGCTTCAAATCCTAACCCCAGGGGCCTGCAGGCGTGAACACATCACATAGATTTTGATTGTCTACCTCCTAACTACATAAAACATCAAAAATTATCACGAACGGACTGTCCAGGCTAGAGTTCTAAGTCATTCAGATGGTAGTGTTTTGGTGAGAGCGGGCGATTTAGCATGGCCGGGATCTACGGGTGGCCGAGTTCTACGGGCCGGACTGTAGCGGCTGCAGAAATGAGACTTCTCTTCCAAGACAATCATCCGCATGCGTTCTGCAACTGGAAGTTGATGACTGAGTATGCAATGCTTTTGCGCTATTCGACGAAGCAGATGTGGATCCGAGTGGAGTTTTCTAAGCGCTATGAACTGTCGTTGGTCATTTTGTTCCATGGTCGCCAACCGCTTAGTCGTTAGCAGCGCAGCATCGCGACCTTTCCGCAGCAAGCGACCCGCATCGCCTAACGTTACATTTGGGCGCGTATTTCCGAAGCTTAAATATGGCCGTGGCTCCTGTGCGGCGCAATGTCGAAGAACCCCTCCGCCGGGTTCGAACCGCCACTATCGTGCTCATTTGGCTTATTAGCGGTCTGATACTAAGATTGAACCTGCGCAATTGACGATGGGCCTCTGCGAGCAATGCTCTTCTATTTTTGGGCGGCGCATGCCTTTGGGATACAACTTAGCCTTCCATCACGACGCCGCCAGCCTTAAACAAGCCGTCGAGAAGCAATGCTTCGCATGTCTGCGAATATGGAACAGCCTCAGCAAGCAACAACAGGCGATTGCAAGCTGCCCCGAGTTCGAGGGCCTCGACTGCTTCACATCTCTGAGAGACTGTACAGATGAGGGCCAAAAACCTATCTTGGCAAATATTCGGTTTCAGCACCGGGAGGACCTGTACTGTTGTGACGACTACAACACGATAGGCGGATGGACTGGCGACGAAGGCCACTTCGCCGTCTTGAATCCCCGTAGTGCGTGTATACTTCTCTTCACGACATATGCTCATATCTCACATCTGGCTGACTGACGGTGGCCCCTCCAGTCTTTGTCTCTCGAGATGCACCAGTACTGAGTGGTCGCATGGATGACGAGTCTTGTTGGGATCAAGTGACATTGTGGATGGAGAAGTGTTACGCCGACCATAATGCTTGCCGCGAAACAAGACCTTCAAAATGGGCTCCGACTAGGCTTGTGGATGTGTCACAGTACGACAGTGGATTTGTGAGAGTGGTCCATTCATCACACATTCCAAACGTGGCAAGCGAGCGCTACGCGGCTCTCAGTCATTGCTGGGGGCAACAGCCATTTCTCGTCATGACTAGGAACAACCGCAAAGAGCTCGAGGATAGTATAAATCTGTGTTCCCTTCCGCCCAATTTTCAAGACGCAGTTTTCGCAACATGGAAGCTGGGGCTTCAATATCTATGGATCGACTCGTTATGCATAGTTCAGGGGTGCGAAAAGGACTGGCACGGCGAGGCCCCCATGATGAATCAAATTTACCGACACGCTTGTCTTACTCTGGCTGCCGCGGCATCATCTGATGCGTATGGAGGACTTTTCACGACGCGAGACCCAGAGTTGGTTGGGGCGTGTCAGGTAACGATTAACACGGAGAATGATGGGTCCATGGACTGCCTCATGGTCCATTCTGATTTATGGGAGACGGAAATCAGACAGGCTCCACTCAATCAAAGGGCATGGGTTGTCCAAGAACGGCTACTCGCGCCCAGAACCCTCTACTTCGGCAAGAATCAGCTGTTCTGGGAATGCCGAGAGCTCCACGCTTGCGAAGTGTTGCCCGGTCAGATCCCTTCCGAACTCATATCGGGAATCAGTGAGCCAGGAGCCGTGGATCTGGCACCCATCAAGTCATTTGAGAGGGCAGTCAAACGACTACAAGACTCAAAGCCCAAATACGCTGAAGGCGTTTGGCCAGATGGGATTCCCCAGTATGAAACGATCTACGAGGTGTGGAACGACATACTCAAGATATATTCCAGATGCGCACTCACCAACCCCAGCGACAAATTCGTTGCGATTTCTGGTGTGGCGAAGAGCTTTGCAAAGGCTGTTGGGGAGGAGTACCTTGCAGGTCTGTGGCGAGGAAACTTCATCAATGGGCTGCTATGGCGAGTTATGGACTCGAGCACAGCGATTACACACGGGGAGGAGTGCTGGAGTTCGCATCGGTCTGCAATATACCGCGCTCCAAGTTGGAGTTGGGCCAGTATTGACGGTCCCACATATGGGTACCTCTTGGAGTACGAGCTCTTCGACGAATACGCCAGGATAATTGACATTGTATTGTCGCACAAGAGTAACGATTCCACTGCAGAGCTGACACATGCTTGCCTAAATGTACGAGGTTACCTGATTAAGACGCGGCGTAAGCCCGCGAAGAATGATTGCAACAGCTTCGAGCAGTTCGGCAAGTACTTTCCAGATGTGGAAGAGGAAACAGTAACTGGAGACTACTACTGTCTGCCGCTACGGGAAAGGCGGCCGAGAGGCCGCGAAGAGAGTGGGAAAGCGACACACATCATAGGGGTGGTTCTGACTCTGATCACCGATGGCGCAGTCGAGTACACATCTTGTTGTCGCCAATGTTCCTCGAAGTTGTTATTCACCAGGATTGGGTCGTTCGAGATGAGTGTGGGTGAGCCGATACGGTTGTTGGACATGAGGAAGCCGCATGACTGGGACAGTTGGGGCGAAGCAAGCGACCATCTTTGGTTTCCGGAGGATGCTCCCATGGTCGATTTTGCGATCATATAGGGCTCAGCGCATCATATGTCATAAATGACCTACCTCAAGACAGACTGGTAACGGATCCATGCAGCTCATGCTGGCAGATACATCAGCACCGATGAGGCGACCACGGCGTAACGCGCCGTCGTACTGTCAGGAAGGAATGCTGAGTGAGACAAAGGATGTCACTCAACGTTGTGCAAGCAATCAATCTCCGAGCCGCTTCATGTGAGCATGTTGCTAATCCCACTGGACTTGCAACAAATATTCACCTCAGTATTCTAGGCTAGGCAGCACTGTCTTTTCGAAACAGCGGACAAGTACGACAATGGGTGCGAGTACAGACATTTCATCTGGCTCACCGCCGTTCACGCAGGGGATGTACTCTCCAGCGGAGTCCACTGATCTCAGGAGCCCCTGTCCCATGGTCAATTGCCTCGCCAATCACGGCTACATCGCGCGCGACGGTCGTAACATCCACTTCAACAAACTATACGCGGTCGTTTAGCAGGTCGGAATTGGCGATGGGCATCGCGTGCGAGTTGAGTATGCGAGGGCTTTTCTACTGGAAGAAAGATTGCCGGTCAAGGAAGGGTGGAAGAGCAGGCAGCGGTGGAAGCTGGGCCTGGTTGAGGTGAATCTTTCGATCTTCAGGGTCTGGTGCTTGATGAGTACCAACCTATGATAAGGCTTGTACTGCGAAGATGTCATTTTGGACCCCATCCCTAGGTGGGCTGTGGCGGAGCTGAGCTTATGGAATGCAGGTGGCTGTCAGCATTGCCTCAAAGACTTTCCGAGGCAGTCTCCTGCATCAATTTTGGAGCAGATGACACTCAGCTGTGGTGTTATCCAACATTCATCTATTGGCTGAATTTGCCCAATATGTTATGCTTCGGATGCGCCGACCTCTCGTTCCCACTCGAAGATTCCTTGCGCAGAGTATGGTTCTCGTTCGACGCTTTGGTCACCAGCGCAGATTCGGGCTGTGATCTATGCGACATCGTTCGGCATTGGCTCGCTAATTGGGTGCCTATTCGGAGACTGAAAGAAATGAATAGCGTGATCGAGCTGTCCAGTGACCCTAGGGCAGAGGCCATGGGAATCAGTTGGATGGGGAGACGGTACTACGTTCCGTTGAACAAGGACAGTGAAAACTTCCGGGTCCCAGCATACCAGCCCTATGGTGATGTCTTTGCCTGTGCCAAACAATGGCTTTCGGAGTGTATCTCGGACCACCCAGACTGCAAAGGCGAGAATCTAATCGAGAGCCGACGACGCGAGAGCCAACGACGGACACTGTTGGATCATGAGCTCCTGTCCATCTTGCCAAGGCGGCTGCTCGACTTGTCGTATGGAGAGAACCTGATCATCATCGACTGTGCCAAATGGCTTCATGGTCACCCAAACCAGGCAGAGCAGCTCACTGAGTATTGCACGCTGAGCTACAGATGGGGCGATACAGCACATACCTGCACCCTCCAGCAAGGCTTCGATACAATGCTAGAATTGCATATCCAAGATATGCCAAACACGTTCAAAGATGCCATCACGGTGGCCCGCGAGCTAGGGATGCAATTTTTGTGGATCGACGCGTTGTGCATCGTGCAGCCCACAGCTCTTGACAAGAGCGAGTGGCTCGAGGAGGGATCACGCATGGGACTCATCTATGAGAATGCCATCTGCACCATCGCTGCTAATAGTGCCAAAAATGCAGACGAGGGCTTTCTGGGAGTGTGTGAAAGGCGGTATTGGCGTACAGAACCATGCCGACTTCGAACAAGGGGATCTGGCCAACATCTATACATCCCAACAGGTCCTCCGAAATTCTCTCTTTTCGTCAGCGGGTCTCTTCTGAACCAGCGCGGGTGGGTTGTTCAAGAGCGCGCATTGTCTCGCAGAATTTTGCACTTCACAGAGAACGGCTTGTTCTGGGAGTGCGCGTGCCTGAAAGCACATGAAGTCTATGGCACAGTGCAAGACCTAGCCAATTTCCCGACCTGTCCTTCCCGAGAATCGTTGCTCAGTGTTACTCGCGCACGGCGATCGACGCATCTGTGCCCCGTGGAATGGTTCCACTTCATCAAAACGTACTCCTCAGCAGGCTTTACGAACGTTGACGACAGATTGCTGGCACTCGGGTCCGTGGCGAAGGCAGTTCAACCTATCATGGGAGGGCACCAGTACGTGGCTGGGCTCTGGATGAATGATCTTATGAGGGGACTTGCGTGGCGTTGCTTCACTCCGCGATCCCGCCCCGTTGACAACAGAGCTCTTTCAAACGGGGCGCCGTCGTGGAGTTGGGCGTCGGCAGATGGGCAGGTCAATTTCAGCGTCGACTACTCGTTCGAGTCATTTAAATTTAACCTTGTCGAGCATCTTGGGGCGGAAATAGTCCCAGCCGTGGCCTCGAACCCTTTGGGAGCTCTAACTGGTGGAAGGTTGAGACTAAGGGGCACTCTGGACAGTTGGATCATCCCGCTCGATAATGCGGCATCCTTCAGAAGACTACATATTTCCAACGACACCAGAATATATTGGGACGAGGATCAGAGCCTTGGGCCCAGGCATAGCAGAGAGACAGGTCCATGGGAGACGGAGAAGTGCCGCAAGTATACAATCATGCCTATCGGACACATGGACAGCAGCCTCATCCTGACAGGTTCCAAGAATCCACACGTAAAATTTGGGGGCTTCGTTCTTGAGCCCGTGGGAGACACAGAGATGTCATGGAGGGGCTTTGTTGTGAGCTCTACCCATGAATATCGTCGGATCGGCTGGGTGGAGTATGGGGGCTTTCGCGATACCTTTCATTTACTCGGGACTCAGTGGGATGCCAGCATCCAATGGTCGGGGAAAGGTTGGCGTGATCAGGATCCAGTCGATATTACACTCATTTAGACCCATCTGAGTCACAGTTCGACGACGATGACGTGATGAAATTTATCGAATATGCCGCGGCACGAATAGGAGAAATACTATTGAGGATGACATCTATGCAGTTGTGGTGGTGCCCAGGTGTGGAAGAAGAGGGACACAGTCATGGATGATTTCGCATTCGCGCGATGTTGCAGGATGGATGGGGGAAATGAGTCGTGGCGGATGGTGATAGTCTTGCACGATATTCTTAAACTTATTGAAGGACTCCTTGCGGCGTTTCACTCAACACCCTCGGTCGTCTTGCTGGTGTATAGGAACGATGGTGCAATGACGAGACGCGGCTAAGGGCACCCGGGAGCTTGTGTGTGTGCGGTGGGGGGGGGGGGCCGAGGGAGAAAAACCCTAACCCACATAGCTTTGTCTAGTCAAAATAAGAAAGTGCGTACATAAGACAGACCTCACGTTGACCACGCATCACGGTGGCAATATTTTTCACATTCCCTTGGATACATAACGGACTAGCACTTTGAAATCAGTTCGGAAGCTTGCAACTTTCACTAGGTAGTGTCTCATCAGCAATGACATTCGCTCATCAATGTCCTCCATATTGCGCTCATCTGCCCGCAATGCGCTGAAGAGTCGGCTCCACACCACAGCGATCGCCAGCAAAAACTATCACGGAACAGTCAGAAGGACGCCGAATACAGTGATCACGCGAACAGCGCAGAGGGAGAAGAGCAGAAAGGCTGGGGGTCCGTCAGAGGCTGTGAAGCGAGCGACGACTACGTTTCAAGACAGCGGAAATGGAGGGAGACCATCGGGTCGAGGCAAGCCTGCGCATGATAGAGATAATGCGCTACCAAAGACCTCATCACCAACTCTGACGGCTGAGACAAAGAGAGCAAGCGCCCACTTTCTGGATGGAAGCGATGAAAGTGGCCACGACGGAAGACCACCGACTCAGCGAGCGCCTGACTACCATGGTCGCGCGTCTGAGGATTCTCCACCATCTCGAAGGGCCGCAATTCCAAATATGAGCAACGCGAGAAGGCCAGTAGATCGACCCACACCTGGCCATTCTGAAGGCGCGTTTGCTAGCGCTGTCCGCCAAGTTCCTAGAGTGCCCCCAACGCCCTTGTATACACCCAGGCCACTTAGGTCAGGCAATGGCACTGTCCAAAAGCCGTTGCGCCCCTTCAAATATCCATCCACCGGTGAATTGCGAACCGAAAGCCGCGCTCCAGCGTCATCCAGCGTCCTTGCTAATTCCTTTGCCCGCGACGATGCTGCGGGTGAGAAAGAGCTTGAGAGAGCAGAGGATGGAAGAGATGCTGCGAAGGCGGAGAAATGGGCTATGAAGCGTCGCAAGCAGGAAGAATGGGCTGCGGCCAGGTCGAGCCTTAGGACCAGCGTTCAGGCCGCCAACAACGGCCTCATCGGCCGCCTCTCGCCCGTTCTGGTAATGAACGTGTCCACTTGCAATGACAAGCTGAAGATTACGATTCGTGGCGTGTACAGATCCCGCTGGGGCATGGGGAAGCTGATCAAGGAGCGAATGGACCATATCATCACCCAGATAGGCGCCATCACGGGCCAGACCCTCGCGATGCGCGTGATCGCGCTCGAGGTTCTCGCCTGGAAGGCCGCGGACAACCTGAAGCGCAGGAGCCTGGGCGTGACGTTCGGGGAGACGTACGATGAATTCGACGCGGAGGTCAGCGCACCCAACGCGGAGGCTGCTACGACTACCGCAGAGAACACTACGATTTCCGGGATCATGGCGGCCGAACACGTCGGGCGGCCTTTGCGAGGCCCGCTGTCGAAGCCCTGGAGCACAGTGGGCATGGTGCCTGCCACGCTGCGCAATTGGTGGACGAAAGAGCAGGGCGCTTTGCTGATACAGTTCGGCAGGCGCACCGACCGCGAAAATTGCTCCTTGGTCTACGAAAGACCGCCAGTGCCGTTCTACAGAATTCACGAGGAGATCTCTGAGCGGCCGCTGTCTCGTGATATCCGCCGCTTGGTGAGGCTGGGACATCGCTTGGAGAATGCGAAGATTATGTGTGCTCTTCACCGTTGTGCTGCACAATTTCGGTATCTACAGCAAGAATTCGACCTTGTAATGGAGACGGTCGACAGACAGAGGCAACACAAAGCTATGCATGGAGTAACCAGAGAGCCTCGCCCTCCCAAAGAAGCAGAGACAAAGAGCACTATGACAGCTCGCAAAGCGATCAAGCAAAAGGCGAAGGAGCGCTCAAACAACATACCGAACCCCAACTTAGCAGCTCTTGAGGCCATATCCTGGAGTAGCTAGTGCGCCAGGTTTTACTGGCTTGAAGTCCCCAGAGAATCGAAAGCCGAGTGACAAGGATGAGAGAGCACAACTGTCAGTTTTAGTATTCTCCGAGGCCCTTGCACTGCCGCTATTGTACAACATATTGTCGAGTGAAAGACGTTTGGCGCTGTGCGTTGGAAGATCTGGGCATGATGAGCTGGTCCAGCAGCAGTCTTCAGCCGAGCTGTGCAACGAAGACGTGCCAGCATTGTATTGAACTCGCTGAGGAGTCGCAACTGTTAAGACGACAGACGTTGCATGGTGATGCTGCGCAGTATCTGGGCAATGAGCAAGGACCCGGCCGAGCTCGAGATTTTGTGATAATACCGACCACGTATATACTAAGGTCGACGAACATAAGAGATCTACACTACCATTGATGTTTTTATGAACATACATGTCACAAATGGGAAGCAGGTTTGACGTGTGTGTAACGAGTTTAAAATTGCAGATATTTGTAGTACAGTACGCAGAGTATCATGATCTAAATTTTTGTGCCAGAGCATTGTACAGAGTGGAAAACCTTCTTCGGTCCGTACCGTAGTATTAGACAGAAGAGTCACAGAAAAGAGGAGATGTTCCAACCTGCCATGTCCAGTGGGATGACGGACGACCAAAGACAAAAAAAGGAGTACCCAACGCCATCGTAATGCTAGGAAAATAATGCGCCGAAGCTCCTCTCGTTGTATGGCGTACAAAGGGCCGCGAACATTCGTCTTCTAATTGTGACGGAGGTCCGCCTACCCTTCTCGTAGCGTTCCTGATCTCCTTTGTCCTCTTTGCTCTGGGTCCGCTCGCACGCTCTTGGCGAGCTGATCAACTGGATCACCGCGTGACGTTATCATATGGCATGTCCGCCATCTCAGAACGCAGCATGCGTGTTCCTTGAAGAGCGGTCGTCACGGCCACTACGGCGCATGCCCTCGAAGGCGTCACCACCTCCACGACCACCGAAGCCGCCACCGCCGCGACCTCCGAAGCCTCGGCCACCACGACCTCCGCCGAACCCGCCGCCTCCGCGGGAGTCATCGTCATATCTTCTTGAGTGTCGGTCGCCGATTGTGATATTTCTACATCTGGACATGTTGGAACCAGCTGCTACTCTTGTGGGGATCATGGGTGGCTCTTTGAGGCCAGCCTGGGTCGTGACCCAATGATTGGCCGCGTCAATGCTGCTCTGAAGCATGGACCTCCTCTTGTCGGCAGCGAGCTTGACGTAGGTGTCGTTGATCAGGAATTTGTCTGCACGGCTGAAAGCCTCACGAATCGCCTTGAACTCCTCTGGCAGCTGCTCCGCGGAGGTAGTCAAGGTGTCGACCTTGGGGCACTCGAGGGTGTCGTTTCGCTTGATGGGAAGTCCGGGAAGTGTGGAGCGCGCTTCGGGGATCTCATCCTTGCGAACAATAAGCCATGCCTGGCCTGACTTGTTCGCACGGCCTGTGCGACCGATACGATGGATGTACTGGTCGCGAGCGGGAGGGGTGCCGAATTGAAGGACGTGTGTGACGTTGGGGAAGTCCATGCCTCGCGCTGTGACATCTGTCGAGATGAGGATTCCAGATTTCGCCCTGCGAAAGTTGTCCGCGGCTCTTGTCCGTTGCCTCTGGTCCAGTCCAGAGTGGATTCCCCACGCCGGGGGCAGGTCCTTCACATATCTTGGTAGGATGTCGAAGAGTTCATGGACAAGCTTGACCGTGTCGGTGTTGTTGAAGAAGCAGATTGCCTTGAAGGGGTCGGGCCCGTGCTCGCCGGCCTGTGCTTTCTTGGTGATCTCCAGCAAGACAGGAAGCCAGTGCTCAAAGCCGGGCACGGGGCAAATGTGTTGTGGGACCTTCTCGTGCGTTGGAGCCTCGTTGGGGTTGATGGTTTGCACGAACTGGAAGTTGTTGGCGTCGACATATGTCCTTGCGAGGGAAACGACGTCCTTGGGAATAGTGGCCGAGAAGAGAAGGGTTTGGCGAGGCACCTCCCTGCGGTTCGGCAATACGGAGACGATGTCGCGGAGTTCACGGTCGAAGCCAACGTCAAGCATGCGATCAGCCTCGTCCAAGCAGAGTGCGGCCAGGTTGGGCGCGTCAATGCCACTGTAGTCGTCGGAAAGAAGGTCCTTGAGACGGCCAGGCGTGCCTACCAAGAGATGGCAGCCCTCCATTTTGGTCTTCCGCAGCATCTGGCTCTTGTTCATGCCACCGACTGCGGTCTGCACAATGACGCCGGTGTGGCGGCAGAGGGTCCGAGCCTCCTCGCCGATTTGCTCGGCCAGCTCTCGGGTTGGAGAGATGAGGATGGCGCGAATGTCGTCGGAGCGCGCCCGGTTGCCGCGGGTGCGACTTCCGAGACTCGGGTCGGCGTTGAGGATTCTCTGGATGGTGGGAAGGAGGAAGCCAATGGTCTTTCCGGTACCAGTCCTGGCCTGGGCGACGCTGCGAAGGCCTGCATTAGTTTCCAGAGTTCAAGCAAGGCTGGAAGGAGGCGCGTGGGTATACGAACATATCCTTTCCCGACAAAGCTGGGTTGATACTCATGGCCTGGACATCGGTCATAGTCTCATACTTCATATCTTGTGTGAGCGCACGTATTAGGTTCTCGTGGACGCCAACACTCGCCAGGTCCGCGAACCGGGTGATCAGACCCGCAGGCTTTTGCTGATCACTAGGAGCTGCGGCAGCGCTGGAGTAGCCTCTCGACATGATGTCTCGGCATAGTGAGGTGGCGGAAAGCGTTGGCCTATATGTGGAAGAGAGTCTTGGTGTGGTGGCGCAACCGAAAGACGACAGCGACGAGGGAGCAATCCGCACGGCGCGTGTCGCGCGGACTTGTCGCAACAGTTGGCGCTTGAACATCCTGCTTGTGTTATCGAGAACAGCAGATACCCGTCACGAAACAAAAAGTACGGTGTCGAACAAGGAAGTGCCGGGTGCGTCCAACGGAAAGGCAAATTCAAGACGCGAGGCGTGGTGTAGTCGATGAGGTGGGATTGTCTGTCGCGTAGGATGAAGATTTCGATGCAAAAGCCTACCGGTAGGTGGACAGGGTCGGAAAGTTAAAGTGGGTCCTCGCAGAAATCGAGAATCCTGGATCAATCGATAAGCCAGTTTGGCTTACCCCCCCCCCCCCTTGCCACGAGACACCCCGAAATCATGGACCGTTTTCGCCAGGGCGCGATGGAGCATTATCATTCATTCAATACCTAGCTAGGTACAACTAACTGCACACAATGGACTGCATACTTGACTCGATTGAAAAGGAAATATTTTGGCAATTTTGGCCGGCGGTAACACCTCAACATATCAGTATATCCGCCTATACTTGCAGTTTGCAACGATTACTTGACTGTTTCAACGAAAAGACGTCGTTTTCCTAAATCACGCTCATCAGACACGACAGCCTGCTAAATTCAAGGACATCAATTGGCATTCCGCCATGCAGCTTCACGCACCGTAACGAAACGCTTCAAATTGGAATGTCCATGTGTACTGACTGAATCCGCCTCAAGCTTGAGAATAGCACAAGGGTATCATATGCTAAGCACATCATATGCACCAACGCCTATACTTTGACCAAGTCGCACTCCAAACATCACAGCCGCCCCCTCCACTTGATCTCCGCCCACCTCAACGGCAAATACGCAAGCGCCGTGACAGCGAAGGCCATCTCAAATCCAATGTCCCCCGTCGTCTTCGCAATGGGTCCCGTATACCACACCTCCGCCATGCCCGGCACCACCAACGCAAAACTGATAATACTCGCCAACAACGCCGGCACGCCCGTCGGCAACTTCCGGCCCACGTTCCAAATACCATGATCGTACGAGCCATAGTCCATCCTGCGGAACACGGCCAGCTCCACAATCAACACCGCGTCAAAGCACCCAGCCCAGTACCCAATCAGCGCCAAGAAGTTCTCCAGACTCTCCTCCCACGCCTCGGCCGCACGGATCGAGCATGGGATCATCACAGCGAAGCACGCGACAATAAAAATAAAGCGGTGCACGCGCGCAAAGAACGGCACCAGCATCTGCAGGTTCAGCGCAACGCTGTACATGGAGATGGCAATGTTGCCGATCACGCTGAGCGCGAGCAGCACCAGCACGAACTTGCCGAAGCCGCCTGCCGGCGTCAGCATCTCGTACATGACGCCGCCGATGCCCAGCTCCTCGTACGCGGCCGTCCAGCTGGGCACGTTGGGCACAGCGCCGCCGATCGCTGCGCCGAGGATGAGCAGCGGCACCGAGGGCAGGAACATGCCGGCGTAGTAGCTTGCGAAGACGGTGCGCTTGCGCATCGTGCGCGGGTCGTGGTAGATGGAGTAGTCCGACACGGTGCCGCCGAAGGTGAGGAAGTAGCCGGCGATCAGCCCGCCGTAGCTCAGGACTTGCGACGCCGACGCCGCGGGCACGGCGGACTGCAGATGTAGGTGCTTGCCGCCGCAGCCGACGGCGATGACGATCGCGATCAGGTTGGGCAGCCAAGACCACCCGTTGAAGATGTGCAGAGCGCGGTAGCCGAAGAGAGAGGCGGCAAAGGAGACGAGACAAATGATCACGATACCCACGCTCGTGCTGGCGTGCTCTGGATTCAATGCTGCGATGCTTTGACCGCTGACGACGGCGCCGACTACTGAGAAGCCAGTCACTGTGGCGGCGTTGAGTATGAGAGGAATTGTTGCGAGGTAGAGACCGAAAGAGTAGCGGGCTTGTATCTGCTGGCGGAGACCGGTTCGTGTGCCTCCTATTCCCATAAAGGCCGGTGGAATGCAGGTCAAAATGGAGAAGAATAGGATAGTAAGAGCAGCGTCTCGGAGTGACATTCCGAAGACGAGGGTCGACAGCATGCCGGTAGGTAGTCTAGTTGAAATTAGCCTCAATTTATTAATGTTGTGATAGTTTCCACGAAGATCAAAATACTGAAGCACAATTGTTAACTCACGGCAAAATACACAACAACGCAGTGAACATGACAGTAAAAAGGTTGTAGAATCTCTTGTCTGTCCTCTTGTCCAATGCCACTGGTTTGATGCCATTTTCTTCAACACCAATGTCGAGTATCCGCTGATACCATCTCGGGTTCTTCTCTGGGTGACTTTCATAAATCTCGCCGTCGTCAACCTTGAGCATGGAAACTAGCCGGCCATGCAGCTGGTACTGGCCGTGCTGTTCCACAGGTTCTTGCTTCTCAACATCGCTCACTGCGCCTTGATCGTCGGGTGAGTGAGATGGCATCGTCCGAAGTGGTCGATCAAAAAGACGGGATGCAAAAAATAGTGTAAGCAACAGGGCCACGGGCCGAAGGGTTATGAGAAACGACGTTCGGAATATATTTTTCGGTTGACTCTAAGAAGCAGCGTGGTGACTAATAGAGAATTCTTATGTCTCTTTTGGTCAGTTCGCCTCTCGTGAAACACCCGTTCTAGTGAGACAAAAGATCGAACCAATGGTACCTCTGTCGTCAGATCTTAGACTTATGGGCGAGGCCAATGGTGTTCGACGTATATCAAGAAACGTGTGGGTGCGTCACTTTTCGTAAGACACTGCCGCGTGCATGCGGTGTAGGCGTCCAGGTGGGCGAGTTGGAGGATATTCCTATTTGTCGTGGCGTCTGATTTCGTGTTCTTTTTGTGAGATGTGGCGGAATGGCAATCAGGACTAGCGTTCCAGAAGAAGGAGATGGCTGTCGTTGGAGGGATCTCGGTAACACATGAATACATGTGCCAGCGTCAAAACCAGTGTTCCAATCCTCGAGCAGGAATATGCACAAGCGACAAGAAGTATCAAGAAAAGTCTGCCCGGGGAAAACTGCTCATTCCTCGGCCCAAGACCGCAGGCGAGCGCAGCGAAATGCCCTTGAATGAATCATTTAGTCAGCCGCCGCAAGCCGATATAGGGCCCCCTTTGTCATCACCGCCTTTTCTCTCGCTGTGCTGTTCCCGAGTCGCATTGCTGTTGGCTTCTGATCCGTGAACGCCACCATCGCCGTCGCAAGTAGAGGCATCTCGACAGCTTCCATAGAAAAGATACGTACCGCTAAACTTTCTCGGCTCCAGACCACTGGGCCTAGAGGATCAGGAAATGTCCAATGGGCTTACACGGATTTTCAGGAGGCTTTGCTTTTGCCCCATGCGTGGCGCTCCGGCAGGCAAGCTGGATGTGCGGCCGGCACTAGAAGCGAAGCTTAATTTCCTTCTAGAAGGATTTTCGAAGGAATGGAGTCGACCTAGTAGCCTGCACAAGCTGGAAGGCTAGAGGCAGCCAGGACATTCTATATACAGGTGGCAATTGCCACTATATAGTAGGTCCCATTCAGCACAAAGTGCGAAACAGGTCACACCTTGGACATGAACTCATGTCGTCTGTAAACTCCACTGTCTCCGAAAGCTTATTGACTCAGTTAGCTTTGCTAATTGCTCAGCGTAGTAGGCCATGTGGAACGATTCTGAATGTTGCTCGAATCCGTAACAGCTAGGCAAGCACGTCTCTTGGCTCATCTAAATTACTTCTGCACTGTTGAATGCGTTAAGTATCGTAACGCAGTGCTGGTGCTCGGTTGCGCGCTCCTATTACTTCATGACATTACCGTTCAGCACCCTCAGGCTCGATCCCCATCATCAGCTCCTCCAGCTTGACACCGCCTTCGTCGGTATCTGGACCTTCCTAGGCGGTCGAGACATCCTCCTTGGCCTTGTCAGCTTTCTCGCTGTTTTCTGAGTCTTCAGGACTATCCTCGGACGTTGTCTCAACCGGCTCAGTCGCCACCTTGTCAGCAAAGTCCTGGATACTAATTGGTGCGGCTGCACCCTCGTCTGCTTCTGAGCTTGTAGGCTCCGACACCACGGACCCCTTATCTCCATGCGCAAGTATTTCGTCTTGGCCGTCAGCCTGCGTGCCTATCGCGGATGCGACTTCTGTGACCTGGCTTGGCTCATCTTGTCCACCTGCCTCTGTCGCTTGCTCTGCCTCGGGCTCGTCGTCGGGCTTGACCTCCTGTTCGGATATTATGGGCTTCTCATCGCGCCGACCATCTGACTGAGGCGCAAATGGTTCTTCTGTAGACCCAGAAGTAGTGCGAGGTTCGTCCATCATGCCTTGCTCAACAATCACGGGTACCTCAGCGACCTCAGGCTCCTCTTCGGGCGGCGGAGCTGTTATCCGCATTTCGCCAAACCTGCTGTTCACATCCGAGTCCTCGTCTTCCTCAGCCTCCAGTACCGTCGTCACAGCGCTTCCCGTCGAAGGGCTACCTCTAATATGCCGTCGCGTGTTGGTTCTCGATGGTAGTAGGTGGCTGTCGTCCTCAGAGCGCTGCAGGATAGTGGGCGCAGGCATCAAGGGGTTCTTCTTAGCTTCTCGCTCGCTGTCCTCATCCTCTGTCGCGCTCTCCAAGCCCTCTGCCTCGGGCGGCAACTTGTAGTTTTCTGCCGGCAGCGTGTCATATGTGTCGCACACAGTCTTGAAGAAGACATAGAGACCAGTCTGGCCCTCGACGTTCCAGAACACACCTCTGTGTTGAAACCATGCATGGGCGAAGATGCGGTGGAGACGACGGAACACATTGACTAGGTTTTTAACCGCGTTGCCCTGGTCTCGCCCTGAGCCGTCACTGCCTGGTGCCACGACTCGCGAAGGAAATAGCTTCGGATTTGTGACAACATTGGCGGCCCAGTCCAGCGTGTGACAGCAGTAGTCGATCGCGCAACAAGACTTGGGCTGCTCGTGCACGGCGCATAGGAACTGCCATTCCGAAGCGCGCATTTCTGGGCACGTATTGTGGCTGCATGCGGGCGTGTCGAAGAGAAACCCAACAATGAGGCTGTTACATTGTGAAATGAGGAAGCGGCAGAGTTCGTAGAGCCATAAGTTCCTATCGATTGAAGAAGGTGCGGCGGCAATGAGCGCTGCTGTCTCTCGAGTGATGGGCTGTGTGTTGTGCACGGTGTGATGGTAATGAAGCGCGGCGAGGTGCTCCTGGAGTTGGAATGCGGAGTCGAGCTTCGAGACACACGCCAATAATCAGCTAGGTCCTTCAAAAGCTCGAGGCGCGAAGTCGCGAAAACGGCCACGTACCTCGTTCAATGGCACCAGCGGCGGGCCAGCGGCCATGTCGGCGCTCTTGGTGCCAGGATGGATGCGCCTCTTTGAATTTGCACTCAGGACTGTCTTTTCCATCTGTTGCGCCTCCTTATCGGGAGTCTCGCCAGGGCCTGGCGAGTTGGGGCCAATCTGGATCTCGGCGGTTGGAGGCGGACTCGGGAGGCGTGGTGACATTGCCGACATCTTGAAGGATGTTTGCGCGGGAAGTAGATTGACAGCTACTTTTTGTTGAGAACGGCACAGCTATAGTGCTTTGGTGTTTTGAGCTGACCCTACCGCGCCATTTGCGGTGGTGCTGGCGGAGTCGAGTCTTCGAGGTTGTTGACGCGAAAGCGCGTTGAGAGACGAAGCCAAACGACTGGTAGCTCTTACCCCTGCCACCGTTGCCCTGGCCGTTGCGTGCCAGCGCTTATGGTAAGTATCGATAAGCGCTGTAGCTACCTAGACAGCTACCTGAAATAGTGGGGCGTCTGCGCCGGTTGCAGCGGCTTCACCTAAATCTACCTCTCCACTGCGATTACTAAAATTACTTGGTTCTCAATAACTTGAACATAAACTCACTAGAACGGCATCGACTCAGACATGGACTTTGACGACCAGGACGGCCCTCCTGATCTGATCGAGACAGGTGTTGATCGAGACGACGAAGAGGCAGTCATCAAGGTTCCGATCACAATTGTGACTGGCTATTTGGGCGCTGGGAAGACGACACTCCTGAACTACATACTAACTGCTCAACATGGCAAGAAAGTCGCTGTGATCATGAATGGTAGGGCTCCTGCGTGCTGTTGCTGTTGTCGGTTGATGCGGAAAAGCTGACCTGGCATCTAGAATTTGGCGATTCTTTGGATATTGAGAAGTCTCTCACAGTTAACAAAGATGGTGGCTCTGTGGAGGAGTGGTTAGAAGTTGGCAATGGCTGCATATGTTGCTCCGTCAAAGACACTGGCGTCAACGCAATCGAGAGCCTGATGGAGAAGAAGGGGAAATTTGACTACATCCTGCTCGAGACAACGGGCCTGGCAGATCCGGGAAATCTGGCGCCGCTGTTCTGGGTGGATGAGGGACTGGCTAGCACCATTTATCTCGACGGCATCGTCACGCTCGTGGATGCGAAGAACATTCTGAAGAGCCTCGATGACCCTGCGGGGAGAATAGTGAGCCACGATGATGACCATGGCCCCGTCATGACTACGGCTCATGTTCAGATCTCGCACGCAGATGTCATTGTTATCAACAAGACGGACCTAGTATCAGAGCAAGAATTGCGGGCAGTGCAGGACAGGATAAAGTCCATCAATGGTCTTGCTAAGATCCATCTCACCAAAGAGAGTGCCGTGCCGAAACTCGAAGGGTATCTGTTGGATCTCCACGCGTATGACAATGTGGTGGAGTTGGACAATACCAAAGGTCACAGTCATATCGATTCTGTAAGAACACAGTACGCCCTCCATGTGACAGCCACTTTACTAAAAACTTACACAGACGATATCAACAATCTCAATACCTTTGCCGGTGTTGAAGAAAGAGGATGTGGACAAAGTGGATCACTGGCTGCGGCGGGTGCTCTGGGAGAGCGAATTGCCCAACGATGCTGCGGAGCACAAGGCGCCGTTTGAAATACATCGTCTGAAGGGAAGGTTGACACTTGAAGAAGGCAAGACCAAGATAATACAGGGTGTGAGGGAGTTGTTCGAGATCTTTGATGCACCAGCCTCAAGCGACAGTAGTGAGAGCACCAGTCAGACAGGGAAGATTGTCTTGATCGGGCGTCACGTCAGCGAATTCGAGTTTGAGAGGAGTCTTCTGGCGGCTATCAAATAGACCTCGAGACATCCCAAAGTTCAATGGATAGCGGGTGGACTCTAGCCTGTAAAACTGTGGTATCGCTCTGAAGATCTCTCAAGGCTCGGACACAATTGGTGTAGTGTGATGGCGGTTGAAGTTGAAGATAATGTGTGATTTGAGCAGGGATCACGTCAAGGCGGGCGGGCGCTGCCCAATGTGTCGTAGCCTGCCGCTGCGCTTCCATGCCCTGTAACAGAGTGGGGGTGGTCTATGCGGCACGGGGGATCCTGCTGGAATTAGAGTGACATAGGAGCCTCCATTTGGGAGGGAGCAGGACCTCAAACAACGTCAGGCACTTTCAGACAGCTCTCCGTACCATCCACAGCCTCAGCGCACAGCTACAAAGCTGCCCACCACGATCCGAATACGTTCCGTGAACACACTCGAGTTCCTCTTTCGCATGCGACGACACACAGACTTTGGCGACCATGAGTAGAACAGGTACGATAGCTGCAGACGACTGCCCTCCTTCGCGCCAGGCCGTTCAGTCGTTCCAACGTGCTCGCCGTGTATCGAATGCGCCGTCGAGAGGAATGCGCTCAGAGTGGTTGGACTCGCGACAGACTGTTGCTGGACGCCGGCTTGAAGGCTATGTCGATCTCTGGTCTGCGCTCGTCACAAACTTTCCCTGCGAGTGCATACTGCCCCGGACGAACCTCTCTGCCTCCGATCCGTGAGAGGGACGACGTCATGGAATATGGCCAGCGCATCCAGATGATTGTCTGAACCGATACCAATGCCGTGCATACACACTTTGCGCTGCCCCATGGCGCTTGCCGCCACTCTTGCCCTGGGCAAACGAGGCAAACGCACTGATGCTAATGGATTTTGTGTCGGGCAGGAAGCTTCCCCCAACCCGCAAGAGGGATGCCCAACGGTTTTGGAGCAGGCCAGCAGGCGCAACATACAGGAAGAGCTGGCACTAGCAGGTTACCGAATGGGAAACTGGGTAAGGAGATAAGGGTGCCCGTTTCAGTGCTATGCGATGCATAGCAATTTCCCTCGTTGCAGTGGTGCTGATGCAGGTGTGCAGCAATACCAGTGAATACTAGCGCAGGGTGGGCTTTTGGAGGCAGTGTGCCAATGGGTTCTGCTGGGATACCAAATCCATCCAGGCAGCTTGGAGGGGGTGCAACTTTTGCACAAAGTCTGAGCGGGTCGACGCCGGCGACACCACTTGACCTCGCGTAGGTTCTGTCCACCAACCCTCAATCCTCCCCACCTCTCTCGCTTTCGTCGATTCTCTTTCTTGCATTTGTCGATATCCACAAATCTCTGGTCTCTCATAAGCCAGCCTTTGCTTTGTTGGGTCTCAAACAACACCAGCTGCGCGGCGCATGCCTCCTTCTGCACATTCACCCGGCGCTCACAGCCATTGCTTTGAGCTTTGATTGTGCGGCTCTTCCATTGCTTGACATCATTGCCCTTTGTCTGGCTCCAGCTTGTGATGGTTCCTCTGGAAACACGAAGACCACGACTGGTGGCGAGGAAGCGTCGCCTCAAATTGCCTCGTCAGGGCAAGGAGGCAAAGCCAGCCCAGTCGGAACCATTAAATCAGACCTGGTCTCAGATTGCCAAAGTTAATGATGAGAAGAGCCAGCCTGAACAGAAGACTAAAGCTGGTCACCAGTGCGCTAGCTCTGGGTACCTCATCTTGGTCAACAACGCTCGAGGGTACCGTCAAAATTCCTGCAATGCACTTTCCTACCAAGCCACTCATTGCATAGTGACCTTCGTCACTGATCCTCCTCAAGCACACCCATGCATCTTCTTACCAGAGTGACTCTCCACAAACATCAACATCACACACACATTGCACCCACACATATATCTGCATCCTGCAGCAACACTACCGGGAGATATGAATCTGACTAGTGACAGTGACTTTCCCTCGCTCAACAACAACCCCCAGATGGCGGGATCCAGTCAACCGTCTTCCTCTATGTGGGGTGGCGGTCAGGCCGCGCGGAACCTGGGCGGCCCTCAACAACGCAACCCGAGCGCATCGATTCCCTCAGTCCAACAAGAGGATCCCTTCTCCCCCGGTTCGCGACTCTCCTCCAGCCAAAATTCGTTCAGATATGGCAGCCAAGCAAGCATGGGTCAGCCACCGCAACCTCAGCCTACAGGCGGCGAAGAATTTCCTCCTCTGGCCCGGAACGGTAACGGCGAGATCGGCCAGGAGCGCAACGCAAGTTTGGTGTCTGCGATGGGCGGCATGAGTTTTGGGTCTCAAGGAGGCATACCTCCGACGTCGACGCAGGGTAGCCGGTCTGGCAACGGTCTTCTGAACGCCGTCTCGGCTCAGGCGCGCACTGCTGAGGCCCGCTCTCCAGTTGGTATGTCTCGCCACAGTCGTGCCACAATAACAATACTAAACGTCACTTAGGCACGCGACCGTCAGACGGCATCCCTCCCAGCAATGATGACGAGGCTCGCCGCACTTCCTCATTCCGCGAGGAAAACCCTACGGCGCAGTCAGGCGTTACAGATGGCGCAGGCCCTCCCACAGATCCACGCAATTCTTTAGGCTCGATAGGAATCGATGGTATGGCGAACAAGGCTGGTGAAAGCTCCGCAGACGCTTTGGCTGCAGCTGCAGCTCAAGATCCTCTGGCTGGCATGTCCGACGCGGACAAGTGGGGCATAAAGGGCCTCCTTGCCCTGATGGGTAAATATCCCTCGTATAGTGCTTTGGTGCATGGCATGGATCCAGCGCAGTTCGGCCTGGATCTGGAGAGTACAGAGTACGTTGGTCTTTTTGCTGTATTACAGGCTCTCGTGCTGACTAGTTGCAGGCGCTTTTCTGAGCAGCAGTTGTCGCTCACCGACCACACTCCGCCCAGACCGCCCCAAACCAACTTTACACTTCCTGAGTGCTACACGGTTCGCAATACGCAACCCATTGAGCAGAAAGTTACCAGCTTCTCAGAAGAGACGCTACTATACATGTTCTACTCCAATCCTCAAGACCGACACCAGTACCTGGCTGCCCAGGAGCTGTAGGTCACGGCCCAACATGTTGTCAAGGAACACGGACTAATCAAGTAACTAGGTACAACCGTAATTGGCGCTGGCACAAGACCTTGCGTTGCTGGCTTACGAAAGACTCCGAAATGCAACCCGTGCAAATTGCACCCGAGACGGAGCGCGGTTACTACGTTGTCTGGAACGCCAACACGTGGGAGCGGCAACGTGTGAGTAGTATCTGGCTGTGTGTTACCTTGGGTTTGTTGCTAATGTGCGTCACAGAGAGAATTGGTCCTGGACTACTCGCATCTCGAGACCCTTCCACAACAAAACGGCGGCGCGCCTCGTGCTTAAGTTCTTCATCCACTTTCCCCGGCATTCATTAGGCGAACGAAGCCATTGCAAAAGGCTGTGGGCGTAGAAATGACAGGTGGCCCTACCTAGTCACCGAATTGGGGAGCGAACTGGTTTGAGGGAGACAGATACTTTGAGAACTCTGATGGCGTCTACGGTCAGACGGGGACTTCGGACACACCGAGCAGCAATTCCTGCTTTCTTCATGTGGCATGTGTTTGGCGCATTGGAAGGGGATCTGGGGCTCAGGCTCGCGGACGTTGCGAAAAGACTATCGGAGTTGACTGAGCGGAAAACATGAATAACGAAGGAGGGCTACCTTTTTCCCTACCGGTGACCGGCAATTGGTAGGAGTATTAGTGAAAAATGAACAACGTTTTCGCTCATTTTGACGACATTCGACTTGGTGAAATGGCTTGTCCGATCATTATATCCGCTGTTGGAAAAGTTAGTGTTGTATCTCGGTACTCACTCACCCCTAACCCTTAATTCTTGGTTTCAGCCGCCTCGAGACGTTGATTCTGCTGTGGGCCCTCGTTCATAACAACGCCGCACCTAGTTATCCTCGAACTCACTATCTTCACTCCGACGCAGTCAACGTTCTTCTAATTAATACACCCGACGCCGGCCAACATTAATACAAGGTGCCATCGATATAACCCCACAACGAACTGCCATCTGCACGACAGAAGAAGCTCGCACTTGCCGGACGACCTCAGGACATTACGTCGTGTGCACCTTAACTGGAGGACGAGCACCTCGAGCTGCACGCCCGCAGCAGATCGACTCAACACAAAGCGCCAATTACCACAAGACAAGCCAACTCATACAGCAAGCACGACTCCAAAGCACGCCCCGCCCGATCAGCAGCCATCCCAACAGCAGCATGTCTAACGAGATCAGCATCCCCACATTGGTGGTGGTGTGCGTGCTCGGCGGGCTGGTCTTCAAATACCTCTTCTTTCCGTCCTCATCCGCGTCCGGCGGTGCAGGCTCGCCGGCACGCGACTCCTTATCGCAGCAGCGTCAGCGCGAGCAGGCCGTCGAGCGGATCCAGCAGATGTTCCCACAGGCGGAGCGACGGACGATCTTGTGGGATTTGCAGCGCAACGGGGGCAGCATTGCGACGACCACGGAGAGGATATTGAGCGGGACAGTACAAACCGTAAGTTCCTGCCATTGCAAATCCTGCTTGTGTATGAATAGAGAGGCTCATCGTCATGTGTGTGACTAGCCGCCTATCACATTCCAACCGCCACCGCCGCCAGGCTCTAACACGGCCTCCACCTCCGCAACCAGCTCCGGCGCAAAGCCCGTCGATAAGCCCGCCCAGCCGAACCTGATACAACGGTACAACTTGCAGGACAAAGTGACAGCGCAGTCCGCGGCGGAAGAGGAGGATGCGGCGGCCGCGGCCAAGAAGTGGAGCACCAACAAGGATGAGCGGCAGACGCTGCTGCAGAAGCGGCGCGACGAGATGATCTTGCAGGCGCGGCGGAAGATGGAAGCCAAGGTGGCCGCGGAAGCGGAAGCGGCTGGAAAGGCGTCGTGATGACAGGCCATAGTGATCTGGTCCGCGTTGCTTTGAGGGGCGCAGTGTGGTGACGGGGCTTTCTTCTCGTTTGAACTTTGGAATAGGGGCATAGCATAGGGAATTATCGAGATTTGGCTCCTGCGAAAGGCTTGTGCTCTTTGGGTTCTTTAGCATACAATGCCAGCATTGTCACCACCACCGGCTTGCGACCTGTCGTTGGCTCACGGAAAAGATATAGATTTGATTGATCGGTGCCACAGCGCTGGACCGACTATACATTGTTCATTATGTCTAGGAGAGTCTCGTGTCGCGTAGAGGGCTCTTCTTGCTGGGAAAGGCGGACTTCCATCTGATACGCCTCGACAACTTTGAAAGCTGGTGTATAGTCCAAACCTGGATGTAGGCATATATTCAACCAACATAGTATCTTGCTTGGTACAGTCTCCCAGGGCTGGCCTTCACTCACTATGACTGGAATGACGGCCTCTCGAGCTTTCCCTCGCAAGTCTCCTTTCGAATCCTCCATCGCTCACTTCAACTTCTGCTGCCCTTTGACATGTCAGGAGACTATCAATTCAGCACAGACAATCGGTCTAAAGTACAACCAGTCACCGCTAGCAAGACGACTGATTTCCGTACTCCATCTCGTACCTGTGTGTCTCATGAGTCAAGGCCTGGACCAGGACCGCGCAGTATCCGGCCCCCTACCTAGGCATCTTCGACGTAACGTCCAAATCGACGGAGTCTTAACTCACAGGCCGGCATAGTCACGGCCGTATGCCGGCCGCGAACGAGCTCATTGGGTACGATACGTTCGCAGCTCGCTGATGTAAAGAGCTCTGCTGTTGACCGTTGCGCCATTCCAGTCACTCCTGGCACACAGGAACCCCTGGGATGGCAGGATAGCCCCACGTGTACGGAGTAGGCAAATGAGGCTCAATTCTCGTCAAATTGAGTGGGTCCGAGGACCTCCTTGGGATCGGGCAAATCCGCTATGGTACAGCACCTGAGCAACGGGAGACCCACAATAAGGGGCCGCCATTTGTTCCACTGTGACGTGCAGGAGGAGGGAAAGTTTGCTGATAAGACAGGGGCCTTTTGCTGTTTGCAAGCGCTGGAATCTTCACATGCTTCCCGCAGCAATTCCTAGCACATGTGTTTTGAGGGACTGGCATGCAAAACACTCACGCATGGAAACAAAGGCCAATGCAGTGACTTGCACTACTGTCTGACTTCTGCCCTTGGCCTCCGGGTCCGGGACTCTCTCGGCTGCCCGCGTCTGAGCGTAAACTTCGCTATCTCGACTGTTTTTCTTTCCTTGTTCCTTCCTGCTGTGAGCCCCTTGAAGTAGTTCTTTGCTGCATCTTCCACTTCATCATTCTCTCGCGCCCACGGAGTCTCTCTGGGATTTCTATCAGTGGTCGCGTAATTCGAGCTCGATATCACGTAGACCATCTGTCTTCATCAAGTGACTACCTCACCCAGGGACTCTTAGTGGCCGCCGGCTCAACTGATTGTCTTCGTGATAATGTGCTTGCCCTGAACCTCTGACCATGACATCAACCAACAGTCATATGCGACCTGTGGCGCGTGTCCACCTGGATTATGAGCAGAATATGCGCCTTGAGAGGCCAGACCACCAGCCAGACCTGAGCGCGATTATCGAGGAGGGAATCGAACCACATCCAACCTCATCGAGACAAATGGCTTTCGACAGCTGTGGAGGATCAGACTCAAACTTCACGTCTCTATCGGACATTATCGACAGCCTTCCCACTGCCGTAAAGAGCAGTCTTGGCCCTTTGAGGACGATAAAACAATCAGCCAGTATCAGCGGTTGGGTATCGTACTTTTATGAGATATCGACGAGCTCCAAGGGCGCTCACATATCCCACGAGGAACACGCCGAGGAGCACCACCACACGCTTGTTAGCACGACGACCACCGAGGTGGCGCTGCAGGAGCAACAACACCCGACACCCATGAATAGTAACCAGAAACGAAGGAGAACGTCAAACACAGTGCCCATGCTGGATGCAAAAGACCACATGCCATCAAATGAACTTGTGGAGTTCGTAGAGCAAGAGCGGAAAGGCATCGATCGCTTCTGCGGTATGCAGGGTAAATGCTGCGCACACCTTCATCAGGCTTCTCCCGTATTTTGTGTAAATTCGTAAATTGCACGCCATTGACACGCATTTCTTACAGGTCAACTCCTCGTGAACAACGCCCTCTCAGAGCAGCGCTCATCATTCAACCAAGACATGCGTACAGACGGCAGCGGCGCGGATCACTCGAACGAGCGCAGAGCATACGTGCAGGGCCTAGCTTGGCTTCTCCAGGGTCTTCCTCACGAGCTCGACGACCAAGAGCGCACCGAGCTGCGCCGCGCGATGCCGCCGTACCTCGTAGGCGACATGGACTATGGTGGGGGACGAACCCGCCGGCTCGGACCATCATTACGCTCCGGCACGGCGGCCGAACAAGGACACCGCAGCTTCCTGCAACGCCTCATCGCCGCGCTGATCCTGCAACTCGTTGTGCCTATGCAATTCGCCTGGGCGTACCTCATCGCCATGTGGGGCTACGCGGTATACCTGGAGCGCAAGTATAGGGTCGCGGAGTTGGTTGTCAAGCACGCCGGTGAGATGGGGTATGCGATGGGGAAGAATGGAGTGAGGCTGTCGGGTGCGATATACAATCATGGCGGGGCGCGTCTTGGAGGGGTGCTGACTGGGGCGGCAGTGTATGTGGCCGATGGGATGATGAAAGGGGTTTGTGATGGGATACGCGAGGCGTACTTAGAGCTGAGCGAGGATAGAGATCGATAGGGTCAATATTCATAGACCCTAAATTGGCATTAGATATTATACCATTCCTGACCTTGCATCGGATACTGTCCTGCATACTTGATACTCATGCAATTGTGGTACAATGAAGGCTCTTAATCGTGCTCGGCCCAGACTAGAAGTACCCTCTGAGAATGTTTTGATATACTTCAGACCACTTTCCTCAGCTCGTTGTCACTGATGAAGTTCATCCGGACTAGTTGCAAATTCAGGAGCTGGCCACTGTAGCACGTTCTGCCTTTTGAGAAAACACTCCAGGCTCCTAGCGACACTCGGTAGGGCTGAGGTTAGGTACTCAGGCACGGCGTTGATAGCCGGAGTTTGGAAGACATGTTTTCACTACGTAGACGCTGAACGTAGAGGAAGCGGGCAGCTTGCCCAGGAAATACAGTACCACGCATGGATACCCTCAGCATCTCGCCAGCGCCTACTGTAGCATCATTGCGGACACTAGGCGATATGCCAATATCCTTAGCACGGTCTGCATCGACGTCGCGCTTCTCTATTCGTGGGCAGCGCACCAACCTCGTCATCGATCATGAGGTTTCTAAGCAGCAAATGTTCAAGATTATGAACGCGAGATTTGATCTCCAGAACGTTGTTGAGAAAGAGTCCGAGAAGATTGCCGCCTGCGAAGTTACGAAGGAAATACCGAGACCGGCCAAACCGACTCGGCATATCGTCAAACACCGAGACCATCCGGGCAGGGCTATTCTGAGGATGGGCGCACATCTTCAGGAATGCTTCATATATCACGAGTAAATCTATTCCGCAAAAATTTGATAAATTGGCATAATATGAGCCGCAAGAACCCTCAAGTAATTCGCTGAGTACAATACATCAACAATGCTTACAACGACACCCATCATCTTTCTCACCAACGCCACGGGCGACATTGGATCGCAAGTCCTCAAACTGCTCCAGTCAACCAGCACGCCGACTCGCATATTATGCCGTCGCCAAGCACAAGCAGACAGGTTCAACCAACAAGATGGCGTCGAGGCTGTCGTCGGGAACCTCAACGACTCTGCCAAGGACCTTGCGTCTTACATGGCCGGTTGCAAGACCTTGTTTCTCCTGACCGCCGCAATACCGCAGCAGCTCACGCAAGAGATCAGCGCCATTGACGCTGCCGTATTTAGTGAGACCGTGCAGTATGTGGTCAAAATCGCGGCATCGGATCAGAGGCCTGAGACCGACGTACCGTGGGCGAAGGCCCATTTCTTCGCGGAGAGGCACATGCGGGAGAGGTGTGACGAAGCTGGTATCAAATGGACTTCGTTGAGGGCCAGCGGCTTCATGTCCAACCTGCTCCCTTCGGCGCCGGCGATACAGAAGGGTTTGCTGCCGCAGACAAGTGGAAACGGCCACGCCGGTTGGGTGTAAGTTTGCATTGTTGGAAGACTTGGGTAATTTGTTTACGCTTGCTGATCTTATGATACAGAGATACTGCGGATATTGCTGCTGTTGCTCACCGTGTGATGCTGGACGGCCCAAAGCAGCACGCAAGCCGGGTGTACATGCTCACTGGTCCACGACTGGTGAATATGCCCATGCTTGCCACTATCTTGACACAGACGGTTGGTCACCGCGTACGATACCTGCATCTGCCTGGTCCGCTGTTCAAAATTCTTATGAAGCTCGGCGGTGCTGATGAATTTATGGCAAATGGGCTCGTTGCTCAATTCGTTGAGATCATACGACCAGACCTGGAGGGCATCGAAGCCAGTGACGATATCGAAAAGATCACAGGCAGGCCAGCCACGAGCTTCGAGGAGTGGGCAGCAAGAAACAAGGACAAGTTCGAGGGCTTTGATGCCGTGCCGTACCTGGCTTCCGGAACTGTCGCGGGTCTGGCTGTTGTTGGTGTTTGGGCATGGCGGCAGTTAGGTCCACTGATTAGGACGTGAGCATCGTCGCACTCGCCGCAGAGGAGCAAAATCTCGCTCACTCAGAATTGGGCGTGTAAAGTGTTCCAATGCTCTATCAGCGTTTATCTATGCCACCAGGAAGTCCTTGACATCAATCATCGTTAAACTCAGGCTGCTTGTCCTCTCTGTCCAAGAAGCCATAGTACCAACTCAAGTCTCGCCCATCAAATTCTCTTGCCGCAAAGCCGTTCGCAAGGTATGTAAAACGATTCTCATCCATCCGCGTCATCTCGAAGTCCTCCCACCTAGGCTTCGCCATCGTCTCGAAGCAGTGGATGCGCGAGCCAGGCCACATCATGGGCTCACCGTCGCCCGTGCCCTAAAGAATCTAGTTCAGCTAGTGTCTGACATTTTACAAGTGTTCTTGGGAAATTGCTGACCTGCTTGAACCAAGAACGGCAGGGAGATGTCCATGCTGTTTTTGGCATAAATGTGCGACGATGTTGCGCAAAGTCGTCCACGGCCGCTTGAGAAGGAACCAACGCGGACATACGCTCCTCAGACATATTGGTGAGAATTTACATGGGATACCTTGACGTCGCCTCTGCAATAGGAAGGAAACTGCCTGGACCATAAGGACCAAAGGGACCGTTGAAGACTGGCGCACACATTAGTCATTGTTTACCTCCAGATAACCTTCCAGCAGGAAGTTGTCCCGGCGAATGGGGAGCTGGGAAAGCACTCACTGAAGTAGTTGGGGAAATTCACCGCCGCGAGAGACAAATATGCGCTCGGGATATCCTTCCACTCCTCGCTCAGGCTTCGTCCGCCTCTGCCGATCGTGGGATACGCCGGCTTCCAGCTAACGTCGAAGCCCGTCGCGCAGACGATGATGTCGACCTTGTGCTCGACGCCATCAGCGGTAAGGATACCCTCGGGCGTGATCTCGGTGATGCCCTCGCTGGTAAGTGACACGTTGTCTTCACACAGGGCCTCGAGGTAGCCGCTGCCTGGTGTTGGCCGCCGGCAGCCCACGGCGTATTTTTTAGGGACGATTTTCTCGGCGATCTCGGGCTTCTTCGCGAGCTTGCGGCGTATTTCTTGCTCAGCAAACTTCTGTATTGTTAGTATGACATGCCGCTGTAATTGATTGGCTGTTTTGGGATCTGTACCTCTCGTGCGTTCTTCTGCTCGATGGAGCCGTTGAGGATAAATCTGATACGGTGACTTATTTCGGACTCAATGTCCTTGCGGTATGTGAGGTATTTCTTCGGGTCCCTGTGCAGGATTCGCTTCTGCTCTTCGGTGTCTATCGCAATGATCAGAGTTATATCCACTTGTCAGCACTTGGGGCCGGCACTCACAGTCGAAGTTCTCGCCATCCGGACCTGCAAACCGCCGCCCAAACCCTGCCGTGACCCACGAGGTACTCCTCACAAAGCATTTCAAATCATGGACAACTGGAGATAAGTCCGTAAGTTGCGGCAGCGATATTTTATCGGATGCCATGGAGCCTACCTGGTAGAATATTGGGCACAATCTGTACCGTGGAGGAGCCTCCTCCAATGACAGCAGCACTCTTGCCCTCCAGGCTAACGCTGTTGTCCCAGTTGGCGCTGTGAAGCACTGAGTCCTTCAAAGTCTCCCTGCCCGCAGCGTTGGGCCATTTCCATTTGCTGATGGTGGAGGTGGCAAGGTCAGCTCCTGCGGTCTCGGAATGTGGAAAACAGGCGATTTGTGCTCTGGCGCACTCGCGCACAAAATACTTGCTTGAGAACACCACTGGCATTTATGAGAACATTGCAGAGATCCTCGAACACTTCACCAGTCGTCAAGTTTTCCACCTTGAGAATCCACTCCTGTGATTCCTCGGCCCATTCGGCGCCCACAATCTTGTGGCTCAACCGGACGTATTTGAGCAAGTCATGATCCGCCGCTACTTTCTTGAAGTACACCAGGCTCTGAGGTGCGCTGGAGTAGCTGTAGCGGGGCGAAGAGAAGTCTGGTCAGCATCTACGCTCTTAAGACGTACTTGCTAGAACAACAAACTTACCAAGACTGCCAGATCCCCGGCGCCCACGACAGCTGGTAGTTCACTGATGGGACATCGCACGCGCAGCCTGGATACCTATATTCGTACCAGGTGCCACCGATCTCGGGGTTCTTGTCGTAACATGTCAAGTTGATGTCCAGTGAGCTGGTGTCAACGTCGTGAGCGAAGTTGAGCGTGCTAGCGCCGGTGCCGATGGTGACGACGCGCAGGCGGCGAATGCTGCGGCTGGGCTGGTCGAGGAACTCATATGGCGCGGTTGTGCCTGCGGGCTTTTCGGCGCTGCTTTTTGGTGTGAAATCTTGTTCGGCTGTGCCGACCTCGACGGGCTGGGGGCTGATGAGCACGCCTGGTGCCATAATGAATGTGAGTGGAGGTTGGGTAATAAGATAGTACATTGCGTAGAGAGGTTTGTCAGAGCAGCTCCAAACTTCGATGATTCAGTGGCTTGTCTGAGGAAACCAAATACCTATGTGAGAATTGCCCTGTGAATTATCTACTATGATATTGAATTATGCTCCAGCACAGTACTACTCTGTCACGGCTCCTCTTGACCCCGAAATTTCTGTGATTAGGTATGTCGTGGTGGAGTTGGCCACATCAGCTGATGGCTATCATTCCTCTACCAAATGTATTGGGACACCTCCACCAACTTTGACAGCGGCGTATGCTGCCCACGTAGAAAATGGTCGGACCAGACACGAACTGTAGATCGGAATCTCTGTGACCAGTACATTCGCCACTGTTCTTACTGAGATTTACTTTTCTAATTCGAACAAGAGTGGTACGCATTATTGGTCAGACTTTGATCGGGTGTCCATATGGTGGGCATCACATCAAATTGATGCTGGGACGGGATCATCCTTTCTGTAGGTTTTGGACTGGGCTGTAGGTTCTCTTTGTGCTCGAAGAACGAACGATGTAGGTATTTTCAGCCACAGAAAATCGTTCTTCGAGACCTCGCCCTCTGCTGTTCTAAAGCTTTGCATTGCAGTCTATGGTGCTCGCTGCGTTGACTCTCGTGAGAATGGGTCAGAGATGATGTTGATCACCTCCATAACGATATCCGTAATAGACGTCGAAATGGGCGTAATAGTGCGCCCAGAGAATATCTGCCGCATGAAGCTCATGAGCTGAAGTTCAAGGGTCTCTGGCTGTTCTGCCAGAACCACCATATCTCTTTCCTCCCCCATTTCTCTTTCCTCCCCCATTTCTCTTTCCTCCTCCATTTCTCTTTCCTCCCCCATTTCTCGTAGGTACTTGTCAGTGCTCTCCCGAAAAATCGACAAAATGATCCTCCCAGGGTCAAAACGCTGCGTCGAAGACGAGGCCAGCACCGCACGCCTCAACGTCCGCCACATAATCAGCATTATTCGAAAGCTCAAGACCGTCACCCACGGCGTTTCCTGAAAGATCTTGTCTACGCTTCTCTCCACAATCACCCCCAGCCCGCGCATGAAATCCTCCCAGACTGTCAACGAGAAGTCCTTGCCAAATTGCTTTGCGCGGCTGGCCACTGCCCGTCATGTCGCCACATGGCTGCCCATGATGAGATGCATTGACATCGCCAGGCCCGCTGTGATGGTTGTATCCACGATGCCGGCCACAAACAAGTCGTCAGACTCACAGAGGCTGACCCGGGCGGCGAGACAGCCTAATTTGATGAGGCGGGATACTTCACGACTTCCGTAGACCGTCGTATCGAAGTTAGTCTTCATGATGCACTGGATACCGGCATTGACACTGCGATTCTGAGACTGGGAGAGGACGTGGAAGGGAGACGGGTCTGGCAAGCTTGGCGGCATCTGATAGAGACAGTGGGTGAAGTCCCGGATGAGTGCCTCGAGGTTTGAGACCACGCATACGGTGGCAAACGGGCTGCGAGAAAGCTTTTTCAGTAGTCGATGAGACGGCTTCCCGGTCATGAGGGACTGAGTTGAGTGTGTGAGGGTCAGTCGATCCTCTGCAGTCTGACGGAAACCATTGAATCGTGATGGAGCGACCATAGGGGCGAGACCCAGTTCTGCGTCTACCCGTAGCTGTTTGAACTACTACTCCGCGGTTTGTGCTTCCCAGAGATTCGATGAAGTTGGAAGTTCCCAGTTCAGCTCGGTGGTGTAAATAATTGGCTTTCCATTGCATGACGCTGCCACTTGGAGGTCACAGGATGTCAGCGCATAGAGGCACAACCGAAATGACTCTTGAGAAGCAAATAGTGCCCATGCTCGGGAGACAATGGTGTCATCCCACGTTTCAGATTCGCTGAAGACATCATTCCATAAAGTACCTGCTGGAAAGGCCAAGTCGTGGTTTAGATAGCCCAATTTTCTCAAGTTCTATCATAAAGTCATAGTTGTCAATCAATGCTGGGTGTGGTGATTACAGGGAGCTCACATTGACCAATACATGCAGGAGTGCCCGTGATTCGCTTGAGCATGCAGTGTCTCCAAAGTAGAAGCCATACACTGCAAGAAGTAGTGAGCTTTGGAAGAACTACGTCTCTCGGAAGGTATAAGAGTTCTTCTTGACCTGTGCCACGTTTAGTTGAAGAATGTCCCTAATTTCCAGATTGACGAAGACCTACCAGTTTCGCGATAGCATTAAGGCCGGAACTCCATGTCTCATTTCCAAATTGCTGGCCTTCGGCAGCTGATGCACTCTGCGGCTGTTGATGAGAAGCATATCGACTGCCAATGGGCTACCACGATCGATACCAGCAGTTCCGGGCTTGTCACCAAAGAGAAGGGCCCTCGGTGAACTATGGTCATGTAGTGATGGAAAAGAGAAAAGTAGGCCGAAGCGTGAGGAGCAGCGTGAGGAGCAGCTACCCGTGGCAGTATGCGGCGACTCGAGAATCCAGACCTCGTTGAGCTGGGCGACGCGGCCGAATTGCCAGGCTGCAACTGGGGGAAGTACGGTGGAGGAGCTGCCCGGTATTCGTTCGTGAAGTCGGGGAGACCAAGTGAGATATCGAAGGGTAATGCAAGTGAGGGCGCGGATACACTATGTTGATGATCAGATATAAGTTGGTCGATCGCGGCAGCGTCTGCAGCGGCTTGAGCATCGTGATCAGGAAAGGCAAGCGCAGTCTGAAGATCTTGCAATCCTCCTGACTGCTCATCTTGCTCCTATATACTAGTATCTACTACTGTAGTATCTCCCTGGGTTGCTGCAGATCCGGGTACTTCTTGGTCGTCCATGGCACTCATGTCCGCCACGGGTGATTGGGGCGCTTGTGGGGCGGCGGAACCTCGAGATTTCCGAGAGTAGAGCCCTCGAGCGCATCGTTCCATATGTTTCTTGCAAACATCACTAGACCCTCAAGTTCAGTTGTATGTCCTGGATACAATAGCATGTGCGAAGGCTGTGCATTATCACCTACCTGCGATTGAATGTGGTAGAACAGAAGTCGCAGTTGAAAGGGTTGGCCCGCTGCCTGTCATGTCACGTCCTATCAATGATAAAGTTTCAGAAGCAGCTCCCAGCATACCAAGTCACTGCCATGGTCACTCACGACCTCGTTGATGTCTCTCTAGATTCTCTTGTGTTGGAAGGGAGACGTTATGTCAGCTGAACGATCCACTAAATATGACGATACTGATCACTATCCACTTGGCAAGGCTGCCGCAAGTGGCCCTGCTGAGCTTCGGCCCCAACCTAAATGAAGGAGGAAGAGAGGCTTGTGGAACAGTAGTGCATACCGATCTGGTGAACGACTTCCCGCAGGTCTCATAGGCAAACGGATTTTGCATGCTAAAGTCGTATGCAACTTGTAGGTATTTACTGGGTAAGGGTGTTCGACGTTCGCGATGCTCTGTCAAATTCAGTGCGAGTTGGGTGCAGGTGAGTGCACATGGCAATGTCCATTTGCTGTGCCGGGCCGTCCTTAACGGTAGAGGAGCTCGACTCGACCAAAGCATAATAATCAGAACCCCTGACGGAGTATCATGCACATTCATACCCTACCCCCTAGCTCTAATATTTGCAAACGACTTCAAAAACATTACGACCAAAATGACTGACGGAAAAATGCAATTCGGCTGGGTATGTTCCCTTTTGCTTGAGAATAGCATGGACTCCTCAAGAGCAAAAACAGCAATACAGATAGCTGACTAGAGTATGAACAAAGTATGGGCTGGGCTCCATGGGTGCCGGCATGGCACTCAACCTTCAGAAGCGCCTCACGAAGACTGGTTCAGCGCGTCTGAAGTACTCAAATCGTACTCTGAACAAGGGCGAGGACTTGGACAAAGCCGGCGCAAAGAGTGTCCCTGATTGTCCAACGCTGGTCAAAAGTTCTGATGTGGTAATAACCATGATCTCGAATGACACGGTGCTCAAACAGCTTGTAAACGAAGCACTCACCGTGGAGGATATCCAGGGCAATTTCTTCATCGACACGCCGACCGTTCATCCGTCGACTTCTCAGGAAGTCTCCGACCTCTACAAGAGTCGAGGTGCGTTCTACATTGCGTCGCCAGTTCTTGGTGCGAGCGCAGTGGCTGCTGCAGGAACACTTCTTTTTGCCATGGCTGGGCCAGCATCACAAATCGAGAGAGTGCCGCTTTTTGTGACGGGCGTCATGGGCAAGAAAATCATAAAATATGGAGAGGATGTTCAAAAGTCCAGCCTGCTCAAAATTACCGGATATGTTTTTCCGGTTCACGATGTGTATCCACCGGATCTGAGCACTTCACTTCCATTCTGGTCTGCTGAGAGCAGACAAAGCAATTAAAATGGCAATTCGATACAGCTGTAGCACATATAATTCAAAACATTGTCGGCATTTAATGTGTTACGCATCCCATCCGACGACACGACCACACTGTCCTCGTAAAATTCTGTTTGAGTAATTACCAGTGGATGAATGTCTGCTGCTGCTGCAACTTATGCATTCTTCATTCTGGTTCTAGATCAGGGCTGTTACTTTTGTCGTTCAAAACTACCCTAGCCTACTTAGCAGCTACTAGTGCTCGACAGCGTCCAAATTGCGCACGCAGACGAATTTCAAGCTGTCACAATCATCAGCATTCCAGCGTCCTATCCGATCTGCGACTGATTGAAAGCAAGAGCCTTACCTATACGCTCTCAGCAGTAGAGCCAAACAAAATGCAATCGGATAGTGTACAGTCTCATTCGCCATATAGACAAGGCTACGATGACAGGCCGTAGTAATCCTATTGACGGCGTTTGCCTAAAACGTATTGGACAGATGGCTATCACAGATATTCTCCCTGGGCATGATAATAACCTTGGAACTTGGCTGACCCCAACATGCAGTGCTCCGCTCCTCGTATAAGGACTCATGAGGGGAATAATTGATTGCGAACGACCTAGATATTTAGAGCCCTCATGCGCCGGCAGTACGTGCTTCTTCAAATAGTCTTCCATTTGTTCAGCAAACAACCTTGCTCTTGCAGTTATCTGCTCCACGACTCCACCAATATTCAAGGCCTCGCTGTTCTGATACGGCTCGTACAGAGCGCCACCCCCTCCCCTGAACAGCACCATCACGGCTATCGAGGCGAAGGAAACAGCAACCCTACCAATGGCGACCACAAAAGATGATGGCGACAACATCGGCACCCTCAGCACGGGCGGATTTGATGAGGCTGAGGGCGACATGAAGTCGGTACAGTATGGCAAGAAAGAAATCGACCCGGCGCTGGCGTTCATAGGCCTCGAGAAGATCGAATACGACGAGGAGGAGGGAAAGAGTGTTCTCCGCAAGATCGACGTGTACATGCTGCTCCTGCTCATGTGGGGTGTACGTGATACAGTTTGCCGACAAGACCTCCCTCAACTATGCGTCCGTCATGGGAATTAGGACCGACATCAATCCGTCCGTCATGGGAATTAGGACCGACATCAATCTCGACCGAACTCGCAGCAATACAGTTAGGTTTCAAGCACATTCTACGCCGGATATATCGCATGGGAGTAAGTTTGCTCATCTCTTGGCCCCATGCTGCCTTTATCCTGGATGCCCCTGAGCTCACACAACTTGTCCACAGATTCCCCACTGCGTATCTATTGCGACGCCTACCGATTGGAAAATACACCGCCGCCACGATTTTCTGCTGGGGAACTGTCCTGACTTGCCATGCGGCTGCCAATCATTATTCCGCTCTCTTGGCGTTGGGCTTCCTGCTCGGCATGTTCGAGTCAACGGTCACGCCAGCCTTTATGCTGATCGTATCCATCTGGTTCAAGCGCAGCGAGCAAGCTCGTCGAGTTAACGCCTGGCTCTCGTGCAACGGCATCGCCCTCCTCATCATGGCTCCCTTCACATATGGGCTGTCCGGCGTGACCAACACGGCCATTGATAGCTGGCAGATCCTGTTCCTAGTGCTGGGTCTTTTGACTGTCGCCACAAGCGCCTACTTGTTCATCAACCTGCCCGACAGTCCTCTCAATGCTCGCTTCTTGACGCATCGGGAGAAGCAGGTAGCTGTGGAGCGGATTCGCGACAAGTTCCAGGGTGTTGGAAACAGAACCTGGAGGTGGTATCAGTTCAGGGAGGCCTTCTTTGACCCGAGAACCTACCTCTACGTTTTGATCTCGTTGCTCATGAACATCCCAAACGGTGGAATCACTACAGTACGTACCTGTTTGAGAACCTTTCATTCGATCCCTTTCTTGCACATCCAGAGACTAATACCGTGCAGTTCGGATCTCTCATCGTCAAGTCTTTCGGCTTCGGTGACAGACTTTCATTGCTGCTGCAGATGCCGTCCGGTGTCATCGACATCGCAGAAAAGCTAGGCCTCGGTCTGCTGTCACTGTGCCCTCAGACCGCGACGGCGGCCCAGCTTATCGGGGATTACATGATCTCCGCAGCCGGTGCTTCTTGGGGCCTGGTCATGGTTATGATTTCCAATAACACTTTGGGATGTACCAAGGTCACAGTCAACACCCTTCAAATCCTCGCGTATGGTGCAAGCAACTGGATTGGGCTGCAGACATTCCGATCTCAAGATGCACCGGAGTACTACCACGGCAAACTCATGGTAGCTGTCATGTACGGCTGTGCCGCGGGTGTGCTGATTATCACCCGCGTCATCAACATCATTGAAAACAAACGCAGGGACAAGGCGCAGGCGGCAGATGTCGGTGCCGAGGCTGTTGATGGGACTGAAAGGACACCAGATGCCAGCCGGGGCGAGGGCTTCCAAGACTTGACTGACTTTGAGCAGCCGAAGTTCAGATATGTGATTTGGAAGCTGGTAAGGGAGACTTGGAAGAGAGCTGCCCGGAACTTGCGGGTTGGCAGGCCATCTGCTAGACATGTCCAAAGTATTGTAATTCATTATCACTATCCGGAGATGTCTGAAGTCTTTCTATGTCAAAGAGAATTAGCTTGCAGCAATATTGTGCATAGCGAGAACTGGAAACTCACAACTGCATTGAGTCCTGTGCGATCCCCTTGGAGGTTTAATTGTAAATGTGATGACCGCCCTTCTAATGACTTGAGGATTATCTTGCTCCCAGACTCTTATCGTTTTGACCGCTTCCACAATTGCAGGACAGAATTTGACGGGAGCTTGATGGCCTTGATCCATGACAGACCTCGTCTCCAAACTTTGGCCTCGCAGCTCTTCCTCATCTGGATCCGATGAAGCCGATTCGCAAGGAAAGGGCGAAGAGTACGCCGGAACTTTCGCCGGCGTCACGGACGTGATGCTACCGTAAGGTAGCATGCCGTGAGTGATGTCCTAGAGGTGCTAGGGGACCGTCCTTTTGGATTGTAGCGAGTCTTGAGGCTGGAAGTATCAGAAGACAGCAGCGTGGTATCCGATGTGGTCAAGGAGTATACCTGAGAGTCTTTTGGCCCGCACTAGTCGACAAGACAAACATGCTTCCCCATCTTTTGTAACGAATTCCCGGTTGTCCTGCATGCTCATTCTGCGCGGCCTGCTGAGGGGCTATCTTGCCGTCTCGGCAGCATCCTCATGCATAATTACGGGCTTGGGCGAGAACAGAATCAGACTGCTGTCGTCTCCATCCGATTCATGCACTGACTCTTCCTCAAAACCATCCAAGGCTTCTGGACCAGGCAGCCTCAACTCCTGCAGTGAGTCAATTGCATCTTCCAACAAGGCCGACGACTGAGACATGCGGTGTCGATCTTCCAACATGTGTTCGATGTCAGAAGCCAATCTTTCCCCTTCACGCAAGCAATATCGAGCCGCATTCTCTACGATCTTCATGACTTGTTTCCCCGCGACGCTGAGCACTCGTTGTGCGGCCTCTGTGCTGTGATGTGTATGCAAGCTCAGCACCTCTATCTCTTGTGACAAGCTCGAGGGTTTGCGGCGGTGATGGTGCAGCAGCAAGGCACAGACTTCCAGAGCCAGGATTTCTGCCTCTACTTGTACGGGCTGAGCCGCGTCCCAGACCCTCATGAGGCTTGATCTCATCCCCGGCGGCCGACCACCTGTGACGAAGAATCGTAACCTTCTCGAGCATATGTTGGCCAGACACTGACTCGCTCCGATCCAGGCTACGCACTGACTGACTAACGATTTGGCGCTCCAAGTGGCGCAGCAGAGAAGACGCCATTGCCACAGGTCTCCATAATTTCTCATCACTGCGTAGGCAAGAGTTAATACATGAATGCATTGACGGCGAGAGCTTAAAAAACCTTGGATAGCATACGGTTTGTGTTGAAATCCCGGGCGCGTTTGATTTGCTGCTCCTGTGCGTGCCTCCTAGTCAAAGCAGTATTTGCTTGGATCTCGACCAACTGCAGCTGAACCATTTCATGCTGGTGGGTGAACCATTTTCCCCATAGGTCTTTAGGCCCTGCAATCAGTTTGATAGGCTTGTGAATGGAGCCGTAAGGGAGTTGCTGGCTGAAGAGAGAGCGGGCCGCTGTGTCGACTCTTGAGTATCCAGATAAGCGAGAAACAGCGGATTCCACGCGACCGCTTGGGTCAAGCCGCAACGGCAGCGGACTGGAGTCTGGCAACGCCCGTTGTCGCCGCGGCGCCTTGCCAGTTGGAGACGAAGGAAAGCGTGCTGGCACCGGGACTTTGAATTTGCGAGCAGCGACGGCGGGCTGCGACATGAGAGCGCCTGCGTGTCTGGTAGTTGCGGCACAGAATGACGAGACGTGGATGGCTGGTGCGTGTGGCCGAATGGAGGAAGTAAGGCATGTACGCGTGTGAAATTTGGCTTAGGTTGATGTTGATGTTGATGTTGATGTACGACGTCGTCCTCGGAGATTTTTGGGCTTATGTAATCAGCTCCATCCTCCGACGGATCAATGTCTTGTCTGTTCATAGTGTATTGTGGGCAGATGGATGGACTGGTTGAAACATGCATGTTCATGTCGAGGCTCCGAGCGATCAAAGTGGATAACAAGAATTATCTTCAACATTAACTCCCGCGAACTCGAAGTTGTGGCTGTACCACCATGCTGCTGTTGCGTTAGAGCCAGCACCGTAAATGGGCGGCATCACTAGCACTAATAAACCCGCACAATGTCGAAATGGTTCCGAATGCCTCTCCTCAATGTCGTCTAGAGCATGAAACAGCTTCTCTGGTATTCATGCGGACTCTCCCATGCTTCTCAACGTCTCCACACTGCCATTGCCCACGCCCACAAATTCCTTCCACTTCCCTCCTCCTGCGCCATTCATAACAGGAGAGACTCCGTTGGCAAACTCCGCAGGAACATTCCAACTGCCATAGCCACCTCCGCCAGGGCTCTCAACCACGACTCTGTCTCCAGCGCCTACTCGCACGGTATTCTTGCCTCCCAAGTTGATCACCTGGCCATTCTTCCTCAGCCACAAGTTCCTTCCTCTTTGGCCTCCCTGTCCATCCTCCAAGCCATACGGCTGGAATGCACGCCGCTCGGAGAGTATTGATGCAGACATAGGGATACTGAACTCGATATCACGGATGATGCCATCGCCACCATTGAACCTGCCTTTCCCACCACTGCCTTCCCGCAAGCAAAAGCGTCTCAAGATGACAGGATAGCGGCGCTCCAAAACTTCTGGATCGGTGATACGAGTGTTCGTCATGTTGGTGTGCACTCCACTCGTCCCCTGCCACGACGGACCTGCACCCGACCCACCGCAGATGGTCTCGTAGTACCCGAAAGAGTCGTCCATGGACTCCGACTCCTCGATGCCAAAGGTGAGGTTGTTCATGCAGCCCTGCGAGGCTGCGACGGCGCGGAACGCAAGGAAGATGACATCCACGATGCGTTGGGAGGTCAGCACGTTTCCGGCGCAGCAAGCTGCAGTCGGAGATGGCCGCAGGAGGGAGTCTTCTGGGATCCTGACGTCGATCGGACGGATGGCACCTTGGTTGAGCGGCATGTCGACGTTGACCATGCATCGCAGAGCGAAGATAATGGAGGAATGGCAGATGGCGATGGGGGCGTTCCAGTTGCCGTATGCCTCTGGGCCAGTGCCTTCGAAGTCGAAGATCGCCGAGCCGGTGACTGGGTCGATGGTCACTCGGAGCTGGATGGGAGTGCCATCATCCATGTAGTCAACCGCTGTAAGCACTTTGCCGCCGACTCGGGTATGGATGGTCTTCAGCATGTTGCGAACTGCCAGCTCGGCAACACGTTGGATTTCTTCCATATAGAGAAGTACCGTCGGAAGCGAGTAATCTCTGATGAGCGAGTGGATTAGCTGCGCCCCGCGATGGTTCGCTGCAGCCTGAGCTTTGATGTCGGAAATATTGTCACGAAGACAACGACTTCCACTGCAGCCTTCGATCTCTGCAGGGGCCATCAGTAGAGCGGTCAGTTGCTCTTCCTGAAACTCTCCTCCCTCGATGACTTTGAAGGCTTCGATGACCGCGCCCTCCTCCCACAACGCCTTGGAGTTTGGCGGCATGGATCCAGGCAGGATACCGCCGATATCCGCATGGTGGCCCCGTGACGCTGTCCAGAAAATGATATTCTCTCCTGCTTCATCGAAAACAGGCGTGATGACGGTCAGGTCCGGGAGATGTGTGCCACCGCATATCGGCGAGTTGGAGAGCAGCACGTCTCCGGGCTTCAGACGACCGCCCCAGTGAGTGATTTGCCACTTCACAGCGAAGGCCATACTGCCGATCATCGCAGGGACGTGAGGCGCGTTGGCGACAAGACCGCCGTCGGGCGAGAACACCGTGCACGAAAAGTCCAGGCGTTCCTTGATATTCGTAGACACACTTGTCTTTTGCAGAGCGCGACCCATCTGTTCAGCGACACCCATGAATCGATGAGCAAAAATTGAGGCTTGAATCGGGTCGACGGTTGTCGGTGACACGTCGTGTCTCTCGCCGGTCAGGATATCGACCACTATGCAGTTGGAGAGGATTGTTGCAACTGCGCCGGGCACGACAACGAGCGTTTGTGTGTCATTGATGATAAGGGCTGGCCCTGCCAGCTTTTGTCCGCTGCTGGGAACGTCGAGATTGTAGACAGGGGTGTCTTTCCACCCGATTTCTGAGAAGTAGACTTTGCCATATCTTTGAGGAGTCGTTTCTAGCTCCAGCGACTTCAGTGTTTTGAGTTGCGAGTATGGAGATGCTGGCATGTCGATTTTACTATGCCCAATGCTCCTGACACGGTAGTCATCCACGATGATGTGACGTCCGACAGGCAAGAAGCCGAACTGTTGCTGATGTGCGTGCTTGAATGTGTTGAGGAAATCACCGTCCTCAGGCTGCAAAATCATCAGAGGCGTATCGCTGCCGTGAAAGCGAAGGTTGAGGTATCTCTCCGAGCTTATTCGAGATCTGGGAATTCCCTGGCTCTCAAGTGCGAGAATAGTCTTCTCTTCAAGGCTCTTGAGTTGCTCATTGATTTCGTCGGCCTTTTTCGTGGCGTAAATCAGCGCGGCTGGGGAGCGTTCCTCGTGCATCATATCTGCGAGGGCCATGCCGTATGCCGAAAGAATGGAGGAGTACTTGTGGATGTGGATGCGCCTGATGCCAAGCTTCTTAGCAATCTCACAGGCGTGTTGTCCACCAGCGCCTCCGAAGGAGGAGAGGTGATGTGTGCTGGCATCATAACCTCGTGCTTCTGTTAGAATTCGGATCGGCCTGCACATGGTCTCGTTTGCCACATCCAAGAAACCGGCGGCAACTTCCTCGATGGACATGTGCATGTTCGTCTCGCTATTTATCTGGATAGCCATCTCATTGAACAGCTTTTGACTGGCGATCAAGTCAAGAGGCTGGTCTTCGTTTGGGCCAAAGATGCTCGGGAAAGAATCAGGGCGAAGACGTCCCAAGACGAGATTGGCATCGGTGATGGTGAGTGGCCCGCCCTTGCGATAGCACGCTGGTCCTGGATGAGCGCCTAGGGAGTGTCAGTCTTGCAATCGTGATGTAATGGGAATATTATATTCACCTGCGCTTTCCGGGCCAACTTTGAAGAGTCCACTGGACCAGGAAAGGACAGAGCCACCGCCTGCTGCGACAGTGTTGATGTCCAACTGAGGAGACTGTATTACCACTCCCGCAGTCGTTGTTTCGAAGACTTGCTCCAATTCGCCGGCGTAACGAGACACATCTGTCGAAGTTCCACCCATGTCAAATCCGATGATAGGGGTGTCTTCTTCCGGGTCAAACGAGGTCCTCGCGTAGCCGACGACGCCACCAGCCGGGCCAGATAGAATCGATCTAAGACCCGAAAGTCTAGGTGTCCTGCATTAGCCGGACGTTCACCTGAGAAGGAAGAGAATAAATAGAGAGCTATCCGTACCTTGAAAACTCAACAAGGCCTCCATCACTCTGCATAAACTCGCACCTGCATCCGCTGGTTTGCAGATCTTCGAAGCCCCGCTCGAAGCCCTCGAGATACTTCTTGATCTCTGGTGTCAAGTATGCATCTGCCGTGGCAGAATTTCCGCGAGGCACAATCTTAACGACAGGGGCCAGTTGCGAGCTGAGTGACAAGTTCGTGAAGCCAATTTGAGCCGCGACTTCACCAACCGCCATTTCGTGGTCGGGAAAAGTGTAACTATGCATGAGACAGACAGCGATAGATCTGTATCCCTCATCAAAAGCGGCTTGAAGGTTTCGACGAGCTTCAGCAATATCTGAGCAGTGGAGAAGTGTCAGTCAATATCGATAGTCACAAGCATTCTACCGTGGCATGAGTTGCGAAATACAAACTCACCAAGAGGTTTTAAGACCCTGACTACCTCACCAGTGATTCCTTTCACAAGTGCGGTATTGGCGTCGACATCAATTGCTTTTGATGCCCTCCGCTCCGTCCATGCCTCCAGAGTGACGCGCTCCTGAATCTCGACAACTTTCGAATACAAGACTTCAGGCTTATTAATGGCGAGATCGAACATCCTCGGTCTTGACTGATCGCCGATGTGCAGCAAGTCCTTCAAGCCCTCGGTCACTACGAAGACTGTCTTCTCGCCTTTCCTCTCTAGCAAAGCGTTTGTAGCTACTGTGGTCCCCATCTTGATAGATTCTGAAAGTTGAAGTCAGTGGCTTGGTCTGGATAGACATGCTGAGAGCGACTGCTGCACGTACCAACGCCTTTCAATGAGATCTTCTCACCCTTTGGGTATGGCTTCCCCGTGGCCCGCTCCAACACCCGCCGTATTGCCTCTGTGGGTGCATCTGGATAATTGTTCGGGTCGACAGAGAGCAGCTTCATCACGATGTCGTTTTGTTCGGGAACTTGGGCTATGCAGTCTGTAAAGGTGCCACCGCGGTCGATGGAGATCCGAATACCGGGTTTCGTGATGGTGTTGCCCACTGCCATTGTGATATCTTAGAAAGGCGTCAAAAACAGAAAATGGATAATTGTTATAACTGCAAGACTGTTGCAGTCGAGATATTACTACACTTAGCTGTCAAATGTAAATCGATTGGACATAGTGCTGTATATAATTTGCTGTTCCAGTTCCATCGTCAAACGTCTCCTCTAGGCGGCATTACATATCAGCTATCGGAGCTCGGTGGAGGTTGCCTCTCTGAGGCCCGGATCGGAGCGGCTGTCCGCTAACGCGGACCACACGCAATGAACTTGGTGGAGCAACCAAGCCTGTCCACAATTCTGGCAACCAAGGAACAAATCAGCCTCAGACGATGAGATTGGGGAGCACAAGAAAATTAAGCAGACAGTAAAGCTTCTCTGAATTTTGTTTCTAGTCTAGTTCGACCAGCCTGATGTGTTTGAACTCATGCCTATGCTACATTCCCGACTGCATCGTCAAATGCCTTGGCCGTGCAATGCACATTGCTCTTATTCAGCCTAGCAATCGAGATTCGCAACAAATCTGCCATGTATATGTGGTGACGCTCTGTTTCGAGAACAATTGTCAGTGATATGCTTCATATGAGTGCCGCATAATGGACGTAATTGCTCTCAACTGACTTTGCAACTATGTGATTTGGGCTGGGCTCAAACCCGTAAACCCGTGTACCCGAACATGCCCGTCTGCTTCACGATGTGGGGCAAGTCTCCTGGTGTACATATCTTTTCTGACGACGCGGGTAGTGTCGGTGGTGCGCCGCCAAATTGGTGGAGTGAGTATTGCTTGACGGAGGACATGCCTCATAGTGAACCCAAGCTTCAAGCTCCTATACCACAACAAAAGCAGCTGCCCTTGCGAGACCGGTGCAAAAAGCGTGAATAAGTAAACAATCAATCTGAGGTGTAAATGAAGCATACCCAGTCTCTGCTATCTATCCCAGTATCTTGTACCTTTACATTTTCCCTCGACCCGCATCTTTGGAAATCGCGACCTGACGCCTCTACTTTGTACATTGCAGCAACTTCAGCCTAAACATAACAGCTCAAATATAGGTACAATGGCTCCTCCTCCCCGCGGAGTTTACACGCCCGTTGTGGCTTTCTTCAACGAGGACGAGAGTCTGGACCTCGATGCACTAACGCAGCATGTCACCCGCATCGCCAAAGGAGGTGCACTGATTTGTCCTCCAGGGCTCGAACGGCGAGGCGCCACACTTGTCGCATGAGGAGCGCGTGACTGTTATCTCCACTGTTCGCAAAACGATCAGCGATTTTGGCAGGCCAGACATGGCCATCATCGCTGGATGTGGAGCGCAAAGCACGCGTGAGACCATCCAGCTGTGCAAGGAGGCTGCGGAGGCTGGTGCCGGATGGGCGTTGGTGATGGGCGTCGGTGTTGAGCCCGAGTAACTGGAGTGAGCTACCTTTGACAATATTCTCATCCTCGTTGAAGATCATCCATCCATGGATGTGGCTGACCAGCACCAAATAGCCGGGGCAATGTCCAAGCCTGTCATCACCACGTTCTTCAAGGATGTTGCTACAGCAAGCCCGTTGCCTGTCCTCATCCACAATTTCCCAGCCCTCACTCAGGGCATCGATCTCGACTCTACCCTTATTTCTTCACTTTCAGAGGCTCACCCCAGCATCGTCGGCTGCAAGCTTACTTGTGGCAACCTTGGAAAGCTCCAACATACTGCCCACTCAGCATCCTGCCCACCCTCGCCATTTGCGCCGTTCGCCGGCAAGTCAGACTTCTTCCTGCGCGGTCTTGTAGCAGGATCCAACGGTATGATTGCAGCTGCAGCAAACTTCTTTCCCAAAGTACATGTCAAGCTTTTGGACAAGTTTGACGCAGGAGACTTGAAGGGCGTCACGGAGCTGCAGACGAAACTTAGCGAGGTGGACTGGGTCCTCGTGCAGCTCGGCGTTGCTGGTCTGGAGGCAGCGTTCGCCAAGTATTACGGGTACGGAGCTGGCAAAAGCAGGCAGCCTCTGACGAGTGGCGGCGAGGCTGTGCAAATAGCTTTGGGGGTTGAGGCAGGCAAGATTCTGCATGGGCTGGTCAATCTTGAAGCAAAACTGTAAGATACTTAGGGTATCAGGCTGCCGGAAATTAGGATGCTTCCGGACGTATGAGTGAGCTTCTCGAAAGGTGTTTGGCGTGCACATTGGTGACTACCCTAGCTTCCTGCCTGTGCCGCTAGAAGTGAAAGTCCAATAAAACGCCAGAATTATGAAATTTCGAGTGTACCAACGTTGCGTTACAATGCATAAAGTTTTATCTAGGTCGGGCTGTATACGAGGTCAGAGTGGAAGAACCCTCTGGAGCCGATCAGATTGAACACTGAGAAATTTTGGGACTATTTGCCAGAGATCCAAGAGAGTCTGATTATGGCAGTGTTAAAGTGTTGGCGTCTTTGAGTCAACAGAGCCCAATACCACAATAAAGATTTGATAGACAGTTATACACATTATAGGGTAGGCGCATTGTGTACACCCAGGCTCTGCGATACAGAAAACACACCGTCATTGCATACCTGTACTTAATGCATATGAGCTCAGTCATCCATACCCTCAAGACACGTCCCATGGAAAGTCGCTCAAATTCTGCCTTGTGGAAGAGCACTGTGTTTATCGTGTAACAGCCTGACGACACTCCTTGCCAAAAGGCCTGAGGTATTAAGCCTGCAAAGCACTTTAGTCGATCTCCATATTTCTCATGCGAACAAGGAGATTTGTACAGCGCAGAAGCTATTATTATGCTGTATCTTTTTTTGCCAGGTCACCAAAACTTAGTACATTGCCAATTCTTGGACAATCTCGTCCTCGACTCCTCTTCAGATACAGCTTGTGTGACAACGTCTGCGCAGCGACCACAACCTGCTCTCGGCAAACATTCACAAGGTCGACAATCGAGAAGCTAACCGGCCGTGTCACCTCGGGCATCATAACTCCTAGGGATGTCGCCGCTACATGACCCGGGGTCTTGACCAATTCTGCCATTCTTTTACAAGATATTACCCGTATAGTAAGTGACCTTTGGGGCATCCATCTCTGGACAACAAATGAGTTTGAATCTGATGAGCAGCAACCGAGATGGCCAATCGACAGAGGCAAAGCGATGGCGAAGCCGTTCGTAGTGAGTTCATGATGGTGCAGCTTTAGACCTTCATCTTGTCGCACAAAGGCTTGACAGTCGCCAGCCTAGGCCACCACTGGCAGGACAGCATTCTACCCGCCTGGACCGAGCACGGCTGCGATGCCAGATTCCTGGAAATCTTTGCAGAAGTGTTCACCAAACTAAAAGAAACAAATATCCAAGTTGACGCTCTCAGCTACCGTGCAATGATAATCTTTCGCGACTGCTTAGCCGAGGGGCTTACGCAAAGCTACGACCAGGTGATGTTCGAACTGCTCGCCAAGCAAGCGGGCATGCCGGTGCAAGCTGATGGAGTTGTGGGTGAGGACTTGCACACATTTAGGCGCCCCGAGTCGATTTTCATTTGGACTTTGAGCGCGCCGACGACGCGCCGTTGGTATCCACTGCTCGGGGACGTGGGGCCGCGATACGCGCAAAATAGACTCTCCTAATCACGATGAAGAGGCAGAGGAAGAGGAAAATAAAGATGGCGTGCGCCCTCTGGTAACGGCCATACGCGCCGCTGGCTAAGGCAACCGTCGCTTTTCCGGCTCGCCCCCTCCTCAAAACCCAATCTGGGGGAAAACGACCCGAGTTCAATTTACCGACGGTATTCTTCTGTTCTCTGAGAGCCTCACTCATTCTTATTTGAAGAGGAATTGCGGGAGCCTTGCGTCTCGGTATTGTGATTATTTGCTCGACGCGATGGTGCACAAGATTTCGCCCTGGCTACAGCGTCAGGTGGAGAGCCAAGATTAGGAACGAGGTACGGTGGTGTGATTCCCAAAAGAAGCTCTCGAGACAGCCTTGCACGCGTGCGGTAAAGGAAAGAACTGCCAACAGAGCCCCCAGCATCGTGAAGCTAGAAGCGTGTTTGAGCTTCGTGCTTTTCGAAAAGGATGCTGCTGCTACTGATTGGTTCACGCACTTTGGAGTCGAGGAGATGCTTGACTACAGGCAGCGACTTGTGATCGACGAAGATTGTGGCACTGTCACTGTTGCCAATACTGGCAAGAGATTGCCCGTGAGGCTCGGTTTGCCGTCCGCGAAGGGGTGGGAAAAGGCCGCCACGGGCGTGACATCTGGGCTCTCCCATGGGCGAGTCATCCAGGCGACAGCCTTCTCAAGAGGAGGCTTTGACGGCATGATCATTCGTGGGTTTCGTCTCGGAGGAGCCAAGGAAAGCTGCCATTTCGACGAGAGAGGCAAACCGGAGAGCGATTAGTGATAAAGGTACGCTCGATGTCTGCGTTTGTTCGTTTCCTCCGTATTTGATCACAGCCGTTTTGCGGTTTCCATGGTTGAGTCGTTCCACGAAGCACGTCGTCTTCTGCGTGACTTTGCATTCCGGTGCGGGAATCATCAAGGGCAGGCGGTGCTGTGTAGCATAGATCAGCGTTTCTCTGTGCTTAACTGTGCGGAATACCCCTCGAAATCCTTCCACATAGGACCACGTCCTCTCCCATAGGAATCCACCTCACCTCACCCACCCTCGGGCCCGGCGCGCTCGCAACAGCCCTCTCCGGCGCAACAGCCACACCCCCAGCCCCCAGCCAAAGCGGCGCAAGCGTAACAACCACCGAATCCACGCCCTCCTCCTCCCCACGATTCGCCCGCTCCAACAACTCATTGATCACCCTCCCCCCACCTTCAATCATCACACTCCCCACGCCCTCGGCCGCCAGAAACCCCCACACATCCCCCCACGCAAACCGGCCCCCCTCAACCTTCACAGGCACATACCGCCCCCCCACGCCCTCCAGCACCGCCCTCCGCCCGTCCTCAACCACCACCCCGTCCGCAACCAACACCCACGGCGCCTTCCCCCGCCCCGCCCGCGCAAGCTGTATGACCTTGGACCCCTCGCTAACGTCCCACCGCGCTGCTGGATCCAGCACCACCGGCCGTGGGCTCGCGCCGCCCGCGAGGCGGCAGTTCAGCCCCGGGTCATCCGCGAGCGCGGTGCCGACGCCGACGAGGATCGCGGCGTGTTGTGCGCGCAGGTAGTGCGTCATTGCTTTGGAGGCGGGACCGGAGAGGGCGGTGCGAATACCCGGGCCGAGGGCGAGGTGCGAGTCGAGGGATTGCGCGTAGGTTAGGGTTATGTAGGGGCGGGTTGGCGTGGGTGGGACGGCTTGACTTGTTGTGTTTTGGGATGGCGGGAGATAGGGCGCTAGCTGGGCGGCCCAGGTGTCGGAGAAGGTGAGTGTTTCTACCATGGTGGTGGGCCGGAGGGTTGGCTTTGCGCTATCAAGCTGGCTTGGAATTCAGAATGGCGATATCATGACCAAGCAGTCGAGCTTTTGTGGCCAGCAAAACTTTGGCTGTAATTGTTGTGTTGTGAGGAAATACTTGGTAGCAGCTGGAGTTGAGACGTCGACGTCGACGTCGATGGTGAGCATCGAGGTTGAATGAGGGTTAGGGTCCACGAACAAGATGCCTTCAATGTCGGAGCTTAAGAACCACATCGAAGAAGCATTGTACTCTGCGAATCACTTCAGAGTCGAGGCTAGTATGTATAATCCACTTCATTGCCATCGCAATCCTATCAAAGTAATAGCAAACGCCATCGCCTCCAAGCACGCGTATGCAACCTGCGCCACCCAACCATGATCCGGAATGTCAAGCCAGCCATTCCAAGATCATTCATGCAAACCCATGCTTAGACCCGTATTCATCCATAGCACACTCGAAAACAGTCCTCCTCAAAACGCAAAACTTCTGGGTATCATCGCAAACAACATCGTCGCCCGCCTCGCAACTTGCTATCGTACCGGTGAACAGCCCGAGGCCGAGGCCGAGGCCGCAGCCCCTCATGTGGATATAAAACCACTCCGGCTTCTTCTCAGCCGGCCAGTAGCTAGTGAAGGTAGTATGTGTTGAACATATCGTGTCCTCACTGCACACCCTCAACCCCAGCCTCCACATCATCCACCCACGTCCTCACCGCCTCGCGCAACACACTCTCCTTCTCCCTGCCACCGGCTGCACCACCCTCGCGGGTCCTCTCATCCTCATCCCGCGCATGCACCACCTCGCGCGCAATGTTCTCCAGCGCAGCCAACACAACAGCCTTGCACTCTCCTCTCGGCACCTCCGGCACCGTGGTAGCTGGCAGCTGCGCCTCACTACTCTCTCCGCTATCTGTCGCAGTAGCACCAGCAGTAAGCATCTCCAGCGCGCCCACGCTCTCGCGCCGCTTACTAACCGACCGACTCGACGTCTGCGAGCTGCCCTCCCGCTCACTGCCGCCCCCAGCAGCAGCGGCGGCACAACCAAACGCAGTAACCCGCTCCACCGCCTCAATCAGCGCCTCATCCAGCGTGACAATCACGTCCTCCACAAATTCGTCCTGCAGATGCACTTCGTACGGCGAGATCAGCGGCGTCGTCACCACGCTGTTGCTCGCATGGCATACTTGCTGCTGTTGCTGCGGCGTCGCCGCCACCGACGTGGCCTTGACGAGCCGCCGGTAGCGCAGCCGCCGGATCGTGAACGTTGTGCTGTCGGCGACGAGGGCCGACGCCACGTCGACCCAGCGCTCCTCCTCGGCTGCTGCTGGGTTTGCGCCGGCGGGCGTGCTGGACGACGTGTTGTGGTAATAAGCAGGCGTGGGCTCGGCGCGCAGCGACGCGCGCACGTGCGCGAGGAGGTCGGGTTGTGGCGGGATGGCTTGCAGGATGAAGTCCGGGTGGTAGGCGGGTAGCCAGCCGGCGACGTTCATGGGGACGTCGCCGGGGCTGGAGGGCTGCTCGAAGAGCTCGAGCCCGCCGGGTGTGGATAGGTAGCCGCTGCTGGAGGGCGAGCTGACGGCGGTCTCGAAGGACGTGATGAAGTCCGGGAAGGGCACGTCGACATCGATGATGCCGTCTTCGGTGATGGTGGTCTTGACGGGCGATTCGAAGGCGCTGTTGGGATCGGGCTTGCGCTCCATGGGGATGGGCGCGCGCGAGGGCTCGGAGGTTTCGTTGGGGCTGTCGGAGCTCCTGCGCGGGGTGTGGGGGCCGTCTTTGAGGCGCTCTTTGCGGCCTTGCGGTTTGCTGCCGGGGGAGAAGGAGGCTTCTTCGACCATTTTGCCGAGGGAGTCTCGGCGGCCGCCGGAGACGGACTTGCGCGGTGACAGGTTGGACCGGCTGCTGAAGGAGTCGTGGTTGGGCGATGACAGCTCCGAGTCGCGCCGTCGGCCCGTCCAGAGCCCGCTGATGACGCTGCCCCACCGCGAGCTGGGCTGCGTGTCCGAGCTGCCCATGCTGTCGCCTCGCTGCAGCGAGCGCTTGAGGTCGTCGGTCGCGAGACTGTTGCTGCTGGCCGGGCGGCCGAGCTGCGAGTCGGACTGCTGCAAGGTGAAGTGGGGAATGCTGGTCTCGGGGATCATGGTGGCTGCACTGGCTTTCCTCGTATCCGAATCGCTGTTCAGCAGTGAGACACTGGCCATCTTGCTAGAGGCCGCGTCGGAAGCTCGTCTCTCGTGCCGGGCGTCCATGCTAAGGTGCGCCAGGTGGGCGGGAACCGAGTTCCGCGTGGACGCGGTGTTGTAGATGCTGGTCGTGCGCGAGTGCGAGTTGTGTCTGGACCCGCCTCGACGGTTGATCTTGCGTCGCAGGGACTCCTCCTTGCTAAGGGGCACGATGAACGAGGGTGGCGATTGTGAGAAATTGCCAAAAGAGGCCGATGTGCTCGGCCGCTGAGTCCGCGCTGTCGGCAGCTGCTGGTTGGCGGGAAGGAAAGCAGACAGCAAGAATACGAGTCTTCTTGCGGCTATTCTATCGTGGCCAATGACAATGGTCCGAGCCGGGAGCGAGACGTCGTCTTCGCCCTTCAGCTTCTGGATCATCGAGAATTGTCTCCGGTATTTCGACGGACTCAGCGCCTGTAGCCAGTCTGTGTGAACCGAGAGGAACCCCGTGAGCAGATTGAAGAAGAAAAAGCCTTGATCCCGTCCACCAGCCCATTTCTCAACCCATCGAGCTTCCTCTCGCCAGATGCCCCACCGGTTCTGGCCAGTGACAACCCTGGTGGCTCTCAGCCCTGACACAATACGTGCTCTGGCGCTGTCGATATCCGTCTTGATTTGGTGATCATCAGCCAAGCAGTTCGGGACGAGCGAGACGAACTTGGTGTTGGTCTTGGGCGGCTTCTGGCTTGCGATCGAGGATGCTCGCGAGATGCGCGTCGCAATTGGGTTGGGGAGTGGATCCGGTGATGAGATGTCTGCCAGCTTGAGCAGAGAGAACACCTCGGTGGCGACCACAGATTGCAGCGATGTGAGGGTCCGCATAATCACATCCCAGTGACGGGTGATGGCATCAATGCGTTCTTCCGAATCCAGGGTGAAGCTCGCGTCAATTGTTTCGAAAGCATTTCCAGGCCCACCTGCAGCCCAGCCTGATCGGCGTGTTGAGCCGTAAGAGGACGGGAACGAGTCTTGGTGCTCACCGTAGGAGCTTGACCCGCGGAAGACAGACCTCGCAGCACTGGCTGGTGCGGTTTGTGCTGAGCCATGCGGAAGGCTGATGATGAGCGCCACAGCGTACATCGGCGTCCTTTTCTGCTTCAGCTGTGCCTTCTTGACCTTGGGCTTTGCCAGAGGCTCATTGGCGTCAGGAAAGGGAAACTCGGCGCTATCTTCGGTGGACCTTGTCTCTGGACTCGCCATGCTGTCGTCCGCCGGCAGACTAACCGGGAACAGTCGCGTGATGAGCACTCTCTTCCTGTCTGCAGGCCGACCGACATTGGACGAAACGGAGTGACCGAAATAAGGACCGTCTGACGTGAAGGACTGTGACAGTTTGCTGCTTCGTGCGGTCGATCTGCCAATTGATGCTCGTCCGTCTCCCAGCCCTGGCCCGTCATTCCGTAGTTCCGAGGGCACCACGTGGACCTTGGTCGAAGTGCCCTTGTAGGCGAGGAATTCGTTGTTGCCGAAAATACAACTAGCAAAAGTCTCGATTTCCTGCTTGTACTCTCTGGCGTTCCTCTGTGATTCTGTCTCGATCTTGCTATGCGTGCGTCCATGCCCTTGCATCGACGATCTGCGGTCGAAGGCACTCTGCCGCGGCTGCGGACTTCCAGGCTGGACGACAACAGGCCGAGGCGCTTGACTAGCACTACTAGCCTTGCGTTGAGAAGGCGGCACCCGTCGGGCATCCTGCGTTCCCATGGGCGCAAATCCGGCCGTCGTCAAAGGACGCTCGGTCGGTGATGGGGCAGAGGCAGGAAGAGGCAGGCTGTCGTACAGCAGTGAAGCTGGCGACGCGCTCGAGGTGTCCTGCATGATAATAACGCGGACATCGCGCGTCTCTAGCTCCACATCGCCATTGAAGTCAAATGGGTTGTTGCCCGAGCTCGACAGCACCGAGGCGCTGGAGAGCGCAAAGACCTGGTCGTTCCCATTGGGCTGGTACAGCGCCTGGGCATCCGGGAAGAGGAGACATCGCGTGTGAATGTCCTCTTGGACCGACTCAAGGGATGAGACCTGTTTCGAAGAAGAAGAAGAAATCTGTGATGGCTGAGCGGGAGCAGCCGTGGTGGCGCTCAGGTTGAAGAGCTTCCCCAGCATCTCGAAAGGTGAGGGTGGGCGCTCTTGACAAAGTGACAAGCTGGTGGGAATCAAGTTGACCCTATCGGACTGCGTAACACGGCCGATTCATTTTCAAGCCGCTATTGGTATTGAGGTTGGGCGGAACAGCCATTGACACTTGGTTGTGCGCTCAGTCTTGTCAGGGTAGGAGCCGTTTTCATGTGACGGCAGTTGACGTCGCCTCGCGTCGTCGACTTTGTCGTTTGTTTGCGCAATTGAATGGTACTAAGACGACGGTCGAGCAGAGGGTGGAATGTCCGTTGAAACTAATTGTGGATCATTGGTCGGCTGGCGGGTGTTCTGAAGTAGTAGGGAAGATCGAAGGTGAGGAGTGAGTGGGCGATGACGATCGGGCCGAGGACGACAAGGGCTGGGCCAGTATATGTGGTGGGTGGTGGAAGTAGCGACTTGGGGCCTCGGCTTGCCAATTGAACGAGTGCGAGAGGACGAATTGACTGCGCAGTGAGTGGAGCGCGTCCTGAAATTGTTGAAACCTCTTCCCCCTCGCAACAATGCGGTAGGCGACCTGTGGCTGGTGATGATTCTCCCACGTAAGAGGGCGAGTGTCGTTGTGACTTGTACCCGCACTGCCGCAGCAGCAACAAGCGACCAAGGTGGAGGCAGAGGCGAGCAGGGCTAGAATGGAGACCAAGTGCTCTGCCATGGAGATATATGATGGAGCCAAGAGGACGTCAGTGGGAAGCGATGGAGCCTCGACGACTCTGAATCGATGTTTGTGGGTGGGGCTCAACGCTCAACGCTCAACGCTCAACGCGGCTATCCCGTCGGGTATTTGGTGTTTGGATGAGGTATGGATGGAAGGTATGAATGATTGCACGACTGATTCGTGAGTCGTCTGGTGATGATAACAAGTACGCGGATAGTTTTAGTTGTACGAGGACTTCAGGACCGGGCCGTTGGTCTGAAATTAGTGAACTTGGTGGGCTGTGGCCCGAGCCCGGGTGTCTGGGAGCTTGCTGGGCTCACAGTTGAGGCGCGAGGCGCAAGGTGACAGTCTCGCTGCAACAGTCCCGTCACTCACACCCGGCGCTAGGTACGGCGAATTTATGTAACAGCAACAGCCAGGACTTTGCCGTGTTTCTCCGACCGCACTGCAATGTCAGAAATGCAAAGGCTGCCGGTACGTAAAAGTTGAAGAAAGAAAACTACACTGGGCACGGTGAACAGGCGTGCGTCGTCATTAGTGACAGTCCAGAGTCCAGAGTCCAGAGTGCAGAGATCGGTATCACTTTGCCTTCCGAGATGCGGCCCGGCCACAACCTTCTTTTTCTGCCTCCTCCTCCTCCTCCTCCTCGTCCTTCTCCGGTGCTTCTCCTCGTGGTCTCCGAGGGCGGTCGTGGTCCTCCAATAACTGGTAATGCAACCGTGCCATCAAGCATCCCGCGCTGCCCCAAACCCAACTTGCGGTGTAGTGGAAATAAGAACGTGGACGTGCAAGGAGATCCCCGCGATGCTTCCCTTTTAGTTGTGTGGTCGTGTCTTAGCCGCATCTTTGGCATCGTGCGCTATAAACAGTAGTGGCGTACGCGCAATCCCTGTCTAGAGGCCATGAGGGGGGACTGAATATCCCGAGATTGGTGAATTAGCAATCAAGAAACAACACAAACTCTATGTGGAGTCGTGGACTTGGTTCACACCAGTATTCGGATTGGACACCGTTGAGGCTAGGACCCCATGCCACGTCCTTTTGCTACCTGCAAGTACTCTACTGTAGTACCAGCAGGAGTAAATATACACAGTACACACTTCTGCACAGACTTGATACTGGAGGTACTGGAGATACTGCGCATGTGAGTATGGGTATGGGGCCATGCATGCGACCCCGCGATGCACTTTGCTCCCAGAGTGGGCACCTGACCTGACACTGACTGCAGCTTCTCCGTGCCACGGACACACAAGACACAACCACCCCTCGTCCATGACATGCCTGCATTGACAACCATTGGCAACCACTGACCTCAATTCAGCTGCCTGCGTGCTGATCACCATTGCTCTCTCATCACCTCCAACCTGCCATTCAAGTAACCTCGGCCGGCGGGCCGACTCGTCTTCACCGGCCGTCTCGTTCTAGTCTAGTCCAACCGGCCCTGCCCGGAAAAACCACACCACAAACTTCACCAAAGCTGCGCGGAGTCGCTGCTGTCTTGGGCCATCTAGCCCGGACGGGGTGGCTGTTCATCTTCGAGATCCAACAAGGGCATCGAGCAAGCCACCGGCTGTCGCAAGACGCCTCTCAACGTTGTACATCCAGCAACCTGCTCCTCTCGGCCGAATCAAGCCGATCCTCTTGCATCCCAAGCTGGGGCATTGATAGGACACGTCTGGAGAGACGCGTTGGCCGCCATAGCTCCATGTCAACCACTGACTATGTCCTGATTTGCCAACAGTGAACACTTCCTTTCCAGAGTCAGAGGGCGGTGAACCGGACAAGCCCGTTCCCAGCGATGATACAGCCGGCATTGTCGAATATACCCCAAAGCAGGGCCCCTCGTCCATTTCAAAAAAATCCAAATGTGGTCCATCGTCAGCCTCATCTTGAAAATGCATCGAATGATTTTCTATGAACTGGCTCCTTCCTCAGGGCCCCCGTTCGGACTCGTGCGGCGGTGACAGCACGGGACTCGAACTGTGGAGCAGCCGTTGCGAAAGGGTTTGTTACAGGGCCATGGCCGGCAGAAGATGGACGTGCTCTTCGCCACTGCGAAATTGAAGCCGTCTGCGATGCATGCATGCACTGCAGGCCTGCTGCTGTCACCTCTCACAACTCGGGATGGGAGTGGTTGAGATGGGGGAAAGTGGCTTGTGTGCAGCAGCCACCGAGCGCAACCCCTCCATGATTACCGTTGACCGCTCGCTTTGCCAATATCAAGTAATCAAGTAATCAAACACCCCACGACATCTCGCTGTCCTTCTTGACGAGCGTGACAGAATGCACAGTTCTGGGTCGTCGTCACCGGCGGTCATGACCGCAAGGCTGGGCTAGGTCAACCCCAGCCTCGTCCTTCACCCAGTCAGTCAGTCCTGAACCCGAAACTTCCCCTATCCCTGGGCGCCCTTGACAACAACAGCTCATCCGCCTCATCTTTAGGGGCACGACGTTGGCGCTGCTAGGAATGCCCTTTCAAATAACAACAAGCCTTCCTCACAAACGATTGCAATTGCATAGGCGAGCACAGACATTGCTTATTTTAGAGTTATTGGTCTCTTGTCCGGGACACCGCGGTGCGCGCCGGAACGCCGCCGCGGGACGAAACATCAAACACCCGCCCGGTAGGATTCCGGTCAAGGTGACGATAAGTTGGTCGAGAAATGGAGGGAGTATCGCTTCAAGTTATCAGCTCGTATTACTCGGTACCAGCAAGTAATTCGTCTAAACTGCTTTCCCCCGCCCACAGCTCGGGATGCATCCCAAATCCGACCGCGGGAACCAGCCTTTCCCTCCCGCCAGCCTTCACGGAACGGGAAGCTTTCTTCCTCTGCTGACCACCCAAACCCGACTATCCTTCTTGTGACTACTTAGTAACAAGGTGGTCAGCAACTTCAGCTAAAGGCAAGATCGCCCATTCCATGTGCGGAGAGACAAGAAGCAAACACGTCAATCACCACTCGACCCTCCCAAGCTTCTTCTAACTTGCATGTATGTCTCGAAGTCACCGTGTACACGCGCACGCAAGCGAGCAGCAGCGCGTCGAACTTCCTATCAGCTCCCCTATGACCGTTATCTGCAGCCCTGTGACCTCACACCGCTCTCTTGTGCATCATCAAGAAGAGGCCACAGCCTTTATCCTGTGTAAGCTCCGTGCTTACTGTGGGTATTTCTAAGCGCTAGAAGACCGTTTGGAAGGAACCGGCGGCGGTTCGGGCCCGTCCGCATATAGTGGGGGATGCATGAGATTTCCAAGACATGAGCTGACGATTCTGAAGCCACTTTGCGCGGGAGGATAAGATCGAAAATCTTACACAGACGATGCTTCGTGGGGATTAGTGCGGGTGCACATTGGTGCCGCCGACTCGCTGGTGGCGTTAAGGAGAGTACCTGTGGCTGCACTTTACTTCCATCATTGGCAATAGGGACAGAGACATATGAGCGGCTGGCTGAAGTAACATATTATCTGGAATATCTACGCAATGAGTGGAGTAAAGCTCGCGCACGCCTCGATGGCCACTATCATGATCTAGACTGACTTCCTGCTTCACGATTGAGGCCGCCCCTGAGCCATCTTCGCGGCCCTCCGGGCCAAGCGAGTCCTGTGCTTCTTCTGTTTCCTCACGCCGGACGGAATCAACACTACTGCTTTGGAATCCCTTCGAAAACCCCTCGCGACCCTCCAGCCAGCCACGTGCCCGTTGCCTCTCCCTCAGCCCCTTTGCCTTGCGAGACGTCCCCTAGCCATCAATCTTGGCGCAGCAGGCGAGGTTCTTGCACCACTCATCGCCGGTGCGCCAGCTGCCGCACATAATCTGGCAAGCTGGTTTGGCCCTTCTCCTTCTAGTAGAAGAGCTCATGCTGGCGGCGCCGTCTGTGGAAATCAGATTTGTGGCCGAATCTGTCACGGGCGCTACTTCGGGTTGAAGCGTCGCTGAGTGGATTCCATACGCGTGCAGACATTGATTGATGACGTGCGCTTTCTCCTTGAAGGTCGCCATGGACTCTTCGTCTGAGACGACAATGTGCGCCGAGGCGATGGCCTTTTGCTGATCGAGGCGCCATATGTGCAGTTCGTGGATGGAGTCAATGCCGGGGATCTAGCGGATGTACCTGTTAGTACTGAGATCTTACAGAGTATGGAATCTTGTTGTTCTTACCTGCTCAAGATCGTGCTTCACATCTTTGCTGTCTACACCTAACGGCGTGCTCTGCAGTAGGATCTTACCACTGTTCTTCGTCTGCGGAATTGCTATGCCAAAGATCATCAGAGCAATGAATGTACTGGCTGCTGGGTCTGCGTAGAAGCGCTTGGGAGAGCTGGTCTGCCAAATAATGACCGCGGCGACAATCACACCGATATTGTTGATGGCATCGCCGATGACATGAATCAATACTCCGAGCATGCCCAGATCGCGGTGAGACTTTTTCTGCTGCAATGCCTGGTGGCGATGCTCGGCGTGGGTTTGAGTAGACTTGAAGGCACATGATTAGCTAGGTCCCTCGCTGATGGCATGCCAAACGTCTAGCACCTACACTATTGTCGTTCGAAATGCCTGTCTCGGGGTTAAAGAGACCGACGGAATTCGAGTGATCGGGCTTGTGTTCGTGGTCGTCGGTGTGAGCGTGCCCGTGCTCATGCTCGTGCTCGTGCTCGGCACCGTGTGAATGGCCATGGCTGTGGTCGTGGCCATGATCATGACCATGATGCTCTGTGACCCGGTTCAGCAAAGCCTCTTTAAAGTCAGGCAGCAAGCACTTACCATGAACGGTTGCGGCGCTGACGAGATTCAGGGCCAGTCCAGTACAGCCAATGATCATGACAAGCATTGGATCCTCGACAGCTGTGTCTGGTCAGCAATGGTGTCTCGAGCACTCGGGCTACCGTTGTCTACCACAGAAAAATGGAAACGTTAGAGGGTGGTCACGCACGCTCAATGGTGATAAACCTCTCGATAGACTGCAAGAGGATGCTGATGCCCAGAGCGAGTAGGAAGACTCCATTGAAGAAAGCACCGAGTAGAGTCGCTCTTTGCCAACCAAAGGTCAAATTTTGGCGTTCTGTAGCTCTTTCGGCAATCTAGACTATGTCAGCATGAGCCTGGTACCAGAATGTGCGGAACTTACTATCTGGGCCACTAGTGCCACGATGAAGCTGATCAAGTCATTCAGCTGAGACGAGCATGATCGTTAGCATGCGAGTACCTAGGTAGACACTAAATATTGGGCATATTGGCATATGAACTCACATAGTGGAAGGCATCAGCCAAGAGTGCCAGTGACCGGGATCGGAAGGCCACTGCAGAAGGTGATGAATGTCAGAGAGGTCCCATAAGAGGAGTATTTGGATGGGAGACAGCGTACCTGTGATTTCAGCGATAAAGAACAGCAGAGAAATGATTATGATGATAATGAGACGAGTCTTCTTGTCAAGAGAGAACGCCATGATGCCGATTTGTGCCTAGTCGATGCTGAGATAGATCCGATACCCAGAGCGCTGTTGAGCACATTGCGTGGGGAGAGTCACTCTTGTGTATTAAATCAAGGCACAGCGGACAGGAGGTTCAAGGTCACGGCCATTATGCGCAAGCGCACGCTGATACCTAGTGGTTGTCCAAAGGGAAGGAACTCCGTACGCCTTAGCGTGAGACGCGACTGCTCATGAATTGTTTCTATTCCGATTGAAACATTTTGGAACTCCGAGCGAGGTCTTTGCTCACCCACTGACTCTGCGATGCGATCAAAATTTCACTCCAAACTGCCATTTAGCAGGGAAAACGCCGCAACAAGCTGAGACTGTCGGTTGAACTCCGATTCCGAAAAACATGCGGCCCGAAACTCGAGACGAGACGTAACAGACGAGGCCAAAGCTGTCACACGACCACAAACCGGAAGGGACCATAGCACCAAGCGTCAGCTATAGCAGAACAGGGGACTGACTCGCTCTCAATCTGAATCCATGCGGCGCATAATGTGTACTGCCCGGCCAGTCGACACTATCCACCCAACTTGAACAGCTCATGATCTATGCGAGTCTCGGTAGTCGAGCTCGTCTGCCGACTAAAGAACCCGAGTCTCGATGATGGAGCTTCAGACAGTCGCACCTGGCTTGGATACGTACGACGTCGTAAGACAGGGACGCTGCAACATATCCAGCCAACCTCTAGCATGCGCACTACCCCGTACCACTCGGACAAGTCGGGAAGAAGCGAGAGCGAACCAGGAACTGAGGCCAGATGGTTCTTGTCTGCGGACTCTGTGCGACGAAGTCCGCTGGTCGACGTTGGGACTCGAGTTGCGCAGCCGTCAAGAGACGTTGGTGCCCAGGTCCTCGGTCGTTGGTATTGAATCGACGTCACTAGTCCAGATTTGGGTGGGCGGTGAGACAGCTATCAGCAGTTCTGCACCCCTCCCCGGACCTTGGAAGAACGCCGATTATCGACGTGCTCGACAACACTCGACGCGACGCATTGGCGCAAGCACTCTTTTCGATGGCTACACGAGTCTTTCAGTGAAGATCCCATCGACCAAGATGACACCTCAAATTACGAACCCCATCTCTGGCACTGCACTCCGATCGGCACCATGTCTCGCAATGCAGCATTGTCCTCCTCGTCGGCGCGACGCCCGCACTGGCCGCATTTGCGCCAGCTGAGCCGGACCAGCTTGGACAAACTGTCGATCGAATCACCGCGTTCCCCCGACACCCTCTCGAGCAACTCAACCTTGCGCGCTGAGAGTCGCGATGACTCTCACGCTACCACGCGCCGAAAATGCATTGTCACGGTCAACGAGTCCTTCGCCCGCGACGAGGTCCTGCTCAATCTCGATCTATTCAATAGTAGCTTCAGGCCTGGCATGCTTGTTTCGATCGAAATCCTGAAGCCTGAGGTGTCCAAGCAGCAGTCCTCTGCGGCAAAGAGGCAGGCGGCCCAGGACGCATCAAGGAATGGCGCAGCCGAACCCGCACAGCAGTCAAAGCGGTACATATTTGTCGTCAAGGACATGGCAAGAGAGCTGAAGGCGCGCTATCCACATGTCGAGCTTTATGTGGCCAAGCATATTGCGGATGTATTTGGCATGAAAAAGGGCTCGCAGGTTGTTCTGGCGCCGGTACATTTACTCTTCAGTCCCACTGCTCCCTGCTACCATTCGCTGAGATGTCATGTCACAGGTAGACGACAGTAACCCAGCAATCGAAGCCTCCCACGTTGAATTGACTTTCAAAGACCAATACCTCTCGCGCGCAGACATGTGGAGAATAGCTGTAGGAGAGCTCGCGGACCGGACCGTGTACAAAGGCCAGATGATGCTCTTCATGGGTACCGTGAAAGCTCAGATCTCCGCGGTCTTCGTGGAAGGCTGCAAAGTGCCGTCGGCTTTCTTTGGAAGGAATACCAGACCTATCTTTCGCAGCGAGTCAGCCCGATATGTCCTCTTCATTCAGATGGCTAAGGAGATGTGGGACTTTGACTCTGACGATTCCGGCGAGATCATGTTCAATAAGGTTGTCAATGGGTTCTTGCCAGCCCTTTTCAAGAGATGGGCAGACCTCAATGTGAAGCACCTTGTCACGGTTGTGCTTTTTGCGCGAGTCGAGTACGACACTGGTCTCACGACTGAGCTCGGTAATGCCATGTTCCAGAACGATTATTACACTGGAGTACAGACCTCGGGCGACAAGAGACCGTACAAGGACTTCTACCGGGTGGTGGTCAGCGAAATGGGGAGTGGAGAATGGACCAAGATTCTCTACGAGTTGAAGAAGGAATTCAACTACTTTCGCCGAGACATCAGCACCAATCACTTGAAGGTCATGGAGCCCGAGCCGAATCTAGCTGAGGAATGGAGCGCAAAGTCTCTCTCGACGCCTCGCGTCAAGGCTGAATCATCACGAGCTCTGTACGGAAATCTTTTGGAGGCCATCAATATGGCGTCGTCTTTGTTTGCACACGACTACATCGACAGAGACCTTATGAGAACAGGGATTTCGATCGTGGTGATTAGTCCTGGTCCTGGCGTCTTCGAGGTCGAATACGAAACGCTGAGGAGGACTACCGAAGCCCTTGTCGGCAATGGAATTGGGATTGATTTGATTTGTGTGCCTAAGATACCCCTTCATTCTGTTCCTTTGTTTCGCTATCGCAATCCTAAAGCTGCTGGTCACCTTGCCAGGTCGAAACCCGCCTTCAGCTATGGCAGCACACCAAAACTCACAACGCCACTTGGGACTAGTTGGCAGAGCATGACCGGGTCATTTTCTCCAAACAGAAGCAGTGATGTCTCACGACGATTCGAATCTTTGGCGCTGCGTCAGAACGACGAGTGGTGCTTCGCTCTGCCCCAATGGCTCCATGTCTCCTACTGGACGGGCAACGCTGACAATGCACTATCATTTGAAGGCATCGCATTGTCCGTGGCGGATCAATCTAAGCAGTCACAGGATGACTTCGTCATTAGATGCCGCATGTACGACCTACAAATGAGGAGCGTGTTGGAGACAAATGAGATCGAGTCGATGCCGCTGCTGAGCGATCCGTTCTATCTTCAACATGTCGTTCAGAATTCCGCTACGCAGAAAAGCCGAATGCACGATCTCCGGGAGGTCGCTTTGATTCCACCACAAAAGGTTCACGACCCACTGCACGACACCGTTCACGGCTTTCAAAAGTTTGCGCCTGAAAAATATGCAAGGCACGGAGAGAAGTCATTTTGGAAGCAGCTACAAGACTTTGATGATGCGAGGGCAAAGCGGACAAGCTCGAGGCGCCCACGCCGAGCCCCGAAGATCATGAAAGACTTGGACGAAGGGAACAGAAGCCATCTGAATGAGGACACCACCATTTACGGCACCTCTGCGGGTGATCATCCGAGGACATCAATGAGCTCCTCGGCCGTACCAACGGCTGCCAGTGTGGCTCGTAGGAAAGTGAATGATGGGTCAGAATCCTACTCCCACTCCCGTAATGGCTCTGACAGCACTGCTGAGAGCTCTCGCGCTTCGCCTCTCAAAGCACCCAAGTTCCTGCGCCAGATCAGCCTCGGATTCAAAGGATTTGGCATAGCTGCCCCCCAAGCAGCTGCAGCTAAAGTTCACATCGAGCACGCCAGTGCCATGAAGGACAGCGCGCCCTCTACGCCTCAGGCTTTGACCGTGTCGAAGGCGAGCAGTTTCATAGGTCGCCCAGTCACTCCACAAAGTGTCTCAAGCGGCAGCTCAACACCAGCGAGGGAAATCGTGCGGAGCAGTGCGTCTGGGAGCAAGGACTTGCGCGCTGAAACCCCGAGCCGTCCAATGTTTATCAAAAGCGCACAAGCATCAGAAACTGCCCTTTCACGGACACTCCATGAGTCTCTCGCGTCAACTTTGAAGCCTTCCAATTTCATGCGAGAGAACCCGGAGCAAAAGTTATCGAATTTGCTGAGACGCGCAGATGTCAACGAAAACGACGACGCGCAAAGGAACAAGTTGCTTGCAGGCGGTGTGCCAGAACTGCCTGCAATGCTCTCGCCTGAGACCGCCATGGCTCCCTGGCTGACAGTCATCAACCCATCCAACCCGGACACTGACAAAATAGACATGGCAACACTGTACAGTCGATGGCAGCATGTGTTTGTCCGACCTTCGGCGATGCGGGTTATGAAATGGAAATCACTGTGCTCGCCCGCAGCAGTGCCGCTGACGACCGAGTATTTTCCAACCAAGGAGCAATTTGACCGTGAATACCAGCGTCAGCCATACAAAATCGACCAGGACGAGGATGATGACGTGGCCGAAGAACCGCGAAGCCGCGAGGAATTTCTGCGCGAGCTGATCAGTTTGAGATTTTCGCAAGGTTTCCAAGTGGTCATTGGACCGGCCGTCGCCAGGGCATTTGGCCAGAAACATGTCAAAGTCGGGGACATCTTCGCACGGGACCGCGAGATCGAAGACGGCACCAGTGTCTTCATGGCTGTCGGCAATACCATACATCAATTGTCGTGCGTCAATGAGACTGAGGTCGAGGTCACCATTTACGTACGCAAGCCAACGGAGCCGACCAAACAGCCTGACAACATCCCCATTTCGTACAAGCCAGCTGTTCGGACACTCTTGGACCATGCGTACGAGACGGCAGAGCTGAACATCTTCGCACCAAAGACAGAGCGGAATTGGAACTTCATCGACTCCTTCATAGCTGGACACTACGACGAGATGTCCGAGAATATGGGTTTTTGGCGAGCACGCTATGTTCTGATACCGACCACGTCATCGAAGAATATGACCAATCCGGATCCAAAGTACGCGGACAACGAGGAGGAAATCCGCCTGGAAGGCATCAAGTACCTAGCACAGCAGTGGCTGAGGCATCGATATGTTCCCCCAAGTGAGCGACGCTTCCAGCCGCAAGGACCGCAGGATCACCAACGTAAAAGAAGGGATCCTAATCCTCTAGACATCGTATACAAGACCGAAGATCCCTCGCTTGTCATTGCCGCAGAGGTGGAGACTTTGCCCCTGGTTGAGACTCTCGAGCCAGGCACCAGAAGAGGACAACTTGTTACCCATAGAGATCAGTTCAAGAAGTCGAACTTCAGCGTCACGGCACTCGCGGAGGCTATGCAGCAGCCGGTAGAAGAAGGCGGGGTTCGACTGCAGAACCGGCGATGGCATCTTCGCTTGCATTACAACTGCTTCATCGGATCCGACATGACTAGTTGGCTGATGGACAACTTTGAAGACTTGGAGAGCCGCGAAGAAGCTGAGGCATTGGGCAACAGTCTCATGGTGGATAAGACGCGAGAAGGGGAAGAGCCAGGCTTGTTCGTGCACGTGGAGAAGCGTCATACATTCCGTGATGGGCAGTACTTCTACCAGATCAGCCCAGACTATACCAAACCCCATCATCCACCCGGTTGGTTCAACAGTGCGCGGCGCAATCTGGTCCCCGTACCGCAGACGCCTTTGACGGAGTTCGCGCCTCGTGAGTCGCCACGAATACCCTTCTCGAGACCTGGCTCGACGGACGGAGGCGATTCCTCCAACGCCACCACCCCTATAATTCCCAACACAATTGGCAGACGACCGAGAGTCGCTCTGAGCAAGGTCATGAAGTACGATGTTGATCCGCGCAAGCGGTCGTACCGACCTGAGAGGATTGACTTGCACTACGACCGGCTGCACAACCCGGACAATTGCTATCATATCCGTATCGAATGGCTGAATACGACTCCGAAGCTTATCGAAGATGTTGTGGAAAGCTGGACGCGAGACCTGACTAGGTTCGGTCTGAGACTCGTTGAGGTCCCAATCGGTGAAGTGCGCTCGATCAGCGACGTCAACCCGTTCCGCAGACCATACTTGATCAAGGTCGCCTTGCAACCGCCCGACCAGCAGCCAGTAACATACTACGACTCCACTTCCTTCGGCTCCTCCACCCAGTCCAGGCGCCACTTCTATCACAAGGCGCTGCTTCGCAAATTTGACTTCGTCCTCGACATGGAAGCAGCCTCCGATTACCCCAGCAACGTGGAGGTGACGTATTCGTGGGGCAAGCCGGACTTCAAGTTCCCCCAGTACATCCACCGCTCTGGCACCGCAATCATCCAGATCACTGACGAAGGCGACTTCCTCATCCTCGGCAATAGGCTCTACACAAATCGCGCCGCCATGGCCCAACGCGACATCTCCCTCCGCGAGAGCCGCAACGCCCAGGCCCAAAACGACCGCCGCGGCCACATCGGCGGCGGCTTCACCTCGCACGGACTCACCTCCACGCCGACGTCCTCACCTATGCTCCGGCCCGCCATGTACGCCAGCCCCATGCTTCGTCCAGCAAGCGTGCCCATCGGATCAACAGTCGACGGCGGCGGACCCACCTCCGCACCACCACCACTACCACCGACAAACCCCAACACCACGCGCGCCGTGGGCTGTATTCTTGGCTCTGTCGGCGACGAGCCAATGCACGTCAAGGACGAGCTCGAGAACTTCTGCGCCGACCCAGTGGCGCTCGAAGCCTTCTACAAGGATATGCTCGAGCAGCACCAGCAGCAGCATGGGAGCAGCCGCCTACGGCCGACGACAGGGACAATGAGCACGCCCGGCATGGGTCCCAGTGCGGCGTCGGATGTTGCTGATGGGAACATTCCAGTTATTGGGCTGCCGCCCGCGGTGTTTGCCAAGGCGGAGGGTGAGGGGCAGTCGCCGGTCGCGAGGTTGGGGAGTCCGGGGCTTGCGGTCACGGCTGCAAGACTGTTGAGGAGGGGGAGTGTCCAGCCTGGAAATTAATGTCAATTCTCAGAAGCGCCCGATTGATGGTCTGGCTGTCCGGCAACATCATAGTACCTGTCGAAAGCTTGACCACCTTTAACATTTTGAATACGTGCACGATATTTCCATGGTTGAAGTCGAATAGTGTCTATCCAATGCCGTCTTCTATCATACTGATTCGCTGCGTTCTCTCATGACGTGCAAGGTAAAACCATTGTGCGCCATCCCGCCCACTCGTTGATCTCGACTCGACCCAAAAATCACTGGTCTTGCTGTCTCACGTAACGTATCACGTCGTTCCAGTCCTTGGCGAACTCCTCCACGGCGTCAAATTCGAACAAAGGCTTCGCAGACTCATCAACCAGGGCGCGTATCTCCCCATCTCTATCCCTCTGCGCTATCCCATCCTCCAGATGATGCGATTCCCTGGCTCGCGCCGACTCTTGTTGGATCGCATCGACCCGCTTTCTCCGCCACGTCTCCCACACCCTCAACCTCAACGGCAACACGTCCTTCGACTTTGCCTGTCCCAAAGCAGACGCCAACGTCACAGCATCCTCCATCCCCTGCGCCATAGCCTGCCTGTGGATATTATGGCGGAAAAAAGATTTAGGCTCTTGAGGACGCGCACTGCATTGGACGCGAGGAAGAGACCGGGATCGGCCTTGACGAGATCAGACGGAGTGCCTACTTGGATTCTACTAGTGTGGTTGGTGGTCTCGACGAGTGCAAGCGCCGTTACGAGCGCTTGGACGTTTGTGCCGACGATCATGATGTTGAGGGGGCGTGGAGGGCTCAGGCCACGAGGACACGCTGTGTCCGGAACATCCATTTTGCTGAATGCTTGTCAGTAAGTTAAAGCTTGTGTTGCGGGCTCGTCTTCTGTTCGTTTAGTTGTACATTGTAATGCCTGAGTATTGTCAGTTTTTCGATGTGTCTTTCTGCTTGAGTGAGATTCTACTCGTGCTAGATTGCTGTATGCTCAGATGGACTGTGAAGATTGCGCTGATTGAACCAGCCTGGTTCCGCAAAACGAATAGAGAAGCACTTACATATACTCAGTACAAGACGCCCGGATACTTTCTTCTGCCGAATGTAGGCCCCCGCGCGTACTATGGTTATTGTTCCGAGCAGCCTGGTGCTCAAAAGCCCAGTCTGGAGGCTGAATAACTGTTGTCGAAGAAAATGGAAAAGGTCTGTTGGTTTCAAGTGGATACTGCCCGGGTGTACTGATGATGACCTTGGGAAGACCATTCTCAGCATGCGCAGCTTAGGAGCCGTCACAACACTGGTTCTTCGTTCCTACCAGCTACAAGATCCACAACTTCAAACGATTATGCCACAGGTAAATAATTTCACCGCATCAGCTACTTGAGTGTCCTCGAGGATTGGGGCGCCTAATTCAGAAATCCTCACACAAAAGCCCTCACTGGCACTGGACCGGCTGTGGAATGCCTCCTTTGCAAAGCTCCAGGTTTCCAATATACTTGGACCATGATGAATCACGTACGACTTTTGATGCTGCCACCAGGGCTGTCAATTTTGACAGGAGGCCTTGGTTTGATCGAGAAGGCACAATTGCTATAAGAATACGCACGTAGCTCTCGCTCGAAACTGGCGCTGGCCTCAGGAATAATAGAACCAAGACAAAGTGTTGCTGTTTTCCAAAGGTGATAAGAAAGATGCAATTCCAATACAGGATTCTCCTCGTTCAGGAGTGTATTTCAGTAATTACTAGTCCTTACATTACTAAGCAATTGCCATGCCCTTCGCAATGACATGAGCTGCCCTAGCACACATGGCCTCGAGCCCTCCAGGTGGCCCGGACAAAGGCAACAAGTTATCATCAAGCATAGTCCTTAAGATATGTCCTGCCCTACTTCCTCTGCCAGCCATCTCGAAAAAGAATATATGGAGAGATACAGCTCACAAGTAAAACAAACAAAGGACTCCAGGAGCGAATCTGACTGGACTTGAAAGACAGAACCTTACCCTACCTAGCAAGATGGCAACAAGATTGGATCCAGTCGGTACTCAACTCACCACTAGATCACATGGCTTTGCCCAGGAGTACTTGCTAGGCAGTACTTGTTCACTGCTTGCAGAAAGTGGCTGGTTGGCAGCCCATCTATAGACACACACGGGCACGTATGAGACAGCTATCTCGTGGAACACTACGCGGGAGAAATACTGCTAAATATGTGCCCTCTCTATATCCAGTAGTCTGCATGACCTTCCTCGAGGTTCAACTCTACTCTTAGTGAAAAATTCCACAACTTCCTGTCTGAGGCATACTCCCGCCCTAGCACGAGGCACATCACCACCATAAGCCTTGCTCACAAAGCGGATCAATAGCCTGGCTGGCCATGCAGACCAACAAGTCCACAAGGCACACTTGCGAATTCCTTCGTTCCTTCACCCAATGTTCAAAGCCATCAAACCGAGGATTCGCCTTGTTCGAGTCAGGCCAAAGACAAAGGATGTGTCAAACATCAGCGCATTTCATTGTAGCATAGCCACGCATAGGCGATTCAGCGGGGACAAGGTCCATGCAATGGAGGGGTGGCAGCTTTCCCAATAAGGTAGGTAGGTACATTTGATTCCACTTGAGTAAGTCGACGTGGAATCATATCCCGAAAATTCCGGATACGGTGGCGAATAGGCATGTTTTGTACACACGTGATCAAAGCGGAGTATGCAGTCAGCTTGCATAGTATTTTGCGAAAGTCCTATGCAAGGGACTTCCACAGCTTAAAGTTTGCTGCGCCGCACCGGACTACGACGTGCTTACAGCTTGGAGCTTCTGGAAGCTCTGTTGCGCGTACTTGTAGTAAGCTATCTGCCGCATTTGCAGCTTTGTTATCTGCCATAAGCGGCAAAGTGAGGAGAGACATTGTGGCAGTGCATGCTGGTGCATGACAGCGATCACTATCACAGTACGTAGTGATGCGCGTTGTGTATGATTGATGAAACCGGATATGTGAAGTGTAGAAACGCACGCATTTGGCAAGCTCTGCTTTCATGTTTCGTTTCGAAGAGGCCTCCAGGCTGATAAGGCTGGCCACGTGACTGGAGTGCAGTGCAGGGCTGGCAATGTGGACAACGCAATGGCAGTGAGCTGGTTGGACCTGTTGGCCTGTTGCTATCCATGTGCGCCACGTTGGACTTGCGTTGACCAGTCGAGCAGGCTTTGGATAGTTGGGTAGTAGGCCGTCGAGGCAGTTGGGCTGTCCGGAGATCGAGCTCCAGCCTCCAGCACCAGCGTGACACCAATGACAGGGTCAGCGGGATGCAGTGGAAGCATCGGACCGCATATTTCCGGGGTCTGATAATCAACAAAAAGTCGACTATTGTTGGTATTCATCGACGTTTCACAAGTGCACAGGGGGGGGGGCCCACCGGGGGTTTTCCAGCGCCCTGGGATTCTATCCGCGGCGCCCAGCGGTGTCAAGAGATGGATCTCTTGGAAGCAAAAGGCTTGGTGCTTTACCCGAGCTCAACTGGGCGTCATTCAAGAGACAGCCAAGAGGCCAAGGAGCGGACCGGCAGACCAAGGAGAGTCCAAGGCGGGCGATGGTACGTGCTATAAGCTTGACTTGACCGCACTTGTCAACGTCTGCTGAAATGATCGTTGATGAAGGTGAGTGTCGTCATGTGCCACGAGGCATGTTGAGGTGAGCTATAGTTTGGCTCGACTCTCAAGATGAAAAGACATGAAAAGCTTGTTTTGAGGTGCATCGAGTGGCTTTCTGGCAGCCAGTGACCTGAGCGCAAACACATGGCACAACGTCATTAGCGCACCTTGGTCCCGGGCGAGATATCAGATCTCAGGCAACACCGACAGAGACCAGCCAATATCGCTGTTATCAACAGCTATGTCGTCCAAGGTCGTATTCTGGGCGAGTGTCTTGTCTGATGATTGTTTCTCGACGACCAAACTCCGGGCATTGCGTTGCCATGAGCCAGAAGAGGGCACCGAGAACCCACAATTCCCGACGTTTCTTGAGCAAGCAAGCAGGCAGGCAGGCCAGTCATGCCAGGGGCAAAGCAGGGGTCATCCTCGGCAGTGGTTCGGTTCACTCCGAGCTCCAAGGAAGGCTGTCTTTGAACACATTCTTTGGCCCCTTTGCGCGATTCGACACAGCCCAGTCTACTCGAGCCGCTGTCATGGCTGAGAGCGACAAATCCGCATATCCCCACATCCATCAATGGTGGCGGGTGGCCAACGGACGAAGAAGACGTAGAGCGACGCGTGGGTGCTGGCGCTTGACGAGTGTAAAGGTGAACCACTCAAGCCGTGATACCAGGAATAGGGCACAGACCGGGCCATGTTTTCATAATCGCGGTCAGTAAGGGCAGGGGTACATCTGGAACCACGTAACTTGTAGGCAGCGGCAAGTCACTTCTTGTGGAGGCCGGTGGAGGTTAGTGGAGGGCTCCCTCCGGCAAGGAGCCCATTACCACCCTCATTGAGATTTGATGCTGCGCTTCAATTTGCTTGGCAGGCCCGGAGTTTGAGTGAGCCTGAGTCCTCAGGAGTTGAGTTCCAAGTTTACACACCATCATTTCGATCAAAAGAGCGCTGTTGTTCGCAGCTTCTGGGGCACCGCCTTTCCTGGGTCTCCTTCCTTCCCTTTCCGTCCCCTTTTCATCATTGCGGCCTGCACCTGCGGAATATTAATTTCTCTCCCTCATCTGAGCACCCAACAACTTGGTTATCAGCAACGCCAAGGTCAACTTTGGAACCTTACAGCATTTGCAAGCACATGTCGACCGAGACAAATTGCCCCTTTTGTCCCCACCGGCCCTAGGAACGAAAACGACCGTCATCGTATCCGTCACCCTGACTGTGTGTGACTACCGCAACGTCAACGCGATTTACTTTCACCGCCATCGCATCACATCGCGTCACATCACGCGTCGACTCTTGCGACTGTCATCCGGAGTCACGCTGAAGCGATCCATCATTGCGCCCACCGCTCTCCACGCCACCCTGCCGTCCCTTTATCTCGAGACTCTGCGCTAGCGAGCCTTCCACCCGCGTCAGTCCACAGGACCACGAGACTGGCTCACCAATACGCCTGGACCTGAACCACTCCAATCCCACTCAGGATCGAGTGAGTGAGGGAGGAAACGAGATTCATTGACGGGTCCCGAAACATCGGAACGAAAGTGCTCGGAGCTTGCAGCTTTCCTTTACCCATATCAATCAACACACCAGCCACTCGCAGCGACTTGACAGATAACAAGAGCCACGCCACACACAACAACTAACCGCGCATCATGTCACAACAATGTAAGTAAACAATTCAGTCTTCACTCTCGTCAACAAACCCCCGTCCGTCGTGCTTGGCAAGGTGGCGACGGATCCCGCTCAGACCAGACTGGCATGATTGGTGACTATGGACGAAGCAATGCCCAAGTGGAATTGAGAAGGTTTTACGGTGTATGTCTGTCACCAGGCTTTGGCGCTACGGAAACGGGCACGCGGCACTCCGGCAGCCAACTTGCCTCAGTTCCAAAGTCAACCCAACCCATCATCCTTCGCGCCTTGTCCCCTTCTACTCCTACTGCACTCCTCTGCTGTGTTCCTGTCTCCCGTCGCAGGTCCAACGGGGTTTCAGCGTGTTTCTATTCTCATCATCACGCCTTGCACCACTCCAATCATTCCTTGCCCAACAACACGGGCCTCTCTACTTTACTGTGCTGCCCGTACCCGGCGTCGTTCTCTTCCCAGTCCCTGCTTTTCAACCCGCTTCGCTCTCCTTTTACCCACATTACGTACACCATCATTTCCCGGTCCGACTCCCCGAGGCAGCAGACCGACTCTTGTTTCTCGGATTGCACTGCGCGCGCCTTCTCTGTTACCACTCGTGGCAACTCCAGATCTCGTGTCATACACTGCGTGTCACCCCAATTCCATGCAACTTGTCGGCCTCGGTCGGGATTCTCACCACTGATCCGAGGCCCACTGCTTGCGGCCCAATTTCTCACCATCTGTCGTCACTTGCATATGCACCACCGCCCGGCGACTACTCGGTCGACCTGAAAAGCTAACATGGAACGTGTCTCGTCAGTCAACGCTTTCCAAATCAAGCGGAAGGCGCATGCCGTAAGCAGGAGAGAGCAAAGTCTATCCACCGACAAGTGGAACCCCTTCCGACATGTCTGGACCAAGAGTCACCAGCGCAGTGCTACTTGGGACGCCGAGGCTCAGCGAGACCTGGACGAAGCCGGCACCTCGCCCATACAGCCTTCTCGCACCGCTCCTCCAGGCTCTTCCTACCGACCAAACGAGGAGAACGGCTCGAGCAAGGATGTTGAGTCGGACGGATTCAATGCGGAGCGGATAGACAGCAACGGCGAGGAAACTGTAGTGCAATCATCCCAAGCCACCGATGGCTCAGAGATTGGTCTGCGAAAGAGGAAGACGGACAGACTCGAGACACCAACCAGCGGTCAAGAGGAAGAGCAGCCGAAGAAGTCAAGCCGGTTCAAGACCGTCAAGCCAAAAGAGCCATTCACCTTCGCAAATCAGTTTCAACGCACCATCCTCAACTCCTGGATCAACGTGCTCCTCATTGCGGCACCTGTCGGAATCGTTCTGGGCGTAGTGCCAAATATGAACAAGTACGCCATTTTCATCGTTAATTTCATTGCCATCATACCTCTGGCGGCAATGTTGAGCTTTGCGACCGAGGAGATTGCGATGCGGACTGGAGAGACGCTTGGTGGACTGCTGAACGCGTCCTTTGGGTGAGTTTTTAGAATCCGACGATTTGCGGTACAATATGCTAACCTCGGTAGTAATGCTGTCGAGTTGATCGTGGCCATTATTGCCCTGGTCCAGGGCGAGATTGTGATTGTGCAGACGTCTTTGATTGGCAGTATCTTGTCCAACCTTCTCTTGGTCATGGGCATGTGCTTCTTCTTTGGCGGTCTCCGGAGACAAGAGCAATTCTTCAACACCACTGTGGCTCAGACCGCGACCAGTCTTCTGGCCCTGGCCATCGCCGGAATTATCATTCCCACCATTTTCGACGTGCAGACTACCCTCCCCACCTCCACCACGGCTGCGCTCTCCCGCGGCACCGCCGTCATTCTGCTCTTCGTCTACTGCGCCTATCTCTACTTCCAGCTCAAGACCCACCAGGAAGTGTTTGCTCAGGAGAGTCAGAAGGTGCCCATGCGGCCCAAGAAAAACGCACTCGATGCTGGAGCGATCAAGAGCGCCATGGTCAAGCCTGCAGCCATGATCCACATCCCAGGCAAGCATGAAGACGGCGGCAGCAACAACGAAAAGCTGCGCAAGATGTTGAACGAAGCACCGCAAGGTGACGAGGAGGACGATGAGGAAGACCCCCAGCTCGCTTTCCCGGTAGCCATCGGCACTCTGGTTGGAGCCACCGTTCTTATCGCCTTCTGCGCCGAGTTCCTCGTCGACAGTATCGACTACGTCACCACCCAAGGCCACATTAGCCAGGAGTTTTTGGGTCTGATTTTGTTGCCTATCGTTGGAAATGCCGCCGAGCACGCCACTGCTGTCACGGTCGCCATCAAGGATAAGATGGACTTGGCCATTGGTGTTGCCGTGGGTTCTAGCATGCAGGTTGCGCTCTTCATCATTCCGCTGCTTGTCATCATTGGTTGGGGAATGGGCCTGGATACCATGGGCCTCAGCTTCGACGTGTTCCAAGTCGCCATCCTCTTCGTCTCTGTCCTATTGGTTAACTACCTCATTGCGGACGGCAAGTCGCATTGGCTTGAAGGCATGCTGCTGATGTGTCTATATCTTATCATAGCAACCTGCTCGTGGTGTAAGTATTCAGCCCCTGGCCCCTACTCGTTACTTTGTATACATGTTTGCTAACGGATTCCAGTCTACCCCCCGCCCGGCGAGGACGGCACTTCTTCCACTTAGAGACACTTCCTATGATTGGAATGTTCTCGGACCTTTTAGTTTCGATCTTTGAAGCAGATAAACAGATGCTATAGCGATTTTCAACCGAACGTACAGCTCATTTCAGATATAGCACTGATCCGTCATGAGATTTCGTCGTTCCAGTGTACATACTTCACGTAGTGCTTCGACAACACACATCTTTCCCACACTTTTGACTCATCGAAGCCAGTAATACTCTCACAACTTCAAACGGCCGGAAGCACTTTGCGACTCTCTTTCTCATGCGTATGCGAGCATACGCGTTCATACCCACTTTTTCGCGCTCAACGACCCATCATACCTCCGCTTCCATGGTCATCCCGAGAGCCTCAATTCGAGAATAGAGTTTTTGCAGAGCAAATTTAATGTCCCTTCAATTCAACATTTCTGTCTCCTTGGTGGAGGCAAACTTACAGGCTTCAAGCAATCTTCGTTGCGGCGGGAGAGCGATGATTACAGAGAAAAGGTTTGGTGAGCGTTGGATAGTTCGGCGGTGGAACTGGCGGCGAAAAAAAGATGGTCTTGCGGCTGGTATGTGGGCCAGCCAGATGTCAAGGAATTGGGGAGAAGGACGAGATCAATGGGCCAGGCTACCAGAAGCAGCGACAGAAGGCCGCGCGCGAGAGGCATAGCGGTCACATTGTAACGACTTTTGCTACAAGAACTGGTCCTTGCTGATCTGCGTCGCGGGTGGAGGGAGGGGGGCGTCTGAGGATCACTCGAAGTCTTGTGGGATGGTTGCGTGTGCGTGAATAAAAGTACGCAGGTAGCTTTATGGTGAGCGTGTCGGCGTAGGAGAGTGGCGCACCCGGGTTATATGCCAGAGGATGGGCGTAGCACACAAGACGACAGGCAATGAAATACAAAAAGGATTTTTTAAACATGCATCTTCCTTGACGGACTTGACTTTGACATCTGTGTGATATCAAAGAGATCTGGATAGACCATCGAGTGTCTGGCAGACTTAGTCAAGTGATACACGAAGCTTGTTCGGCCTGCCACGACAAGCTGTGTCTGTCTTGGTAGGACGATAATTATATTGCCATGTTACAAGACCAAGCTTGCGCGACGCTATGATGTACAATATATTCGTATGTAACGACAGTCCAATAAGCCTACCAGCCATTACCCTTTTGTCCCAAGCAGATCCTAATCCTTTCCCACCAATACGCCAGCCGTGTTAATGTGTGCTTATTCCCCAAACGACGGTCGTTGGTTCTGTATGCGTCGTGTGTGTAAGTGATCATGCCAGCTTTTACTGAATCAAAAATGCCTTCCGTCGGCCCCCTCCCATGGTGGAAACGGGTCTTTGCGAGTGCTACTAGCTTTACAGAAAAAGATCAACAAGAAAGAAAAGTCGATCAATGCACTCGTTCCAAACGGAGCCCCGACTTCAATGTGCGCGCAGCGCATATTACGCGCTCGCGTTGCGGCGCTGGGCGTCCTTGACGGACGTTTCCCAGTCGGATTTGTAGAGGTAGAGGAACTCGACGGACGAGACGCTATCATGCAAGCATTCAACGGGTCAGCCAACACAGGGTTCCAAAACGCACAAGCATAAACAAAGGAGGGCGGAGGATCTATCTACTCACAGCGCCAACCCCACACTCACGCCAAACCATAGCCCATACAACTTCCACCCCAGCCCAAACGCCGTGCCAAACGCCAGCGGCAGCGCGACGACATAGTAGCTCACGAGGTTCGCATACCCGCCAAACTCCTGCTTGCCGGTCCCGCGCAGCAAGCCATGGCTAATCGCCGCGAGGCAGTCGACGAACTGCATGGTGGCGCACACGGGCATGACGCTGGCGACCATCTCGATGACAGCCTCGTCGGTCGTGAACAGCCGCGGCAGCTGGTAGCGGAAGCCCGCGAGGATGGAGACGTTGAGGATGCCGACGCAGACGCCGGCCCAGAAGGCGACTTTGGCGCAGGTCTTGGCCGCGGGCACGAGGCCTGCGCCGATGAGGTTGGCGACGCGGGTGGACGAGGCGATGGCGATGGGGAAGGGGATCTGGAAGGTCGTCGAGGTGACGGTCATGAGGATGGATTGGGTCGCGAGGTAGGTGGGGCCGAATTGACCTGTGGCGAGGGTCAGGATCTCGAAGGCGAACCATTCGGCTTCGACCATTATCATGCCGGGGATGGAGAGGCGGATCATGGGGCCTGGGGTGGGCAAAGTGTTAGTCGCAGAGCGCCTGTGGAGGCATGAAACGGGGCGAAAGGAAGAGCACTCACCCCAATTCGTCAACGCGCGCTTCGAAAACCCGCCCCAGCACTGCCGGCCGTCGACAAAGTACACATACGCAATAAGCAGCAAGGGCAGTAAATTCTGCGTAATCACCACGCTCACCGGCGCGCCCACGAAGCCCCAGCCCAGATGCCACACAAACCACCAGTTCATGAACACATTCAACGGCGCCGCGATGAGCAGCACATACGTCGTGGCGTGGAAAAGCCCCTGCGCCTGGACGAAGCGCTTGCCGCCCTCGAAGACGATGAAGGCCGGCACGCCGAGCAGGTAGACCTTGAGGTACTGGCCGGCGAGCTCAGCGGTGCGGTAGTCGGGGATCATCATGGCGAGCAGCTCGGTCGAGTAGGCCCACAGCGCGACGAGCGGGACGAAGAGCAGGAGCAGGAAGAAGACCATGCGCTGGATCTGGAGGCCGACGAGGTGCTTGTGGCCGGACCCGTAGGCTTGCGCGCAGAGGGTGTCGAGCGAGGTGGCGAGGCCTTGGAAGGGCGCCGAGCAGGTGATGTTGGCTGTCATTGTTGCGACTTGGGGAGGTGGTTGTTAGTATAATCCCCAGTATTGCGAGTGGAAGTGGGGAGTAGCTTACGAGAAATGGCTCCAAGCTCGATCACGCCGATTTTGCCGACTGTGAAGATACTCGCCACGTTGATCGAGTACTGTAGCAAAAAGGTAACAATCAAGCTCCGCGAGTACACAGCAATGGTCTTCGCCTCGCGCTGCCACGTCGTCTTGATCTGGCCTGCACTCACGGCCGCATCCCACTGCTCCGTCAGCTCCTCGGCGCCAATAGCCTCATAATCATGCGTGCCGTCCAAACCCGCCTGGTGGTGCCCATTGCCCGCCGCGTAGTGCCCGTTTCCGCGCAGCAGCGGATCCCTCTCACTTGCCTGCCTCGAGAGGAGCGCGCCGCCGTCATACTCCTCGTCCTCGACCTTCTGGGGCACTTTCGTTGAGAACAGGCGCTTGTACACGCGGTGCGTCCACCCAGGTTCAGCCGGAACCGGATGCTTTGGCGGCAGCAGGTGGTTGTCGCGCAGCAGGCTCAGCTCCTCGTTGCGGCTCTGGACCCACTCGTCGTGGGTGAGGACGGGGACGTCGTCGCGCGGCCGCGGGCCGATGGTGGGCCGCGTGGTGCCGTAGGCGACGCCCGAGGGCCGGCGGTACATGATGGGGTCATGGTCGGTGAAGGAGGCGTCTGAGGCGTCCTCGTCGAACGGGGATTGGTCGTCGGAGGCGGACTCTGCCTCGGCGAGATCGGCGGCGATGGCTTCCTGCGCGATGAAGGAGCTGGGCTGGAAGGACCCGAGGAGCGAGTGTTGCTCGGAGGGCGAGCCGACCCTGTGGGGGATGGAGCGGGAGCGGGAGCGGGACATTGTGAGGTTGTGGGTGGCGGCGGTGGGCGTGGAGAGCTGTGGAGGGAGAGGATGTGCGAGTCTTGCTTTTTTCTTCTTTTCTTTCTTTCTTCCTGCGCGCGTGGTGTACGGAAAGGAGCTTGTCAAAAAAAGAATATCGAGGTGGACAAGATAGTTTGTGTTCTGAATTTCGTGTAACAGGGCAGCCGACTCTATGACACGGGCATATTGCAGCGTGGGGTGCGTGGTCTTGATGCTATTTCCGCCACTTCGCGAAAGTGTCGCGTGTCGAGGATCCAAGACAACGGCGAGGAAAGAGAGATAAAGAGATGTGAGACAAGAGGCAGCACTTGTTCAGGACTCCCAAATCCCTTGTTGGTCACACTGGCGCCCGTATGAATCATGAAAACACCTAAGACTGATCAGAGCAAGAGATAGGCGAGAGAGGAGGAATGCGAGGGTAGGAGATGGGAAAGATAGTGGAGGTGGGGCTGACTCTCCACAAATGCCCGTTGAGGTGGAGCCCGTGTGCGCGTTGGGGCCGATGCGGGAAGGCACACCCACCCGTATGGCGACCTTGGACCTTGGACCTTGGAAGTGCTGGACGGCAAGGCCAGAAAAAAAGAAGGAAAAAAAAGGATTGGCAGCGCTAGAGTGGCAGAGTGGTCACTAGCCCCGGACGCCGTTGACCTCACCATCTGAGCAACGCCTGGGCAACATGGAATCCCGGACCCGGAGTGCCGGAGCATTGTCGACGGCAGCGTGAAACTGCCTACCCAAGTAGGCGCGAGCTGCTAGTGGAAGGGAGGAGGAAGGGCGGTGACCTAGCCTTGCCGCCTTGAGCTGTCGATCAGGGTAGCCTCTTCGTCTTTGTGCTCTGCTTCAATGGTACGGCACTGGTGCAGGCAACTCTCTAGCTTTGCACGGCGGGAGTGAGGTGTCGGTAGTGACGATGGCCAAGTCGCACAGCTGTCGTGCGATATCCTCGAGGCGCATATACTGTGCTGTGCGGCATGTCGCATTGGTATGTCGCATTGGTACGTTATGTTTCAAACACAGGCCGCAGGAGGCTGAAAAGATAAAGTTGGGGGGGGGGGAGGCGGTGACGGTTACACTCGAGCCTCCAGCTTTCTGCCCGGTCGGGTCATCCCGAAAGCATATATCGTCGGCCCAGACCCATCTTCCTTGACCGTCTTCACAATAGGCCGAGGACGTGCGTGCTGTTCGTGCGGTTCGTGCTGTTCTGGCTGTGCCCCAATCTGGAACCAAGGCGACGAGGAGATCTGTGGTAGATGTGACTGACCGGACGGATTGGCTGATCCAGCCAGACTCACCCACCCTCAGACCCTCACCGACCCCAGTCGGCCCCAGGCAACCAACCATCCGCAAGGTACGGAATAGCAGGCACACTTGCCTTGGCCTATCGGAAGCTACCGAGACGAATGCCGTTGTCCGTAACAGGCAGTGCCTCAGCGCCCATGACATCATTTCAACATTCCACGGTCGCTGGCTGGCTTCAGCCTCGTGGGGGTGACTGCACACCCTCAGCTTACTAGGAACGACTGCAGGTCGGCTCATCTTCAACAGCATCGTCAAAGTGGTTTGATAGTACACAGCAAACTATCAGAAAGCACAAGACCCCGCAACATCACAAGGTCCCAGACCTCACATGATCACCCCCCCCCTCATCAACAATCATCCTGCGGGATCGGCCGTTGCACGCTGCCCCGACAGCCGCACCGAAGCCCGCCGCCGCCTTGACTGTGCCCCATCTGCGCATGCACCACGCATGCACCGTCCACCATCCCCGAAGCCGTGACACTCTAGCCGAGCTGCTCGCCTTTTTTTTTTCTTTTTTTCTTTTTTTTTTTGGTCATTGCAGCATTTGTCGGAGGATCAGACCAACTGAGAGAATTCCATTTCAGAGTTCCCGTGTTTTCCCTGATCTTGAGATTCCAACAGCCCGGCTCCATTGCTGGCTGACCCCGTCTGAGGCTCTGCGAGATGCCGTCGATCCTTCTCCACTCATCGTCAAGTTGATCTTGCCTCATCCTTGTTCTCTCGACGACCACCGCTCCATCTCCCCCTCGTCGTCGTCCCCGCAGATGCAATGGCCGCCCATGGAATCCGCGACGAAGAGGACGGCTCGTTCCATGCCGTCAGCTGCTGTGTCTCGCTGGCTGCTCTTCGCCAGCCCGTGGAGATCGAGGAGCTCTTTGATACGGGGTACTAGTGCGTTCACCTCCACACACTCCTGCAAAGGGCTTGTGACATGCGGCGACTGGCAGCACTTGTCCTTACTGGTGCTCACTTCAGAAAGCACGAGGCTAACACGTCCACGCAGCGACGACACCTCCTTCGGCCTTGCCACCGCCTCGCCCTTCTTCGTCTGGCCCTTCTTCAGCGCGCTGCTCTTCGAGAACCAGACGTCCGACGCCAGAGACCACTGCGCCAACGAGCGCACATTCCTCTCGTACCTGCGCCTCAGCATCTACATGGCCATCGTGTCCGTGGCCATCGTGCTGAGCTTCCACATCAAGAACCAGCCCAGCGCCGCGGAGCTGGCTATGGCGCGCCCGCTGGGCGTGCTCTTCTGGCTGCTGAGTGTGGCTTGTCTGCTGGTGGGGCTGGGCAACTACATTGGTGGGTTTTTTTTTCCTTTTTTTTTTTTTTTTTTTTTTTTTTTTGCTTTTGTTTTGGAGTCTCGTCATGTGGGTGGGGGTGGTGGCTGACTCGTTGCGTGCGCGTGATAGAGACCGTGAATAAGTACAGTCGGAAAGCCGCCATTGTGCAGTCTGGGTTCAAGACGCAGCTTGTGAGTTTGACCACCATCCCTCGAGTTTGGGATAGATACTTATACTGACGTTGTACAGATCATGGGGTTTGTCTCGGTGGCGATTATTGCAACCTGTGTGGCATTACTAGTCATCAACAGGCTGAATGAAAATGCAGATATCAACTAGGTAGGGTTGTCTCGTTGACAATTCATAGCGAATCACTAAACAGCGCTTTCGATTCTTGATGCCTTCGCATTTCACTTTGTGCTCATGAGGTGATTTACGGTACTCGTTTGCGAGATTGTTCATAGGTCGCCATCGAACGGACAAGACATGTCACATGGACTGAAGAACGAGGGAAGCATGGAGATGGTTATTGTGACTGCTCTGTCTAGAGCGAGTACCTAACCCCTGATTACGAACGCCGGAAGACGACCTCAAACGCACTGGTTGTTAGTCAAGCCTGATTTGGTAAAAGAAGGCAAAGGAACTGCGGCGAAAGGGCAAGGAGCAGCATCAGGGACACCGACTTTCCCTCCCGCGAGAAGCCAGATCACCACTCCTTGGGCGCATAGGGTCCCGGCCAAATCGTGTTGCGCCGGCCATCATTGACATCTGTCCGGGCGCTCTGCGACCGGGCAGCACCACCGGCAGGTCTTGACATCACAGGTCTCAACGGCGCAGGCCTCGCAACAGCAACCGGCCTCGCCACAGCAGCCCTCCGCCCCATCGCAGGCCCCGGCACCGCCTCCCCAACCCACGATTCCTCCACCACCCTTACACTCCCCCATCTTACAACCACCGCACAATTCCGACCCCACCGCGCCACAGCCGCGCGCGCCTCCCTCACGACCCGCTGCGATCCTACCTCCCACCACGCGCCACTCCCGCTATCGCCGCGCCGGACATTCAGCAGCGGCATGAAGCGCGCCTCGACGGCCCACGCCTGCGCCTGCGGGCGGCGGACGTCGTGGCGGGCTTGGGCGAGGTTGTGCGTCTCGGCGAAGAAGAGCGCGGTGCGGGCTTGGCGGTCAAAGGTTGCCAGGGAGGTTGGGGTGAAGGTGGTGGTTGTGTAGCGGTCTGTGACGCGCTCGGGGTGGAGGGTGATGGGGTTGGTGGGAAAGTGGATGGGGTGGCTGCAGGAGTTGAGCGCGTAGATGTGCGTGAGGGTTGTGGAGAGGGGAAGGTTGGGAGGCGGGGCTTTGACCCAGCCTGTTATGGGGGGACTGGTGGCAGGGGTGTTTTGAGAGGACCTCGAGGGAAAGAGGGAGGCGAGGGCCTTTTTGATGGAGTTGAAGTGCCTCATTGTGGGCTTGTTTGTGTATTGGGAAGAGCGTTTGAGCGTTTGTGGCTGGTATGGGTTGGTACACGGGTGGGACTCGTGAACATGGCGGGTCTAGCTGTGATTTGGACTGCGTCACAGATGGTGTTTTATAGTCATGGCAAGTCACTTTCTGTTCTGTGTCAACGGCGTTGCAACGGACTTGGGGACCGAGTTTTTTTTCTCTTCCTTTTTTTTTTTTTTTTTTTTCTTTTTTGGGAGGGGGGGGGGGGGGCAAGGCCCTGTCTTGGGTCGACGACGTTATGCATGATCAAGCGTGCTGCTCGGAGCCAATAGTCTTGCGAAGTAACAAGAGAGAGCACATCACGAGCAGTTTTCAGGCTTTTCTGTTTGATGGTGAGAAGTGACAGCGGGCCCGGTGTGTGAGGCTTGCCGTGGCCGACATCAGTGCCCACTGCCTAGATATGTGGGTGCTCGCGGCTGTGCGAGTCGAGACAATAGCATGGTGACTGCGTCTGAACAAGGCTTCATTGATCATTTCTCATTCAGCGTATGACGTTACCTCGTGTGCCGATGATGATCGCTCTTTGTTTCTTTGACGCAGGGTGAGGTTAACTCAGTTTCGATCAATCGATCCGCCTAGTGACTTTACTTGCTTACCTAGGTAGGCTGTTCTGCAATTCACATCTGGCTCCGGAGCCCGGGTATGACGCTACCAATTCCAGACTCACATGTTCAGAATCCAGAGAGTCACCTAGACTTGAGACTAGCATGATCAAAGTGCTGTGCAGCCTGTGCTTTCGCACGTAGTGCGTACGTCTCGTTGCTTTGTGACTTTCACAAACTCCTCCTGAATATGCCAGCGACGATCGCACTAAATGAATTCCACAAGACACGTTCGAGTATACTTGCTGGAAACACACATGTTCTTGCGGGTTGGATGGTGCACAAAGCGTGCGTACAACATCACGACCCAACAAATTACCCAGAACTAGGTGATAAAAAGCGGCGAGATGAGAGCGTCCGCAAATATCTCTGCGTTTAGTAGCCCCAGAAAACCATCGCGGTGAGGAAATGGGCAGAAAATGCCTAGCCTACACAGCAACGTCCGGCCAGCGGGGCCTCAGCCTCAAAATCTACCTACTGAACGGCGTCTCAATGAGAACGTGAAGTAGAGCTTCGTGGTTAGCATCCGCACATAAACACACACAATTTGAACACTCAGCCAGTTTTCCATTGCCATTATCTATTCTCTCGGCCATTTCTTGACAATGATTAAATGCAACGTGAAGCGGTGCTGCCCAGCGCAGCATAGCCTCGCTCAAAGCTCGTCATCGTTGCGGGGCAGATCGGAGTTGCCAACTACGGAACACGCATCAATGACAAACAAAAAACCGTCAAGGCTTGTTGCACTACGAGTATTCTCCGAGGGGTTGGACAGTGCTGCACGTGCGAGTTGAGACTGATGCATGAGTTGCGGATCTGCTTGTGCCAAGGCCAAGCAAAGCGACGCTTGTTCGTTGTAGGTAAGCGGGCAACTGGTGTCTAGAGTTGATAGAATTCGCATAAACTTCGGCGGATACGCTTGCTGCTTGCAGGCAGGCAAAGTTGAAAATAGATGGCGAGAATGGCGGGAGCAGCGGTCGACAATACTATTTCGCGTGTCAGGAGTGCTGGCTCCAGGACGCTCGTTGATTTCAACACAAGTTGGTGATCGCTGCTAGAACCAGAGCCAGCCCACTTTCCGTCTGAGGGCGAGCACGTGGTAATTGAGACTGGCGAGATAGTACATTCGCCAGCCCTCGGCGGCGTCGCCGGGGCTAACGCGTGGTGTATCCGGCCTCTCCAGATTTTGGATCACGATCTTAATTTCACAGAGTCAAGATCTGGATATGCACGGCATGGTTCTGGATCCGCAGTCATGCTCTTCGAAATTCGAATCAACGGTAAGATCCACGCCACTGCGTAGGGCAGAGCATGATCTACACATTACAAAATGCTTCTCTTGCAAAGTCTGGAAAGGGGCGAATATTTTGACTCGCGCGCTTGTGCCTGCTGGTCATTGAGTACTACAGCCAAGCTCCGTGTAGCAACTAGTGAGCTTGGTGACAAGAGCAAGAAATGAGGTCCAGGCCTCACTGTATGACCTTGATTACTTACTCGCCAACTTGGAGGCTGGCAGACTGTCGAGGAAAATCCAAAGCACAGACTGCCGACAGCAGCATCGCCGAGAGAGCGCCCCTCCTTCTTCCTTCTTGTCAAGCACTAGCTACATGCCAAGCTTTTCAACCAGACGTCTGATTTGCAGATGTGGCGCAGCATATCCCAGCACGCAACATGCTCAAGTGACATCGTGTTGCTGGCTCTCGAAGATGGCGAGGCGGAGAAGTCGTACCCACCGAGTCGTTGGCGGACGATAATCGGGAGGGTGACAAGTCGATACCACATGCGAACTGTGGTACAGACGAGTCGGTCTTCAGAACTGTTTCCGACAGCATGAGCTATCTAAGCATGGGTATCGCAAGCCACACTATCAAGTAAAATTAAATTGTTTTACTGAGATCAAGGCGAGTTCTTTGAAGCCCCACAAGTCTAGCAAGCTAGTCCTTCAGTCTCAACTATTTGGCAAAGTGATGCGACTTCAGGACTGTGCTCACTGCTCAGCAAATTGGCTAGCGGCTGGCCCGTGGCCGACAATTGTTGCCCTGGCTTGACGCTACCGATGATCTGTGGGTTGCTCTTTCGAGTTGTTAGCGTATAGAAGCCCGAAACGGAACTTTCCGTGCACGTTCGAGAAGTCGAGTAGAACAAGCATGCAAAGCACGGCCAGGCACCAACCGATGAGCCAGATCTGCAGCTTCATGTAAAGTTCAAAATGTATTCATTGCAATTTCAGTTGACTTGTATTGCTTGCAGCAAGCTTAACAGAGTCCAAAGCACGAAATGTCTAGCCAGGCCCAAATCTGAGAGTCCCCAGATGATGCGATAAGAATCCAGTAAGGCTTCGCAAGAGAAGAGTGAGTCCGTGTTATGGCCTTGCCAACATGGTCAATTAAACAATGAACATGTTAGCTACCCTTGTTGTTGTTGTTGTTGTTGTTGTTGTCGTCGTCGTTGTTTATGATGGGGTGTCCACATCTGTCTTGGTATATTCATGGACTTAATGCCAAGTCCCAGCATCACAGCCCCTACTCAGTAACACATAGCATCACCTATGCTCAGCTGCAATCAGGTGTTTGTCTCCGCTTTTTTATGCCAACTTTCCCGACCTGTATTTTTTTGCATTACAAAAGTAAACTTTATCATTACTATATATATATTCAGCTAAACAAAGGCTGCGTTTAAAGCTAAAGTCTTTATAATTAATATTTTAAAGTTTATTTATAAATTAAATTAAAAGATAGTGACTTGTAAAGTTAGTATTTTAGAGATGAAAATACTGCGGACTTAAGGCTTATACCTTTGGTTGTTACTTTACTATTACTCGGGTTCCTTTAAATTATAATTGAAATGTATTACTAATATTACATAATGAAATAATTAATTTAGTTAAACTCCTGATTCTCAAGCTATTAGTATAGCTTTTGTTTGACTTTATATATCTAAAAGTAATAAAGTTTACTTTTGTGATGCAAAAAAATACAGGTTGGGAAAGTTGGCACAAAAAAGTGGAGACAAACACTTGATTGCAGCTGAAAGTAGCGCAAGAAAGGCCAAGTGGGAGGAAAGTGGCTCCGCTGGACTTGGCCCTTCCCGCTGGAGGTGTTACCCTGTGCCAAGACTGTATTTCCTTTTCGTGAGAATTCCTAGTTAGATGTGTTCTCGCGATTTAGAGTTCCGCGCACTGCCTCACCGCGTACCAGCTGATTGGAGTTGCCAGGGCGAACTCGATAGCAACTATTCAGGAGGAGCATTGGCGCTTGGATAATTCCAAGCCCAGAACGCTTGCGTCGAACTATATATGATGACTGACCCATCATATTGCAGCTGGAGGAGGAGGCACACAACACCCACATTCTTTCATTGCAAGCAAGACATTCTTCTCAACGGGGCTTCCCGTCTGCATTACTAGTTGACGATCTTCGCCTCTCCTCGCTCGCTAAAGCTTCCTAAACCACGCAGAAACGACAGAACAACTTCTCGTACTGAAAATGGGTGCTACCAAGTTCTTGTGTGCATTGCTGCTCGCCGCCGGCGCATTCGCATGTGACTTGCACGACACTGGCAAGATGATCAAGGGTAAGCGGCAGGACGCCGCTTCAGGCACCCCGAAGAAATTGTACGACTACGCTGCATCCTGGAACTGGGCCAATCTCGACCCGGACGCGTTTGGCGTGTGCCAGAATGGAACCCAGCAGTCTCCTATTCCGCTGAGTCTCAACAACGGCCTGGTACGTGTAGATCATCCCACGAACGTCAGAATCGCTGGTGCGAAGCTTGAGAAAGGCTTGTCAGACTTGTCGCATGGTCCGAGAGCTTTCCAAGACGTTCCAAAACTCGAGGACGGGAAATGCCGTGCGCTGAAGCTGGAAGAATGAATCTGAGCTGACCGTTTGCAAAAGTCTCGGAACCACATTCCCACATTCAACTACCCAACATCGGTCGAAGGCAACTTCAAAAACTGGGGATTCGGTGAGTAATCTCAATGGATTGCCTTTTTTCTTAACATCGACGCTGACATTGTGCGCAGGACCGGCTTTCGATGTCGTCTACGAGGCTGGAAACCTCACCGGCAACCCCTCGATGTCATTCGACAACGAGACAACTTATCTCGTGGGCTGGCATATTCATACACCAGCTGATCACACCATCAACGGCTTCCGCGCTCATGCCGAGCTTCATCTTGTTCACCAAGATGCGGACGGAGTTGAGAGGGCCATCGTAGCGATTCTCATCGAGCCAGGAAACGAAGTCGACAGCTTCATCACACAGCTTCCGCAACCTCACATCAAATTCAACGCAGGGGACCCGAGCTTCAGCACACCCCTCGCCGTCGACCTCAATGCTGCTCTCGCTTCCGCTGCCCACCTCAAGGAATTCTGGACGTACGAGGGAAGCTTGACCAGCCCACCTTGCACGGAGGGCAAGCGCTTCTTTGTTGCTCGCCAGACCATGCACGTGAGTGTTGACCAGATGCGGATGATTATGGACGCAAGCACGTACTCGGCACGGGCGGAACAGCTGGTTTGGCAGCACAGGATCAACGAGTAAAGGGTGCAAGGGGCGAGGCCGATCTGAATCTTTGAGCGGTTGGTCGAGTGTGGAGGATGCCGAAGCTAATTGATACCTCAGGAGAGGAGGAATTCTGAGCATGTATATTATCGGAGGATGTGTATAGTTGCCGCGGATTTCAGTTACTTATTTTGTAAATATTTCTTGACAGCCTCTATGTTCAATATGCCTGAGCAGCAATCTCACACGTTTTGACCCAACTTCGCACAACTCCATTCTCATTCATCATACCCTTTGTACCCAAATTCAGGCTTTTATGATGAATGAAAAAGACAATGCTAGCTACAATGATTTCAACAACAATTACAAGAAACGTGAGGACTGAGAACGTGATTAACTTTGTCCTCACAATATTGGCACACCTCGCATGTTTATCTCTACATCCTGACACTCCAAGTCTTTAAGGAGGTCTCAAAGAAACTGGTTTTGGATACACTGTTGCTTATATTCTTTTCACAACCAAGACCATAGTCTGAGGTGTGAGTGTGATGTTTTCTCGTAGCACGTATCTCATTTGTGGAAGACATTGAGCTGGTCCTTGAAGAAGACTCGAGTGGAGGCTCAAAGAGTGAAAGCTTGGGCTCGTTGCTTGATATCATGTCGAGATCCAATTTTGAATTACTGTGATAAGATACCTAGTTTATGGCATTCAACATATTGGTTTGAAGAGGTCTAGCTGCATGGTCCAAGATCAAAGGATTGCAAGGGTGACGGATCTCAGCGAATTATTGCTTGGCTTGTAATCAAAGCATGCCCTCCAATAGGCGGTAGCTTCTTTCATCCTGTATAATCTTATCTCACACACAATTGAGATGTGCATATATATATATGATTTTCGATCAGTATCTCCACACTGGTTACTAGGTTCTTGGCCAGTAGGTCAGAGACACCAATATTCGATAAGCAGGTGTCCTTGCCTCCGGCTCATAGATCCATGGCCAAGCTAAGGACCCTACTGTCCATTTCAGAATGGCCTTTTCAAGTCTCAGCAGGTCTTCCATGGCCCTGATAGCCGGCAGCAAAACTTCAGTGACCGTGTCCTCCACTGCAGTCCATAAAGACTGGGAAGTCCAGATTGTGACTTCACCCCATGCCAGCTTCCTTTACTTGGGCCCCATTCACACTGTACCTGAGAGTCTTCATCCCAGCTTTGGGTGAAGCTGGCAGGTCGGAACACACGGACCACACGGACCACCTAAGGTAAGTGACGGATGTCCTGTCTCCCATATCGACCTGCTGTTCTCCGCTGGTTGGGCCCCGTTTTCTTTCCTCCTTCCTCCATCTCCACAAAGATCAACATCAGTGGACAGCCAGGCACATTGCCACATCAGCTCATTGCGCATTGTCTACTGTACAAGCCTGGCATGTAAGGTCCTCCCATGAGCCCTCTTTGCAACACAGCACCCTCTCTACTTTCCCCCTGTCCAGTACCACTTGCCCTTTACTCCTTTCCAGACAAAGGCATTCATTGTGTATTGGTTGCCTCATCCCTTCCTCCAGACTCGCTTCCCTTCCCAAGTTTGAGCGCATCAAACAACACGTCCTACTAGAGAAGGTAGCCCAGAACCGACGGGTTGTGTTCTCTTCCTGGCCTACAGACCCTCCACAGCACTCTTTCCTTCTCCTGGCTGGGGGCAGTTGAGTCTTTCCAAGACCTCTGACATTCCACATTTCTATCCTTTATCTCTCTTCAGCAACTGCAGTATCTTGCTCTGCTTCATCCTAGCCTTTCTCGGGCTGTTCGTCTTTCAGTACCCACGTTACACACCGGGCTCTTCACCTCTTTTTCTTTCTTTCTTTGCACCATTGGTTCTCGAATGGAAACATTCCTCTTATCCATACCTGCTGATACCTGTTCAGACCAGTAACGCTTCCTGCTACTTCAAGCTTACAGGTCCTTCAGCAATAACAGCGTTCTGCTTTTCTGTTACCTTCCTCTTCTGGTAGGTCCTGCACCGTCTCTCTTGTCACCCAAATTTCCGGGAAACACTGCAATACATTCCTTCAGATGCCTCAATTTGTCTTTCACGGTCCTTATGACTAATATAAAATTGTAGGACTCTATCAACGTTCTACTCTTCACCCGTCTTTGCTACTCGAAATGGTCCTAGCTACGACGTTCGCCTTTCCAGGTGCCAGTTTCGACTTCAACAAGTACGCCCCAAAGACGGCCACTCCTGCCTCAAAGGCTACGGAGGCCGCTTTCATTCCCGACGTTCCTGCCCCCAGCGTCAAGGTCTCTGTTCATGCCGATGTGTCCCAGACTGAAACCCCATTGAGGCAGCCTTGCGTCTCCAACGATGATTCTACTTACGACATTATTGACTCGGCCGAGGCCATTGCGGAAGATGGCGAGACGACTGATGTGGTAGCTGGTGAATCGATCGGTCTCACGACCCCAGATCAGGCCCCGTTTGTTGAAGAGCAGCAGACCATGCCCAGTCCGCCTGTCAACGCACACAACACCCAGCTTGCCGCCCAGGATGTTCAGCGTCTCTTCGAATCTGTGCCTGCCAAGATCACTGCTTCCGAGGCAAAGATCGTCCATGCCAACGCCCAAGAGCTCCAGCAGATTGTCGACACTTTGATTCGGATCGAAGCAGCCACTAAAGAAATTCCTGACCTGGTAGCGAGGCTCCAGAGCCTTTTCAAAGAGACCAAGGTGTTCACTCCGCTGGCCAAAGATAACTACGTCAGGTCCGAGCAGCCAGCCTCTGCCAATGTCACCGAGGCCAACATCACCGGTCGTGCGGAGCAGATCAAGCCTGATCTTGGCGTCAACATCGAGCCTGCCAACACTGAGGTCCCTGAGGCGGAGGACATTGACGTTTCTGAGGCGAAGAGCACCGAGGTCTTTGATACAAAGAATACTGAGCCGAATGCAGAGAAATCGAATTACGGTCCCCCTACACTGATGGCCGAAGAGCACTTCAAGTTGAGCGACATCCCCACTGTCGAGAACCAAGAGTCCTTCGAGTACCCCGACGCTCGTCGGCTGGTGAGCATCCGCCGCATCACGAATATCTGTGAGACCAAAGTGGACGACCGATGGCTCACTGTGGCCCAGATCGATGGGTGGACTTGCACCGTTCCGCGGCGCGCCTTCAAGGAGGGCGAACTCGTCCTCTATTTCATGAACGACGCTTTTCTACCTGCGTCGGACAAACGATTCGGCAACAACGCTCGCAACCAGACCTTCCAGGGTATATTGGGCCACCGCATCATAACTCAGCGCTTCGGCAGCTACCCGAACAAGCTCGAGGTTCAGGGAAGGGTTTTCCCTCTCGAGAGCTTTGCCGAGGTTAACGAAGAGATCAAGAGCGTCTCGGATCTTCTTGTCATGAAGCCCGAGCTGAACTCTCATGAAGAATGGACCAAGGAGCGGACAATCGTCCTCATCCTGGGCATGTACCGGAAGAAGGACTGGGCTACAGAGCTGAAAGTCTTGAAGTGGGAGGAGCCTGGCCCAGTGAGCAAGCCGGCTGAGTTTCCCGCGCTCGGCAAAGTCCCCACTAGGGTCTTCAAAAACACCGACATCAAGCACTTCGAGGTATGCCTTCACGTCTCAAAAAGATTTCCCGTGCCAATGACATCCTTGGACGTTGATCAATCGAGTATTGCAGGACTGTCCCAACTTCTTCTTGAAGCGCAAGTATAACACAATCGAGTACCAGGAGTCAGTGAAAATGGACGGCGCATCCATGAGCGTCTACTTTGTCAGAGATTCGTGCAAGAAGTTCCATGATCTGAACCCGCTTCCAGAGGGCAAGATTGGGCCCAACACAGTGCTTGCGTCTGGTCGCTTTGGAGTCTGCTCCAAGAATCTTGACTTGAACGAGCTCAACGCGTGCAACACTGGATTCTGGAAGGTTGCTCTGCTCAATGAGCTGCCCAGAAAGTTGGCCAAGCTCAACCTCAGCATCGCCATCCAAGGCGAGATCTGCGGCCCAGGCATCAACAAGAATCGAGAGCAGCTAAAGGAGGCACAGTTCTTCGTCTACTCGATGTGGGACATCACCCTGCAGAGATACATCAGCCCCCGCAAAGTCGAAGGAGTTTCCTCCTTGCTCGGCCTGCAGCACGTCCCTGTCCTGAGATACGTCAAGATCCCGGAGATTGCCAACAATCACGCCGGACTGCGGAAGCTGGCCGACGATCGCGAGGGCGAGGGTTTGGTCTACAGGTGCATTACTGATGGCCGCATCTTCAAGATCCACTCGACCAAGTACAAGATCCTTCACAACTGCTAGGCGTATGTCGAGCGCTGCGCGAGGTGTCATGCGCAGTTTGAACAAGCGATACCGCCTTAGAGCGGAGCTTCACATAAGAGGAGCCAACGTCTGATTTCGAACAAAATTTGAACTTACAGATAGCGAAAGGTGGAGAGCGTGGATTGGGAAACAAAACTGGTGGTTGGGTTTGCGAATGGAATGGTTGCGTTTCAGGGGCAGAAGCGTTTTTCATTGGGTTGACAAGATCAGCAACAGAGCTGGGAACAAGGACTTCTCAACGCGCATTGCACACAGCTTGACCAGTTGGTTAAAGTGCAAATGCTGGCTCTCAGCGTCGCACAGTGCTAGATCAGCGTCCCCAAAAACACACACTTGTTGTCTTTCAATTCTGACCGTTGCTTGCATCAACCAAAATGTTGCGTGTGACAGCATGAGATACCTGTGCCCGAGAAGATTTGCGACGCGTCCCCTCATACGTGGCTCGCATTTCGATATAGTACCCAACAGCCATAAATCACAGCTCAGCCCTATCAGGCCACAAGCACTTACGAGGCTGAGCGGGTCCCCCACAAGGCAGCCTGCAAGGCTGTGCAGGGGCCAATGCTCATCGCTGATAGGCCAGCTCATCTTCATTATAAGAGGTACTTGCGAGTAGGTAGCATACTTGCGTGTAATTCCTGAACGGCATCTGAGGGACATTGTGGCCATTACTGACGCTGATACTAATTTACAGTCCAGACTCGCCACGAAGGCACACGAGCCGCCACAGCAGCTTCAAGTCCGATGTATTCGCCGCAACGTGACTTGCAGCAGACTCCACTGCCCATTAGTACTCCATTTTCTCGAGTCAAAACTGTAGATACTATGGAATGGCTGAATGGGTTAGGGCAAGTGGCGACTGCGAGAAATTTGTCCATGAGTATAAACATCCGCGAAAGAGCATGCATGCGATGTGCACCTCCAGCAAGGATTTCTTTAGTGAGTCGTCCGCCTCCTGTGGCTTGGCTGCAAGCCCTGGCCCGAGAGCCTGGAAGCCCACTTTCCAGCGCTCCGCCACGCTGCATGAACCAACCAGCTGCATGTGGGCCCAAGAACTTATAGGTTCAAAGCTGCTCCACCATGTGCCCAGGTGCTCATATCTTGGCAGTCTGCAACGACATTCTTGGCCTCCTCGACGTCACATTTCCAAGCTACACAGCAACCACAGACTCGGGTGAACTGTTCAGATTGCCCGCCTTAGACCGGCACGAAGACAGGCTCACGGCCTTCTTGACAGTAATTCCAAAACATTGTCCCAGGGCAAGTAGATCGCACCGTTGCCGCGGCCAGAAAGCCGTCTTCATTCAGCATGGACATCGAAGCCAAGATCAAAGATGCTGCTTCCCGGAACACGGAACTTTTGAAGACGCTGCACGAGACGCAGTCTGCCATCTCGGATCTTGACACCCAGAACCGCTATATCGTCAAGATGGAGATCCAGGCTCGGACCGCCAACGAGAGACTTAAGCAGCTGGAGAGGGCGCGGAAGCGTGAGATGAAAGAGCACGAGTCGCTGCGAGACTCAAAGGTGAGGCGGTTTGCCTACAAGGCCGCCCGGAAGACGGAAAAGTTTGAGGCAAAGGCTAGCAAAGAGGAGCTTGAGGTGAGTCTTTCCCATATCTCCAGGAAGTCGTCCTCGTTGGGTTGGCGTTGTGAAATCCTGCACAGTGCGAGGATGATTCATGTCTTGCGCCAAGTGAGGACTTGTCCCACAACACCACGCGATACTCTGGGCATGCAGGGCCTAATATAGAATGACCGCAGTATATTGAAGCACTGCGAGAGGAAGAACAGGCCGCAACGCTGGCAACGCATCTGGACGGAGTACTGGAGGACGCAAAGGAGGCCTGCCACGAGTTGGAAGTCAAAAACAGTGTCCATTTAGAAGCTCAAAGAGATCTCGACGCACTTTACGACAACATCTTCCATGAGCCGTCAGGATTCGCGGAGGAAGACACTTTGAAGAGTGAATTGGCACAGGCGGCGCTTCTGCACCGCGAGGCCCAAGCCAGGGCTGACGCAGAGATCCAGGCTGCAAATATTATGCGAGAAGCCCAGCTGCGGCTTAACTCTGCACTGAAAGCCATGGACAGTGCATTGCGCAGGTCAAGGCAGGACATGTACGGCGGAGGGACTTACACCGACGTGAGTAGCGGATTCTCCCTGTGGTGGGAATACACCCCTGCTTTCTGCAGACGGACCAAGATGACTCTCCTGAGGACAGACAGGACAATTGCTAATACGTCGTAGATGATGGAGCGCAACGCCCTCAGCCAAGCAGACCGTGACATCCACGATGCTCGCAGGCTGGTAGCGCAAGCGCGAGGTATCTCGCCTCTCGTGCGCGCCCTCCCCAGTGTCTCCATCGCGCAAGGGAACCTGCTTGGAGACGTTGTCTTCGACAACATCTTCTCGGATACGCAGTTCCACGACAAGATCAAGCAATCTCTCGTGGAGGTTCAGGACTGTGCGGAGGCGCTGGATGCAGACTTGCGGGCTGCTACCCACAGATACCATGAGCTTTCCTGCGAGACGGGTACAAGGAAAGCGGCCCTACTCGAAGTGAAAAGGAGACTCCAGAGGGTGCGAGAGGCAATTTTCGAGATGTTCGGGCCTGCGCCTCCAGCAGACGTGCCTCCTGCGGCTGGGCATCGATCCAAGCATAGCAATGCATCGCAGGACAATTGGTGGGAGAGCTGATGAGATGATGCCCGACACCGGAAAACATCTAGGGAAAGAGAGCTATACGATTCCAGTACGGGTGAGCATGTTCGTCCGCGAGCCTGCCGAGACTTGTGTCGAGGACCGCCTGGGTGGATTCAAGAAAGCCTCGGTCTTCTTGCCTCTACAGTATACCTTGTCGTTGTCTTGACGATATACAAGGCATGATACCACAGAAGCCGAGTCACGCCCGTTTTTCAAGCTTAGGTTCAAGGCAACTTTTCGCTGGCAGGTATAATGCTTAGCGCAGTGCCAAATCACGTCCGACATTCGACCAACGGTCGGCTCTGTTCTGCTCTAAGCTCACTCGCCTAAAATTACATGTCACAATATGCAAGACTTCACGCACCGCCAAAAAAAAGACATCGAGCTTCTTCTGTGCTACGGTCCCAAATCTGATTTAATCACCCCCCCCCCCTCTTGCGCGTCGTGCGTGCTGCACTGGTTCAGATGACGACTGCACTTGCAAACTCCATACTGACCCGACCCAATTCCAGAAAACCTCCAGCTCAACCACCCAGTCGGTATTGTGACCACTCGAGACCCCTGAGCACCGCAATGAAATGTATCAGACTCGAGTCTTGTTCGGAAGACTTCGTCACGAGGCAATCTTGCCATATTTTCGACAGCAGGACGCCTCTGCCCGTCGTCTCTGCTCTTGATCGCCTGCTACCTGCCATGCATCCATGTGTCCCTCTCTTTCTGCCGAAATGGTCAAATCAACTTGTTTCGTGTGGTGACTGGGCTTCTCAACTTCACTGCCATTCTTTCCAGCCTTCACACGGATCAATGTGTTGTCTCCGCGCCCAGCCTACAAGGTGCCATTCTAGCCCTCGTGCTGAAGCGCTTGACCACGGGGTCGGACTGCGTATCTTGAGAAGACTTTCCAACCACATCGGACCGGGCATCAGCCTCGATGCTCTGAACGACTGGCTCTTCCTTGATCTTCTATGAAGGAGATTGCGCTTTCGGGAGAGGGTCGTTTTCGCCTCCATGCTGATTGTCCGAGGCCTGCATTGGGCGCATAGCGACTTCGGTCGAGGCATCTAATGTCGCTCGAGCGACCAAAACATTCATCTTGACCAGACACTGCTTGCGACCGTACTCGATACCCTCGTTCGTTCTCCACCTGATAATTGCCGGACGAACTATCAACGCGACTTTTCCCTCACCAAGCTCCGCGCTGGAGGCAACCACTGATGGAAGTCGACGCATAAAGAAATCATCTACTGGCTTGTTGTATCTTGATTTTGCGCCTTGTGTCTAGTCACTTCCGAAGCAGAGTTCAACCTTCGACTTGAGCTTCCGACATATGATCTCGAACTCTCGAGCATCGATGAACATCGTGCTAATGTCAGCGGAGGCACCGACCACGTCGAGTTTGGATCCCAAAAGCTGCTTCAACTCGCCAAACAAATTATCGATAAGCGGTTGGTAAATTTCGTGGTTAAATCTCCGTTCGCTCAGACGACTCAAGAGATTGCTTGAGGTAGCTCGCCAGCTGTGAAACTCAGTCTGAGCTCGTCGTTAGATGCCTCAAATCAAACTAAGTCAATTCGTCAGTCAATTGATGCAACATTCGCAGCGAATCTGTGACACGACTCACCTGCAGCAGTCGAACACAGGTTCTCGAGGACTTGGCCCAATTTTCCAGCCCATAACGGAGAATCGCGACCGAAAATGGACGAAGTGATATGCATCCATATGTAAGCTTCAAATGCTTCCAAGCAATGCTCAGATGATGCTAGAAGGTCAAACAACATAGGCGATAACCCATTGCAGCGCTCACGCAACTGATCATTGCCTCTTGAGTCGAAGATTGGTCGCAAGTACTTGTTCACAATTTGGCCGATAGTGTATTACAAAGCCCTCCATAGCTGGATAATTTGCTCGTCCGACCGTTTGAAGTTGTGCCGCTGACTTCAGCCTTTGCTGTCTCGCAATTCCTCAACCAGTGTGCCCCTCGCGACATTACACTGTGCTTTCTTGTTGCGAATTCATCCAATGTGGTTTTGTTCTCAGTTTTAGTTCCTTGATTTTGACTTTAAATTTCTCAATCCGCTGGTTGAGTCTCGTCTCCTCCTCCTCGTGTGCTATACATTGACCATGTCAGCGATTATCCTTTGCCTGGCGAGCAGAATATTGACGAACCTGTTTGAGCCTTGTTCGAATCCTTCTGACAGCTGGTGAGCTTCTTCGCGGCTAGCTTTTTGGCCGCCTCAAATTTCACGAAACGGTAACAGTAACCGTCCATGACAGTGGTTGTGCCCTCGTAGAGCTTCGTATGCTTCGCATGCTCATCTCTAGAGTCCTGTGTTTGCTTCCGGGCAGCTTCTAGCTCTGATGTGCACACTGTCAAGCTTTCTTCCGTATTGATCAGCTCGAGGCACTTGACTTTCATGTTCTCCTTGTTCTGACTCTCGGAATGCTTGAGATCCTTCTCTTGGCGGAGTGCTTCGGGCTGGCTCGGCCGAGATTTCAATGCTTCACCAACGGCCGCTGAGACGGCTGATAGACTTTGTTTTCTCGTGCTGTGCTCCCACGGCTCGAATCTCGTTGTTCTTCGCCTTAAGCTTATCGTGCCTTGCCACAAGGCTCTGTTGTAAGCCCTCCTGCTGGTTTCGACCGGCCTCGAAGCTGGCCCTCCATACTTTGCCGGACGGCGGGGGAGGAACTTACGCGAATTTAGCCTTTATTAAGCAGGTCGGCAAGCGTAGCTTATAGTATGAGCAGCTCTTCTTTATATATCTTGTATACCGGTCCCTGTAGTAGAGTATATTTGCATCTATTATTATCTTTTTTGAGTAAGATATGAAGGTCGAATCCCGGCCTGTAAAGAGGAATATCACAGCCTTCGTTACCTAGGAAGGCGTATTCCTCACTGTATAGTTAATATAGGAGTTACTTATTTATTTTTCTGATAATAAGAGGGACTTTAGATGAGGCGAATTTGTTTATTGCCTTTATAATATCTTCTATAGTAACGGAAGCGATAACGATGCCCTCCTCATTCTTATTAGCGCGTATAATAATGCTATGCGCTGATTAATATGCTATCCTCAAGGTACCGGGTCCGGGCTACGACTCGCGGTGCGTTTTTCTATCCCGCTTCGCATACGAATATGCACTAAGGGCCATTGCCGATACGGAAAGCACAAGTATCTAAGCATAGCAATCAGCTGGTAGACCCCTTGACAGATCTCTGCTAGCACATTTTTCTGCTAGCAAACTTCTTAGTTAATAGCAAATGCTTTCATTAGCTATCCTATCTACAAACCCCCAGCAGAGAAGTCAGAAATGTCTGTTGGTGCGAGCAAATCGTTATTGCATCTGCAATTGCTCCTGCACCATTGACATTCGCTTTGTTGACCTGAGTACTGCGCAGTGATTGGTGGCCTGCCCAGTGACCTTATTTCAACTTCCTTACTAGACCATTCAAATATCCCAGGCTACACCATGTTACATTCAACAATTTGCTCCACCATGGTCCAACAATCATGCATCCCTAACCCTAGGTCTCCCTTTACCTTTTTAAAGTTGAGTTGTACTGTCCGATCTAGGGAATGTGTTGCTGAAATTGGCTGGCTTATGCTGGCATAAGAAGGTTTGATTGCTAGCGGAATTGGAGTAGTTGGTAGTAGAATCCGGCCAACAGCTGAATTAGCAAAGAAGGATTCAATGGGTGGGGGTTTTATACAGTAGCTGAAGCATCTGAGTTCACTTGGCTTTCCAGAATTCGCCAACAAGTGACTGAACCGTATCTCTGGCACCGGTAATCCAGAGAAGAGAGATAGTGCCGAGCAGGGCAATGAAGCCGCCAAACCAGAAGTATTGCGAGCGGGCCTGGGCGCCGGCCATCGAGTCCATGCAGCGGGAGAAGGCGGCAATGCACTTTGGGTCGGCGTTGTGGGCGTTCTGGAGAGTGACATAAAGCGTCTCTGGTGGCAAAGTGCAGAATGTTGTGTTGGCCGTCGGCGTCGGCGCAGGCCTTGAGCGCCTCCTAGGAGCTCATAGCGACATGCGACTGTGCGTTGGGCGGGGCGCGGGACTGAGCACCAGGCCAGACTCGCTCGAGAATACCGGAAGCGAGCTTGTACATTCGGGCGATGATTGAGCGAGGGTCGTGGGTGGTAATATGTACGAAGTTGACGTTGACGCTAGGCTCTCGATTGGCGTTGATGTAGCGGTCGCCATCAGTTGTGACATGCTGGCTAACCCCACCAGAACGGGCCAGGGCAGGACCGTTTGCAGGTCTCTGCCCAGTCAAGGGAATCACAGACATGATGACAATGCCTGTGATAGGTACTGGTGTCGCTGGTGCGGTGTTGTGATAATGGTGTTGACGAGGTTGTTGTTAGAATTTCGGATGTTTGACGATGTATGAATGAATGAGTAGGGTGGTTTGTTTCGTAGGGATGCTGCCTCTGCAACTCAAGCAGGCATTATCCCCACTTCAATCCAAGATATGCTTGCTATATCAAGCCTAGCATTCGCCAGACTTGGTTGTAAAGGGCTAGGGGCCTTCTGTCAACAACCCTGGACTTTTTCAAGCTCATGCCATTGAATGGTGAGGCACTAAATACCTTGTAAGTAGTTAGAATCGTTAGAGGGTTTATGTTAGCAAAGATAGTAGCAGAGGTGTTCGGGTAAACTGTAGCTCTTATAGCTTTAATGTTTCTGTGGATATATCCGACTCGCTCCTCTCAACAGCTTACGCGGCGGAGCGAGCAGGGGGGCGGGTCCTTGCACAAACTTGATCTACACGGCAAGGCGCGTTCGGTGGTGGCATGACCATAGTTGCACAGGCAAGTGTCCAATATCAGGTCTCAATCTTCCTGGCAAACACACTGCGCCTAGGACATACCTGTAAACCTGGCAGGGCCGGGGGCAGCGGGCAGTCTTAACGCGGTGCGGTGAGGCGTTGGTAGCACACACGAAGAGCGAGGAAGCGACAGAGACAGTACGGGTGAGAGCTGAGAAAAGCAAAGAGGACGCTGGACAGTCCAGGTACAGGTAGCCAGAAGTCGGAACGCTAGAATGAGACAGGAGGACTTGTTGCCTCTGCGTAAGTCTAGCCACGTTGATGTTGGTGTTCTGGGAAAGAAAGATAGTGGGCAGTGACGGCAGCTTGACAGGAGATTGAAAGTCAGGAAAAGAAGTTGAATGATTGAGACGAGGATGTTCTGAGCCAGTTTCAAAAAGTAGGAGGTAGGAGGTGATTTGATGGACAATGCGATGATGCTGAGAACTCTCCAGCTATGGGAGTTGGTAGTTATTGGAGTCCCTGTTCGGATCAAAAGGGGGGATGGAAGAAATCCAACAATCGGGACAGAACTTTATTCTTGACGAGAAAGTGCCGTGAGTTTGAGAAGGAGCAGATCTGAGAATGGATGAGTGGGTATTTGTTGGGGCAATTATGCTCATCCAGAGTTCAGACATAGAGTTACTCATTCCTCGTTTGGAGAGGCGAGCGTCTAGCAACGCATTCATGTTAGAAAAAGAGGCGAACGTCTTGGAAATCTACGAAGTTGCTCATGCACATCACAACCTGTCAATCTGTGTTTTTCTAGGCAGTCAGCCTTGCTGGCGAGGCTATGTGTAAGACAAGCTCACTTCCCGCTCACACTGGTTCGTGGTCGCCAAATTGGAAAGAAAGCCAGACTAACCAACGGCAAGGATACTACGGAAGCAGTGCTACGTATTCGGCGAGATCCTCTTTGTGAGTGGCAAGTCCACCTATGCACCTTGGCTTTGTTCCCGAACGCCATTGTTGAAGCCGGATGCGGTGTAATGCGCCCGAGAGACTTCTTTGAGCTTAGCAGTTCTGCTCTGTAATAAATTCAAACACGGTCAGCATATGTAATCGATTCATGCCTGATTGTAGACGGATTGCTTCTTTGGACAAACCACAGCTCACAGACGCGAAAAGGTTTCCCAGATAACTTCGTGTTCTCGGCAGAGCGCAACTGCCGCAACGATGTCCGCCAACTCATCGCAGCGTCAGTTGCGATCACGGGGCAAGCGACCTGCCGGCACGAGTCTCGGAGCTGGTGAGCCCAGAGCCAAGCGTCAAAGAGCACAGGTAGAAGCAACTCCAAGCTCCTTAAACTCGACCGCGCCCCCTTCATCCAGCGGCTCGGACGTTGAGAGCGATATTGAGGTTCCTGAATCAGATGGCATGGGCCCAGACTCGATTTACAATCCAGCCGCTGGAACCTACCAGCAGGATCTCGGTGCCAATGCACGGATGCCCAGCAGTCTGGGGAGACAGCCACTTGGGTTGACGACTGGGGTTGCAGCTCCTCCCAAGTATACGATGCCCCCTAAAGCGGCCCAACTCGTCCAGGAGTCAGAGGAGCCAGAGGCATCAGAGATACCACAAGAAGTGACGCCACCAAGAACGTCAAAGCGAGGGCCACCAACGACAGGTATGGAAAAAGCAACAGCCTATGGCAACCATCTTCTTCTCTCCCCGAGCTTCTGAAGCCTCAGTGGCGAACACCCCAGGTCCAGAATGTAGTGGATGCGATGCTGACACTCCTATTCTCACAGACCCCACTCCAAAAGCTGGTCACAAGCGCGCACGCCACACACTCAAGAAGGGCAATTGGTCGTACCCGGATCGCAGGTACAACAAAGACGAGACAATCATTCAGGAATGGAAGTACTTGGAGCAGATGATCGCCAACTTCGTGCGCGACGCACTTGTGACGCACATCCCGGACATCGACACCACGCACAACCATTTTCCATACGAGGCCGTTTGCCGACACTCCGACCTCGCGGGTGCCATCATTCGAAGCCCGTTATACGCGAAGTACATCTTTCAGCTGTCGATCTGGAATATCCTCAACAAGAAGTACCTGGGCCACATGGCGACCGAGTGGGCTTGCGAAGAGCGCGGCTCGTCGTGGACCAACCTGAAGACCAAAGGTCTTGCTGAGACTGTGTTTCGCCTCACCTGTAAGTAACGTGCGGTCCTAGGCGAAGCAAAATCGCCGTGGCCCACATGTAAGCAGTGGCTAATCCTCTTTCAAAGGGGACCCCAGCATCGACCGCAAACCCATCATCGCGCAGCACGAGCGCGAGAAGTTCTTCATGTGGCGCAGAGACACGGTCGACATCGCATTCGGCTGGCTTTGCGAAGACGACACCTACGAGACAAACGTCGAGAACGCCGTCTTCGACATCCTGTCGCTGTACCAGGGCTACTTCACGAAGCCGTGGAGCGACGGCAACCGGCACGACTGGGATTCGCTCGTGTACCGAACGACCGAGATCGTGGCCATAGCCGCGGAGCTCAGCATCAAGATGCGGCGCTGCAAGGACGGCACGTGGAGCCCGTTCATCCCCATCCGCGGGAATACGGTCGCGCCGGCGGCTGTCATGCCGCATCATGACAGGGACTTGTCGATGCCGAAGGGCCAGATTGAGATGAAGGCTGACTCGAAGATCACGATGTGCGTGGTGCCTGGGCTGTGCAAGTATCAAATGATGAAGTGGGACGCGGACCCGGAGCAGCCGGGAGTGGTGATGACCAAGATCGTCAAGACGGTCAGGATGAAGGCCGAGTGCTTGATTGACATAACGGAGAAGGAGGTCGGGCCTATGCAGGATGGAGATATCTGGATTCCGGACGATCTGTGATTTGTTGGTATTGATTGACTGGTCGCACGAGACACATCCATGTCTGGTTTTCATGGGCGAGGCTGCTTGAATCATCGGCATAGAGCGGGAGGTGAGAGGCCTGATACTATTCAGTAGGCTCGGTAGCATAGGTCTGGACAAGAAATCTTGTGATCGTATTCATGTGTACCATGCAATCGCCCGCATCCCAGCATGTCCTTGCACTTGCGATTGTAGACATGCAAGTTCCGCGGCAGAGCTCGTTTCCTAGACATGATGAGGACAAAGAACTCGCGCCCGTAGCGAACGTGCTTAGAGAAGGTGCATGAGGCTGAGTGTATGCCAGACGCGAACAGCGATTTCCAGACCACGGAAACCAGCACGTAGGTAAGTGCAGGAATGAGGTTGATTGTCGAGGCAGCGAGGCTGCAAACGGTGAGGTGACGTTGGAAAGCTTGGATGACCTAATCGCTAAGACGAGGCTACGGACAGCCTTGCACGATCGAGATTACATAAGCACACCAACAAGGATGAGCTTCCGGCGACACCTTCAACAGCCTCGCGCAATATCCTTAAGCACACACACGCACACACACACACTGTCTCTCGACTTTTTAACTCTCACTTCCAAGCGGCTAGCATGCAGCTCGGACGTTCTTTCGTCGCATACACAGCAGGATGTCTGTCCTAAAGCCAGCAACAAGCGCGAGCCGGGAGAAGGAGTCGGTGAGTTGTGCGTGATCACCACTAACGGCAGACATGAAAGAGCGCAGGGCGGCCGCTGGCAAAACCGTTGGGAGCCATTTGGGGGACCCTTCAATTTGGTAGCCGCGCGGTGGAGCTCAAGCCAGGTCAAGGTCTCAAGGGCGTGGCACTGGGGGCGGAGCCTCCTGGATCCTTCCTCCCGACCAAAGAATGATACTTTGAACGCCGACAACAGCCTGCTGGAGCGCCCGGTCAGTTTGAGGCAGAACAAAGCTGTGGGAACATCGTCATCTGAGCTAATTCTCATTCAGGTGCTCAAATGCAGATAATCCGGGTCGCAAGCTGAGGGAGATTGTACTTGTCTTGCAGACGCTCCGGCATACTTTCCACCATTGTGCATGGCTGACCATCCTACAGCCTCGCGATACAAGTCTGCGGCTCAGCTTTTCGGCGGCTACCCTTGCCGAATCTAACAGGATCATCAGGATGGCCAGATATAAATCACCAGTCAACAGGTGCAGAAGTACGAAGGTCGTCTTGTCACTCTCTAATCGTCTCGTCTTCGTCCTCTCTGTCCTTTCCTAGGAACTATAAGCGACTCGGCTTTTCAGTGTGACGTTGCACATGACTATCATTATAGGGACAGCGTTCTTGTGCTTCGAACCGATTCGCAGGACCACATGGAAGAGGAAGGCTCGATCACAGCACTAACATCGCCGTCTTCGCGAAGCATATCGACTTGTACACCACCTCAAATGGCAGCCCCAGGACTTAGCCCCAATGGCAATGGAGCCGCGCAAACGCCCACAACCACAAACCGCACCGCAGACACTAATACAACCACCAAGCTCACAACCTCGAGCCTGAACGTCACCACTCACTCTGCCGACAACCCAACGCCAACACAGCCGCGCTTGCCCAAAGCCAGCACCAACATAGAATGGGGCGCGCCCCTCGGTCCACACATACGCAACCCCACAGATGAGCCATTGATGGTCTTCCGCCGCGCGATTGGCATCAACAGCGACCTCGCGTCAGCTTGCAAGACCCCCGGGAAAGCCGAGCTCGGCCACCGTCAACCTACCGGGATGTACAAATCCGTGCTCGAGGAGAAACGGCGCCGACGATGGCAGCACTTGGTGTCTGAATATCGTACCCTTTGCACAAGTCGTCATCGGCGCCACGCTCACGGCACTGGGCCCCAACGCGCGGCTGGACACGGTGCTCATCACGTTGCTGGGCGCGCTGAACACGGTTATCGCAGGCGGGCTGGCGCTGTGGAAGGCCCAGGGGTTGCCGGAGCGGCTGCATAAGGACGAGATGGTGTACGAGCGGCTACAAGAGTGGGTGGAGGAGACTGAGGCGCTGTTGGTGACGGGGATTATAGGACGGGACAGTCGCGATATTGGGGTGCTGGTGGAGAGCGCGTTCAGAAAGTATAACTCGGCAAAGTTGTCGGAGGAGAACAATCGCCCTGATAATTATGTGCCGGATCCTGGCTCTGCGGAGACGGAGAAGAAGTCTCATGCTGTGCATAGTCTTGACCAGAGTAAGCCTGTCTCTAGCTAGGCACGAGGCCTTTGTAAACGGGGATGTCCGTGACAGTCAGACCCGAAGAAAGAACTGAAATTGTGGAGCAGCAGGCCATGCGTATCCTCACGACCATTGACCAAGTTTCGTGTTTGGCATTTGATGTCGCCCGCAACTCCCCAGATCATTTAGATGGACCAGCGCCTGCCATCATACGATCATACCGCAGCACGCTCTGACACAAGACCTCCGCCCCCAACGCACAGTCCTCGGGACTCGTCCACTCCTCAGGGTGATGACTGATGCCATTCCTGCTCGGCACAAAAATCATCGACGTCGGACACCGCTTGCTCGCGTAAACGCTATCATGGCCCGCGCCACTGCTCATGTCACGATACAGCCCGTCATCCCCCAGCACAGACTTGGCAGCAGCACGGACAGAGGAAATGCAATCCTCGTGGAACAGCACCGCAGGGCTGACGAAATCAGTCGTCCATTTCACAGATAGTGGCAAAGGCTGATGACTGGCTGCAGGCTCTTCATCAACGGACTCGCCTCTCGCAAGAGCCGCGAAGTCGCGCTTCAGCTCGGCCTCCACCGCCTCGACGGTTTCGTCGGCAGCTGCGCGCACGTCCAGGCTGAAGCGAACGCTGCCGGGAACGGTATTGACGCTGCCGGGGGAGAGCGTCAGAATGCCCGTCGAGGCGAGCGCGGAGTGCTTGGCTGCGACGCGGTTGGACTGCACGATCATGCGGCTGGCGAGGAGGAGCGCATCTGCGCGGGCGGAGAAGGGTGTCGTGCCTGTATGCGAGGCTCGTCCTTCCACGTCGACCGAAAACCATTTGTATGACTGGACGCCTTTGACCACGCCGATCTTTTGCTTCTCGGCCTCGAGGATCGGGCCTTGCTCGATGTGAAGCTCGAAATGCGCGGTCATTGGGTTGCTGCGATAGCTGGCTGGTGTGCTGCCCAGGTAGCCGATTCGCCGGAGCTCTGATCTCATGGTTGCTGAGCCACCTCCGACCTCCTGCAGATCGTGGGCCCGTTCCAGTGGTATATGCTCGGCCCATACGCCAGAGGAGACCATGGACATTGGAAACCTCGCGCCTTCCTCGCTTGTATCGTGGAGCTTGATCAGCTCAGGTCTCGGCGCGAGTATTGAGAAAGGGAATTAGACATACTTCGTCCAATTCACAACCCCAATTGGATATTCAGTCTCGACATCGTGGTCTTGCAGGAGGCTCAGCATTTCGGTGCCAGCCAAAATCCCGAGAATACCGTCGTACCGACCCGCAGCAGGTTGAGTGTCTAGGTGTGAGCCGGCATAGATCGGCGCCACGTCGTTGCGTCTCCCTGGACGCACTGCGAATGTGTTCCCCATCGCATCCACGTCGACGTTAGTACAGCCGAGTGCCTTGGTCGTCTCGACGAACCAGTCTCGTGCCTGCTTGTCTGTGTCTGAGAGCGCAAGACGAGACATGCCCGTCTCAGTTGGTGCGCTGCATTCTTCTGTCCCACGTCAGTAAGAGTTCCCGATAAGGCGAGTGCGGTGCTCGTTCAGGTGATCACAGTTGGAGTTGTTGGTGTTGCAGTGGGCTTGATAAGAGTGTGAATGGAGCTGGTCTTGCCTTCCCCATCTGAGGCCGGTCCCGAAGCCGCAAGTGTGGTGCAAAGTGTCCATAAGCCTGTTCCTATCGACTTTGATGGCGCTGAAGTCATCTTCCTTCATGTCCGCCGTCTTTATCCTTGCCGCGCATGTTGCGCTGAATTTCCGCGTGAGTGCAGTCGTCCCGGGCGTTCTGTGGCAGGTCAGTATCGCCCACCGAAGGACACCAGGCCGCATCGTGCCTAAAAATGGTTGAGAAGCCATGCTACTCCCTGAAGCCACAATAAACAGTCGAAGTCACTGATGCTTCAATATCGGGAGGTAATGTCATACAACATGTGGAAGGAGGGGCATTCGCTGAAAAGTGGGGCCGTATCTCGCCGGGGGTTCGCCGATCTGCGGGCCGGCGAGCCCGGCCCGGGCAGTTGCAGAAACAGACAGGGGACCTCCCTGCTTCACTGCAGACGTCAACGACGTCTATGAAAGGCAAAATACAACAATTGACCAAACATGTTTGAAGGATCGACAGTGGCCCGCGAGGCGTTGGATGCAAGAGATGAGATGGCGGTCGCGTCAATACTACGCTTAGGATGCTCTTGGTCATCTAAGCACCTTCCTCCCAGCATACGTCAACCATAGCTCTGACGGCTCGTCCGCTCCCCGGCCGGCTCTAGTTCTCGGCGACGAGCTATGTGAAACTTGTATGACGGTTGAACAATGGATTTTGAGAGTCTATGCACCTGGATCGGACCGCTGCGAAGATTGATGCTGGTCTTGTCTCTGGCGGACCATCTCAAAACGGTCAAATTGTCAAGCGCGAGTTTATGCTCCGCACGGCTGGGACACCGCATCAGCTTTTCCCTTGTCCTTTTTCATCTGACCCTTGACCAGACAAGTCTGGATTCCTAAGATGAATCCTCAGGAGCAAGCCTTCTCGCGGCGCTTTCTCGGCGAGATACTGGCGCCGCGACACAGTATACGTGTGGAGTTCCGCGGAGGGTATTCCTGCGTCAGATTTCGCGAGCATCTTCGTAAGACCAGCCAGGCGTTGATGCATTATTTAGCTCAGTGGGTAGCTGACTTGGTGCGCAAGTGTGCGTGGCTGGCGCCCAGACGCAGCGGCCACAGTACCTTACTTACTCTACTATATATAATACATTCCCTGCGGCGGCGCCCGCTAGCTTTGAAACTGCCCAGGTGTGGAAGGCAGCATCATCACTACATCATCAAGAGATTCCAGAGTGAGCGCGTCTCACAAACTAACCATGACATCAACGACGTCCACAACATTGTCTGCGGGTCGTCGCCTCAAGTGTACAAATACGTTCCTTTGTTTCTCGCCGTGAACAGGATGTTTGTACATCGACAAGCCTGGCGCCAAACTCAGCACATATTCCGCAGTACACCAGTTCCATATACAACCCTCATTCAGTATGGCCTCCACCACAGCTCACCTGGGCCCGGGCTCAAGCGCCGACTCGGGAAAAACAAACTTTCCCACAGATGCTACTCTACCTGGCGAGTACTTCGAAGTGCGCCAAACGCACCCCACGGGTGACTACAAGCCCGACCCGTCCAAGTCGCTCGGAATTTCGCCCGCACGCCAGGCCCTAGTGGACGACATAATCGCACTGTACGAAATGAAGCCCACTGTTGAACGTGTGAAACGGTACACGCCGGACTGTGTGTACAACGACCAATTTGTGTATGCAAACGATCGGTACAAGATGGCAGCGCAATGGGTAAGGCAATTCTTGTATCCATAATCCAGATCCAGATCTGCGTATACTGGCTGACGCTGAATCTTTAATTTGTCAAGTACGCTTTACCCAAGCTGTTCGCCGGAGCGAAATCCCACGGATATGAGGTCGTTACCAACGACAGAGATTTAATTCAATTCAAAGTAAGATCTTCTTCCTTTACGTTGAACGTATGTTGCATAGAGCATTAGGCTGACAGTGAGACAAGCACGAGGAGGTGAGTATTAGACGAAGGTGATGGTCATCGCTAAGTAGTACTAACGAACCCTGCTAGGAATGGACGTTCAAGATTATACCAAAGACTGCTGTTGTGAATGCCATCGTCTCATTGTCACTAGATCCCGCAAGCGTGGACAGTGACTTCATCCAGGTAAAATATCACAAGGATCAAGCCAACGAGAAGGATTACTCCAATGGAGGCGTTGGGGCTGCAATCAAAAAATTCCAGACCGACAACGTACCCAAGCTCATGAGTACGCCCGAGCTGAAGGAGTTCGAGGCTGACAAGGATGCAGGAAAGGAGAAGAGGCGGAAATATGGCAGTGGAGGTGAGGAAGGAGATGCTCCCGTGAAGAATCTTTAGGTCGTACCTCACTGAGGCCTAGTACCCAATCCAGTAAGTGGAGAATACAACATGCCGCTTCTGGCCTCAATTTCTGCAACATGTGACTGCCAACATGTAGGTGTCCGGCCAAATCATAGGGCTTATAATTACCGCAAAAGCCGCTACCAGTACATTCACTGCCCCGGCACCTATATGACCGTGAATGTGACCGAATATTTTGCTACTCTATCTTGATCAGTGTCCACTCTGATTCAAGTCTCACACCGTCGACCGTGACGACACATATGTATCAGTATTCTACGATCGGCGGCGCACATCTGTTGGCGCACTACCGTACGCCATTCGCCCTATTAAACATGCTGAACATGGTAATTCATACATCATCAAGACTTGCAGTCGCCCGCGGACTCGCCTCTGCGGTGATACTGGCTGGTACTACCACTGGAGATTTCACAGCCTCGGCAGAAACCGACTGGGTTTACCACGACGCGGATGCTAATTATTCCGTACTGGCTAGTGGAGGGTTCGCGGCCAGTAGCTATGGCAATACGCGAGGCAGGCCGACTACGAGGTCGGAGGACGATCGAGATTTTTACGTGTGGAAGCGCAAAGGCCCTCAAGTAGAGGCTCTCGTCCCAAAGACGAACGACCGCCTCCGCGCCATGGATCAGTACCTTGCGTCTTCACAGTTCCACAACGAATCAGCTCTGCGCATGTCGAAAGCGATCTAAGTGGACACAACCGTGACCGACGAGATGCGGCGCACCGATGCAAAAAACCACGCCTGGGACTCGATGACTCGGTTCGCTAAATTCTTGAAAAATCAATTCCCACTGGTTCACAAAAGGTTAAAGCTGGAAAGAGTGAACACACATGGTCTGGTGTTTACATGACAGGGCAGAAACGCTACTCTGAAGGCCATCATTCTGATGGCGCATCAGGACGTTGTCGCGGTAGATCCTGAGGAACTCGATTCTTGGATGCACCCTCCTTTCGAGGGACATTGGGACGGCAAGTATGTCTGGAGCAGGGGAGGTACCGGTTGCAAGAACACGCTCATTGCGTTCTTCGAGGCCACTGAGGAGCTCGTACGAGCCAAATTCGAGCCACAACGGACTATCATACTTTCTTTAGGGTTCGACGAGGAGATCTCCGGGCGTCAAGGGGCCGAAAGAATTGTGAACCACCTTCTCACAACATACGGGGAATATGGAATTGCCGCCATTATCGACGAGGGACCTGGAATCATCCAAAGCTGAGGTGGGTCCCTGAAAGCTTTCGTGAGAGTGGTAGAGAAGGGTTTCATGGACGTCGAAATTGAGGTGCAGATGGGAACGGGGCACTCATCGTGCCCCCCCCCCTAGACAACAGCATCACTGTTATGGCGGAAATTATACACGAGCTCCACGGCCATCAGTTTAACGTTAGCGTAGGGCCAGACAGCCCTGCCATAGAACCTATATTCTGCGCTGTGCAACACGACACGTCCCTCATTCACAAGGCGTAGAACTTCGTGGCTCGGGTGAACAAAGGGGAGTTGTCTTTCAACGATTTGGCAGATACGATGATAACCTTTAAACCAAAAATGGCGGGCTTCTTTCGCACGACGCAGTCGGTTGGCAGCGTTCGAGGAGGCAACAAGGCCACTGTGGTCCCGGCGATGATAAGCGTCTCCATCAATCATCGTGTATGTGGACTAACTCTTTTGAATCCTGTGGTTCAAGTGGAAAGCTTACCTACTACAGATCATTCCCGGCAGCTCAACCGAGGACGTGAAAACACATGTGGCGCAGATTGTGAGGGCTTATGCCGGAAGCCATGAGCAGAACAGGGAAGAAATTGTTGTCAACGCGTGGAAAGATCAGCTTGAAAGCCCTGAAAATCAGACGATTACTCTTAGGGTTACGAGGAAGGTGATAGAGTAAGTCCCATGCCACAGCCCCAAGCGCACTGCCCCGAGTTGTCGTCCCACTGGACTTCAGAGCACAACTTGACCAAATCTCCCGCTAACAAAATGGCAGACCTTCACGCATTTCTCCATTCTCAGTCGACTCCGTTACTCCCTTCAGTATACTAGAAGGAACGACCTTCGCTCAGTGCGGCCCCGACTTGGTCTTCGTTGCGCCAAATCTGATGCCGGCCAGCACTGACAGCAGGCATTTCTCAAAGCTCAGCCGGCACATCTTCAAATTCAATCTATCAAAAGACATCAGCGATGATACAGATGAGATTTCCGGCCTCCATGGACCTCATTCGATTGATGAGCGCCTGGACATGGTCGGTCACGTCCATGCCGTTCAGTGGTGTTCGCTTTTGCTGAGGAATATGGACGACGCCGCCTTTGTTGATGAAAGCTGAGTACCGTGTGTTATAAAAGTTGAGTATCAAATTTGAAGGAATGCTTCAATGCCTCCTTAGGGCCACCAATTTCAAAATCGTACACTTTGAGGTGGATTCAGGCCGAGCCCTCCAATCACAAGCAGGTACCCGAACCGGAGGCTAACGTACCAGACGTAAGTGTTTCAGATGTGGTTGTGCCAGAGATTACTGATTATATCAGGGACAACTATCCAGAGGCGATCCTTACAAGTGGATAAGTTGCCAGCATCGCCTGGAGGCGCCGATTTCATCGACTCCCGCGTAAAACGAATGAAGTTTGCCATTCTTCAAAAGTTTTGTGAAACAACAATACGCACAAAAGCTGACATCTTTACGGCGCTTCAAAAAGTGCTCTCGTCCAAATATTAAACGCAGGCCAGTAGCTCGAGCCATCTGCATCTCCGTCCAAGTCCTACTTTGTCGAATCACAAACTGTGATGAATGGCGAGAGCACTCCTAAGAGTGCGTTATGCCGTCAGCAAATTCGTGATCTAACGAGTGTGGGTTGTAGCCTCTTCTCTTACCACTCAAGAACAGTCTTCCAGTCGTTGCATCGTGTATCACCGTGGTGGTTCCAGGTAGCACTTCACCATCACGATCTTCCAAGACTTTGGTGACATCAAACTCCCCACTGTCACGCCGACTGATCTTAAAAGCTGAGGCAGCAGAAATTCTGTAGGACCGATCACCCATGTGTTTGAGAAACCCTATGGCGTCGGGAATCACCGCCGCCCAGATGTCACCATTCTTGTCCTCAGAAAGGTTGTCGACTGCGGATGGTATGTCGATTTGGTGCCGCAGCTCCAGAGAGCCGTTCGAGTGTGGTTCGTAAATTTTGATGCTACCGTGGGCTGTACTTGGCACGTAAATATGTCTGTCAGAGAGACTGTGGATCAGTCCGTTGGGGTAGCCATGTCCATGGGAGACAATTGTACAGCCTGGGCCGTCAGGGGTGCTGATGGGGCAGAAAACAATGTCGCCTGTGTTCAGAAATGGGGATAGCTTGGAGAGCTTTTATGGGACCGAAATGTGAGTCAGCAGCCTTTCTACCCATGGACAGGATGGGTACAAAGGATTGGATATTCATAAGAGCTTACCAATCCTGGTTTGTTCTGGCCGTGATCATTTGTGATGTAGAGCCCTCGGCCTTCAACGACAGCAACACGGTTGGGCGTGTTGATCAGTGGATCAACTAGTGTGTACAAGAAGACGAGGTCCGACCGTCCCGGACGTTTCATGAAAACTTCTATGGTCACGTTGGCACCCACAGTCGCCTGGTCTGCAACAATCTTGCCGGTTTGGTGGTCGATAGACGGTCTGAAGTTTGGGATGAATAGCTCAACAGACCCGTCGTCCTTGTCGAGTCCAGTGAATCCAAGCAGGTTGATTGTACCGTCACCTTGAGTGCCGGTGAACCCAGTCATCGGAAGTGACTGGATCTCCAGAGTCTCGAGGTCCATAACCACGATCGCATCACGGGTCGACCGGGACGTGAAGTTGAATCCACCCTCACTACTTCCTTTCAGCCAACTGCAAGCGCAAGCTTAATAACGGTGTCTCTCGACGCACATACTTTGGAAACCAGCTAGGCCGGATCAACGGATCGGAACAGGCCATAAACAGCTGTCGTGTCGATTCAGACAGCCACATATCCTCGCACGCTTGCACGCGCTCGTCGTTAATACGGCGACATTGGTAGTTAGGAAAATCGCTGAGGGGCTGTATGCTCTTCCCAAATGTCAGTCCTATTCGCAGGACCCTTCCGAACCTTTGGACAATCGGTATTTGAAGCGCCACGGCAACAAGCAGGCCAATTATCATGCCTATTCTTGCGAAGCTAGCCATATCTGCTATTGTGGTTGCTGCGGTCGGCCTGGAGTTTTGCTGCGTGGAATAGAGGTAGAATGACCGAGAGCTTTTGCGGGGAGGGGGACTTAGAGTTTGATACTAGCTGTTGTGTTTATGTAGGATTTGAGTGAGACGGGTCCCGGGCTGTCAGACAGGCTCCACCAAAAGTAAGATGCTCCGCCGCTCAACTCCTCCACTGCGGCCAATTCCGGGAAATGTTGCATTCCGCTTTCTGAGCCCGAACGAAACTACGAGTCAAGATCTGGTGACGAAGGAAAAATATTTAATTACGGAACTTGAAGTAAAGAATCGAATTGATACCAGTGGTAGGACGTCTGCAGCTTCGGCACGCCGTTTTCAAATACAAGATAGTCCTCCGTAGGTGTCACCCACTGTTAGTGAATCCCACGCTCTGTTTGCGTCTATATAGAACCCACGGTCTTCCGTTTGTTCCTACACTTTCCTCGGTGAGCTGATCAGCTCGCGACGGTGTATGATAACGCTGGAGATCATTCCGTGCTGGTGCACCCGGACACGAAGGTGTGTGTGGTAAGAGACAGGAATGGGGATGCCAAAGGCAAGGTACTCTACACTCCTGACTATAGAATCAAGCCCAACAGGCTTGCTGGAGTCGTGCCCATGAACAATGGCCAGTAGCGCGGCCACGGAGTGGTCTTCCTCGCTGACCCCCCAGAAGACAAGTCTATGTGCGAGGACTGGGACATCCCAAGGCAGGCCACCGACTTTCACGGCCGGCTCCACGCCGAGCATCGCTACGGCTACCTTGTCGTCAACGCCTGTGAGGAGACGGAGGCGGAGGACTGCGGCCTTTGCGTCCACATGTTGGCTTGTGTTGAAGCTCTGGTTCGTCCACGGGGACTTGTTCCCGGAGCTGCACTTTGGAGTTGGTATGGAAGAGAGCAATTGTAGAAATTTGATGAACGGCGTGGAGAGGCAACTGAGTTTATGAATCGTGAGTACCTACCTGGCACCGCTGATAGACCTGATGAGCGAGTGTATAGCTCTGCATAGCTTCCAGCAAGTATCATATGGGGAAAACCGCAGACCCACTCCTCAGTATGCACTTACGTATGCGACGCCAGCCATGGCAGATGCGCACGCGACAGCATCCAGCTGCACCTTGATAGTTATCGGGTAGAATAACAAGTCAGCCATTTCACATGTGTCGAAGACATGTCGTCGTACATAGCTTTAGTTTCTACTTAGGTCAGGAAGCTCCGACAACGGCGACCCCTTGCCCGTGGGGCTTTCTTCCCGGATCGGCTATCGGCAAGCTTCAGATCTAACTGCTCTGGCTCAAACGTCCCACAGTGCTTCATGGGCCAATTGATCGTGATATGTACGTGATTTACACATTTGCTGCTTAGATCTGGGTTATCGCGAGTCAGGACTTTAGCTGTTGTCATTTTTATCTGTGACTGGCTTGAGCACATATATCAAGAGCGATATCCACCGTTGTCCTCCATCTCACCAACTAGGTACCACTTCTCCGCCAGCGTCTCATAGATTTCTCACTTATTCACATATCATACTGCCTTTGTCCACGCAGCATTGTCTTCTACGTTGTATATATATATATATATATATAGATCTCTCGACATACCAAAGCGCGCCGCCCTCGAACGCCATGGGCCCTCCACCACGCCCCCTCCGCCTCGCAGTTCTCGAAGCCGACACGCCCCTCCCCAACACCAACGCCAAATACCACGGCTACGGCGGCGTCTTCAGAGCGCTGCTCGAGCGCGCCGTCGCGCCCGAGCCCTTGTCCCAGCATGTCACGCTCACCGCCTTCGACATTGTCGCGCACCCGGATGTCTACCCATCGCTCGACGAAGTCGACGCCGTGCTTATCTCCGGGTCCAAACACAGCGCGTACCTCGACGAGCCGTGGATTGTGAAGCTTGTCGAGTTCACGCAGCGCGCGCTGGCGACAGCGGGCAAGGTGAAGGTCGTGGGTGTCTGTTTTGGGCACCAGATTGTGGGGCGGGCGCTGGGGATGCGGGTTGGTGTGAATGAGAAGGGGTGGGAGATTAGTGTGTCGGAGATCCGGTTGAGTGAGAAGGGCAAAGCGGTTTTCGGGGGCGAGACTTTGGTAAGTGCGGATGGAGACTCACCCATAACGATGGCGGCGAATCGAGAGCACTTGTGGCCATGGACTGTTGTTGACGTTGAGAAACCAGAAAATTCACCAGATGCACAAAGACATTGTCTTCGGTACGCCACCCGGTGCTGAAGGCCTGGCTGAGTCGGACGTGTGCGCGAACCAGGGCTTCCTGCTGCCGGGGAAGGCCATCACGGTGCAAGGCCACCCCGAGTTTACGAGCGAGATAATGCCGGAAATCCTGGGCTTGAGGCACGAGGTTGGAGTTTTCACCGATGAGCTGTACCAGAGTGGCATGGATAGAGCTTCGAACGAACATGATGGTGTGAGGATAGCGCAAGCGTTTTTGAAGTTCATGAGGGGCCAGATTGCATAGATCTATCAAGAGAGCATAGAAATTGAATTCACGTATAGAAATCTGATTTCGCCGCAAGGTTTGTCAAGAAGGTCGTCTCTAAGATGCAGGATGAATCTGGCTTGAATCAGCCCAGGGACTGTATCATTCATGACCGTGTGGCTCGTCAGATACACGGCCTTGGTCAGGCTCCTCCTTCGCCTCAGTGGGATCCGCCCCGATCTCCTTGCTCTTGCCTCCGATATCCTCATCCATGGCTCTCGTCTCGTTTCCCTTGCCCTTCTCATCCGGCACCCTCGTATTCCCTTTGTCATGGCCTCTACTCCCACCCTCCTCCACATCCCACCAATCAACCCCACCGCCAGTCGCCAACGTCCTGCCCCCACGATTCAGCCCATAATCACCCTCCCGCCCCATCTCCTCATCTCGCCGGTTCCGCGCCCGCGCCCCATCATTAAACATCTCTTCGCGCGTGCGCCCGCTATCCTTGCGCACACTGAACCGCCAGCCCTTGACGAAATCCAGCTCAAAGCTCCGCCAGAACCCAGCCCGCATGTGCCGCCACGGTCGCTCGCGCGCCCAGAACACGGCGGTGTCGCACAGCCCTTGCACCGAAAGGCTGACCAGACTGACGTATAGCATCCACACGGGGCCGTGCTGCTGTGGCGCTTTTCCGTGGAATTTGGTCACGTCATTGACGAATGGGAATATCCACACGCAAGCGTATACGGCTGGGTATATAAACAGAAGTCGCAACTGTCGTCTGATTCGGTCGCGCGAGCGCGAGATGCCGCTGCCTTCGAAGGTTGCCTGGTCAAGCGCAACTACAGGGTCATCTTCGTCGTAGGCGTCATCATTGTATAGGCCACGATACAACTCTGTTTCAGGAAGTCGCACAGGTCCTTGGCGTAGCATAACTGCGATATGCACCTGCGACCCCGTGAGTAGACGCGAGCTGGGTAAGAGCACGGCCGGGCGGCCTTTGACCGGCAGAGCGCCTGGGGCGCTGGTGATGTTGATGGGTTTGGCTTCAATGTCAAGTTCGCTGGGTTGTGGGTCGTCGTCTTGTTTCTCCGCGCTGGTCGCTTGGTTGGCTACGGCGCGGCGGTAGAAGTCCGGAGCGCTACGTCCGCGGAGAGTATCGGACGAGTCGTTGGACTCACATGGGGCAAGAGAGGCTTTGCGTTTGAATCGTCCAAGTTTGAGGCGTGAGGTGGAAAGCAAAGTCCCGCTATTCTCAGCCCCAGGGATCTCCCAAATTGGCTCTTGGTTGGCGTCAGGAGGCCCTGGCATTGGTGCTGAGACGCCTGGACGCTGGGGACCCAGGGGTGAGACGGCCGGGGACATGGCGCTATCGCCTCCGAGGCTGGAGTGCGACTCGAAGCCAGCCCATGACCAGGTTCCTTTCATGCGCGTTCCTGGATGCAGTCGATCGAATCTCAGCTTGAGAGATTCCCGGATGCCAAGAGGGTCGTCGGCTGCAAGGCGTGAAAGTGCAGGCGATAGTGATGTATGTAGTGTTCCGCCTGAGGGTGCTCTGGTATTAGAGTGCTTTGCGGAGGAATGTCTTGTGCGCAAGGAGGTGGTGTAATGAGATGAGGGTGCTGTCCGTGGAGGATCTGGATCAGGAGGAAGAAGTTCGTGATAGTCGATTGGAGGCGTTAGAGGAACCAGTCTGTCCGGTCGTCCTCGGGAAAAGTCAGAGCTGCGCTTGCTGTAGCGTCGCATCATGACGCGGACATAAGTGTAGGATGCTCCGTACATGATGAGGATTATCAGCAGGACGAGATACCGTGGGATCCAACTGAGAAATATCTTTCCTGTTGTGGGAAGATAGCAAGACTGGCCAGTGTTGACGTAGGCTGAGATGCCCCTAGTATACGCCAGCGAAGCCATCAGGATAGGCCAGAGACCAAAGAATAGATACGTATAGTGTCGATAAGGATAGAGACCGCTTTCACCGCTAGCACAATTTGGCCAGAAGATATAGACGGTGGAGTGCAAAGCGATCAGGAATACAGCCGAGTCTGCGGCCTCGATGCCCGTTGCGTAGAAGAAGCCGCTGATCTGGCAGAATGTTCCGGTGGATTTAATCTGCCCATGGTTGACGATGGCCACGATACCATAGATCATGGACCACAGAGACTTCATGAAGTCCGAGACGATGAGGAGCACAATGAGTCTAGAGAGTAGTCGACAATTTAAGCTAAGATGTTTCCGCCTGGAGGTGAGGATCACATGAATTTGCTTGACTTACTCATGGCGAAAGCTGCGACGCATACGCACTAGCCAGTAGACAGAGATGCATGTCGCCACAAAGCTGACAAACGATAGGGCCAACCCAATGACGCGCAGTGTGTTGACATCGCCCTCATCTAGGCCATAGTACATTTCGTAGGTGCTCGCCTTCACAGACGCGGTCTCGTCGCGTGGAGTGGCCATCGTCCGGGCTGTCCAGTCTTGAGCCATCGCCGCCGCTTCCAGCTCCATAACAAGGGTTCTTGCATCGAATGACGAGGGGCATTTGAGGAGTGATGAACACCGCTGGCCGGATGCAAGAGTGCCATCAAGAGGTTCTTGTCCTTAGACAAGGCCTGCACTCGGGAGTATCAGGGGGAGAGGCAGCCTGCCGGTCTATTCGGCATTCTCTGGCTCCACACCTTGTTTTATCAGTTGGTCATATAAGAGGTTAATCAGCTGATACACTCGAGACGTTGAGGAGAAACATCATGCATCGATGAGATTCACAAACTTCAGTCGAAGTCTCAAAAAGTAGGCGGTACGTCAATTGCCATGAAGTGTAGAAATTCGATACTCCGGTGGCAACAGTCGTGATCTGGCGACGAAACCGCTCGTTTTGAAAACCGACAGCACGATGTTGTACATGGCGATGTAGTACCATCTCAACCGAGCGTAATCCTGAAGCAGTGCACGGCCATGAGACATAACAAATGACATGACGACTAAAAACATAAAGGACATTGCTCAAGAAGGTGGATAAGCCCGATGGGTTGCGGTCTGTCCAAAGGATCGTCGAGGACAGACTTCGTGTCAGCGCTTGCGTCGTGATACCTGCATCTCGATATGCGGCAGCGTTAAATCGGTGCCACCGCGCGGTGTCAAAAAGGTGACCTATGATATGAGGGAGCCCTGGGGTCGAAGAAAGCATAAGTCGAGTCCTGCAAATGAGAGACGAGACAGAGACAGTTACAATGGCCAGGGCACGTGAGTCCCTGTGTGACATCTTGGTATCAACACATGGAAGACAGGACTCACTGCTGTCTAGGCCCTCGGTAGGCATCGCGATCTGTCACACGACATGCATACCATGATGTTGGAGGGAACACCAGGACTCCGAGCCGATGATGAAAATGAAGAAATCGCTCCTGGGAGCTCAAAACCAATAAGGGAAAAAAGTGATAGGATGTAGGCGTAACACGCAATCAGGGTTGCAAAGTGACTTGATAAGGGAGAGGAAAGAGGACTTGTGGCTTGGCTTATTGTCTGGTCCTCGTAATGTTAGACATCTAGGGCACGCGGACGTCCCTTTTAGCCGACCGACCTAGCATGGCTTCAACAAGAACCGGCCGAAGGAGAAGAAACGAGGCTGAAGTGAAAGGAAAGAAGACGATTTTGCCGTATCAAACCAGGTGGGCCAACAGACTCCCGTATCGCCATCAGACGCTCGACATTATTGTGTGAAATTCAACGGTCTATTCCATCTTGGACGCCTTCCTCATGCTACGCATCTGATTTTCTGATGATCCCATGAATAATACACCGTCGATGTCTCTCAACCGATGAGATTGAGGAACGGCTCAGGCCAAGTTGCCATAAGCAAAGGCTTGTGTTGGTCGCGACCGCTCTCGGGAATCAGCATGCTGATCTTGCGGCGGTCCTTGTTGATGTCGCTGATGTAGATGAAGCCCTGCACAGACGCAGTACGGATAGCTTCGGGGGAGTCGCCGACGATGGCGTTCATGATGGGCATCGTCCAATGCGAGAGCGCGGGGCTCGGGTCGACCTTGTCGAGGCCGCGGTGCTCGTCTGATCCATCGGTTGCTGCATCGAAGCATTAGTGTAACTCTCCAGGGCAAGTTGTGAAGAACATGGCATTGCAAGGACTTACGCTCCGGCACGCGATAGATAGTCACAGCGTCAAAGTCCACAACCTGAGTTGACGGGCTCAGCGTGATCCTGCTATCACCAAAGAAGTAGTCCTTGATCGCCGCGTGCTGGCAAGCCACCAACCACGCCTCGTCATTGCCCACGACTCCGTCCGACTTCTCCAAGCCCACCACACCGACCCAGTCGTCCAGCGTCGTCTTGACGCCCAAGAAACGCTTCTTCAGCGCCGTCTCGATCGCCTCTGAGCCCAATACCATGATCATGTTCACCGAGAACTCGTCCGCGATGTGCACTAGCATGCCGGCCTCGGCATCGCCTGACTTGCCAGGGGCCAGCGAGACACCAGGCGTGTCGATGATCAGTCCCGACACCTTAGTCTCCACATTCTCACCCAGACGGCACGTGACCGCGCCCGCAAGCTTCGACGCAAGCTCCTTGTACAGCTTCAAATCGTGCGTCGCGTGCTGGTGGCCGTACTGATACACAATCGGCAGCTTCGGCGGCACCGTCGACGGGCCGCTCGTGGGCGTTGTGCCCCAGCCACCCATGCCCTCGGCCTCCACGTCCAGCATAGTCGCAAAGCACGCCGCGGACAGCGTGCCGGGTAGCGATAGCATGCCCTCGCGGGGATCTGTGTTGACGACAATAGGCTGGCTGCCAAGCTTGACAGCATACGCGGCCAGCGTGCGCGCCAGCGTCGTCTTACCGACGCCGCTGGGGCCAACGATCATGATGCGCGGGCCGGTGGCATTCGCGGCGCGCGCCGCCTCCTTGCGCAGGCTGTCGAGCATGAAGGAGAGGTTCAGGTAGCTGGTGGTGGCGGGGTTAGCGACAGGCGAGAGTTCGGCGATGGACTGGCGCTCGCAGGCGCCCTCGACCTCGAGCTGGCAGCCGTGGATGGTGAGGATCTTGGAGCGCGTGCCGCGTAGGTGGTAGCGCTTGTTCTGGGCGAGCTCGGTGCCGTCGAGCTCGGCGAGGCCATTGAGGACGCGCACGGTGACGGGGTTGTCGTGGTCGACTTGGAAGCGCCACTCCCAGCCCTCGTGGAGGGTGACGTATGAGAGAGCAGGGCCGCTGGTTGCCTGGATAGTGGGGATGCGGTTAGCAAGACTGTAGAAGGACTGTCCGTTGTTCTCCCTGTATCCGGGGTGTTGAAGGTGGCCTGAAGCCATGATCGTTGGTAGACAAGCTCTAGTGCTGGACGATGCTGAGGTTCCGTTGTGGATTGTAAAGACAAGCTGCACTCACTCACCTTGATAGGCAGCTTGCCCAAGCCTGGGATTGACATTTTTAATAATGGCTCGTGGTGGTGGGCCTTGGGCGGCGGACATGTATCGTGGTGTTATGAGGCTAGAAGGTGCAAAGGTGACCAGTGATGATGTATGATACCACAGTTGCCAGCAAGCGACTTTCAATCCAACTTGACAGCGATGATGAACTAACTTGTCAACAAAGCTCTATCACCAGAGTACTGTGCTCTCGGTATGAGTCTCTGGATGGTACCCAGTCTCTCTACACACAAGGAATGATTTCGCTTTGAAGGGAGTGATGACTGGCCTCATATGGTCAAGAATCTGAAGCAATGAGCGTAAAGAGGAGCTAAGTGGCCAAAGTACAGGTTCTGTGCATGTTGACACAAATGTCGAAGATTGGAGGTGATCTTGGTGAAGACTTGTCTGTCTGCTGCTTCTTGAAAGCGATTTGTTGTTTTGATGAAAACAAGCTGAGCGTACAGTGAGTGACAGATTTCAAGTGGAGGACCACAATGCCATTTACTAGATAGGTAGCCGGGTAGCCCACACAAGTCAGGTGAAAGAGTTCCAGTCACACACTTGCACAAGCTTCTTCCATCCAGTTCATCCAGGGGCAGTGACGGTAGCAAGAAAGCGGATGTTTGTCCAATTGATTAAGCTCGAGATGCAGTTGAAAGTATGAGACGGTATGTCATGAGCCAGGTGGACGGTTCTCAAGTTTTAGCGGCTTGGATGCTGTGGTCAGGCCTGTTGGGGCATCTGCAGCGGGACCAGCCGCCAAACACCCCTGCACCCCACATTCTGTACGCACGCCCAAGCACCTACCTCATTGACGACGTCCTGAGTCCCTTTGTCCTATCTTGTTCAAGTCATCTGTTAAATTGACATACGGTTGTCAAGCAGAAGGCGCTGGCCGATGGACAAATGCATGCAATCATGGGTTTGAAAGGTCAGCACATCACTCAGTGGCTCGCTCTCCTTTATGCCACCTGAAGATGGCACTTGGGCTGTGCACAGCTCCCACCCAACCTAGGTGCAGATGAGTTTCATGCACAAGTGTGGAAACTGCCTGCAGTTCGGTTTTAAGGCTGCTGTGACAAGTTCAAGGACAGGAAGGATGCTCTGCGCTTGGAGAATGCCTTACAAAGTGCACTTGTACCAATTTAGATACGGACGTATCATGTGTATAGTACGCACTCACACATTTGTGCCTTTTTTACACTACTGGCTCTGCCCCTTCCAAAACAATGAGTCTATATGATTCACATAGAAATATACCTAAATTGTTCATGTTATGCCTGAGAAGTGAAAGATTGAGAAAGTAAATATCTCATATTCGTGCAACAAAGAAAATCTTTGCTTTGGGGTATTATGAATCCGTCCTGGGCGCCAGAAAGGGTATGAAAATGCGTCTTTGTGCTGGTGATACCTGATCATCATGGGCCCTAAACCCTCATTCGATGCTGCGCCCTCGGCCCCTTCCCCGAGTCTCGGGGTATTGCTTTTTGTCTTGCCTGTGCTGCCTGCCAAGTGATGGCATGTTCCCAGCAATGTTTCCAATGGTCTAGATTTGGTGGTCCCCGTGCCCTCAAAACGCCGTTTCCGACCAAGCCCCCCGCTCGTGTATAATGCTGGCTATTCCTGTTGCTTCCCGGCCGTAGTCGCTCACTCGTTCCTCGCTTCCAGTAAAATCACTTTGATAGCTCCTCGAAAATCTTGATCAAACTCCGGACCCCGAGCAGTATGTTCTCGTCAGGTCCCTGTCCAGGTGTCCAGTTCGCATGTGCAAAATCGATGAGCTTCAGGTTCCAGATCTTGGGCTCGTCGTCCGTATTGTCATCGCTGTCATCATCGCCATCGGCGATGGTGATGAACTCGCCGTCCTCGTCCAGGCCAATGCCACTATCAATCCGACTCGTGGACCGACCGGGCAAGTTCTCCTCGGATTTCTTTTCCTTGACAGAGTTGACCGTGCTGCCGCTCCGCTCGTCGATCGCAGCCTTGAGCGCATCGCCATCACCCTCGAAGATGAACAGCAGACTCGACGAGTACATGCGCGTCTCCTCTGCCTCCAGCACATCGCGCACGTGCTCCAAGTCCTGCCGAAAGGCGCCCGCGACCGCCCGGGCGTAGTCATCGTCGATGCCAGCGCCTGCGTTGCAGACAAAGTTGCGGAAGGCATCCACCACGTTCTCCTTGTTGACGTCGTTGCGGCCGTAGTCCTTGTCGTAGATCTTGTAGTCCTCCTCGTCGAGCTCCGCCGCGTCGTCGGAGCCCCTGTACACGCGCATGCCGGCGATGCGGAAGCCCAGCTCGTGGTGCGTGGTCTCGGCACTGATTTTGTCGAACCGGCGCTTCTTCTCGAGCGGCGCGTCGTCAGCCCACAGTCGTCGGCCCAGCTTCACATCCATTATGTTGGGACGCTGGAAGCCTAGCGAGGCATTTTCGAGACACACGGCAGTGTTTGTGGGAATTTTGCGGGTGGCGTTGGGTATCCATGTTACGTTGTCCACGACAGGTGCTGGTACGGGTTCCGGCAAAGCTGCCTTCTGTTTTTGTCCGTCTACGAACGCCAGCACTTGCTCCTGCACGTCCGAGTTGACCTGGCCAGCCACGAGTGGCAGCTGGGCGCTGATAGCGGAGAGGTCGGCTGAGTCATTCAGTGCTAGGCTGCCGCAAAAGATGGGGACTATTTCGGCCATGCGCGAGTGCTCGTCGGTCTGTAGGGATTGGTAGAAGTCGATCTCGGATTGGGTGCATGGCTTGATGAACAGCTCGCCGTCGGTGTCGCACATGGTTCCATCACTAAGACGGAGTGTGTCAGCGTCGCGAGTTTCACACGAGGTACGCGTCCCTTTGCGCTATGCCGTTTCAGACACACACTTACTGCCCTGCGACCGCGTAGTTGTACTGGACCAGCTCGGAGTAGTGAGGTAAGACCTTTTGGGAGGGCATCTTGAGTGGTGCCCGTTCCATAACAGGCAGCGAGCCAGAGGATAGGAGGTTGAGTATTATCGAAGGCGCATCCAGGAAGAGTTCTGCAAATAATCCGGCCACTATGATGATCCGGAGGGAGTTGATCGAAAAAGGAAAGGGGGTGCGGAAATGAATCGAAGGGTGGCGATGTGGAAAGTTGAGATGTCGGAGATGTTCCCTGAGCCGAGCCACGGGAGCCGGAAATCAAGATCGATTTTGGAGTGTTTGTTCAAGGAAAAGGTAGTCAAAGCCGTGTTAGCGTCTGACGGTCACGGCTGTGAGCAAGTAATAAAATGAAGAAATACGGGCTGCAAGGAGAGTTATGAAGTGAAGAAGAAAATGAAGGGAAACAAGGAGTGGAAAAAGAGGGTGCTTTCGAGGATCAGACCTGGTCTTGTTGAAGGGTCGGGACAGGACAAGGAGGGCTTAGACTTCAAGTCGCGATGAGAAGGCGGCAGGGCAGGGCAGGGCAGCAGGGCAGCAGCTCCAATGCAAGGATGCGCTAATGTGTACCAAAACCCTTGGTGGGAAAACGGAAAATGAGCCACATGGGAAAGTGATGCGGAAAGTGATGCGTAAGAGGGTCTTCTCCGCGTATTGCACTAACAATTAACGACGACCGGGACAAGCCAACGTCTGTCGATCCATCTTCTGACGGCCTCGCCTGCACGCTGCACGTCATTAGCTGAAGCCAACACTCTCACTTTCATTCAGGTCACGTCTCAACTATACAAAGGACTGTACCAAAAACCGCACCAATGCCTATATCACAAGCACGTTCAACTTCATCACAAGCCGGCCGTATGTCTGTCACAGCTGGTTGTGGCGTGCCAACGCTTGCTACCTGTGACTAGACGGTCTGACAGCGGAGTCTCTTGATGACAACCTTGGAATACAATCACAGGCAGACAAGTCACTCGTAATGGGCGATTCGCCCCCCTGAACAGCCACCATCCGCCAGCGCTTACGCAGTCCTGGGCGTGACTGACTGACTGACTGACAACAACCCGTCGGTTGGACGGTAGGAGGGCTCCATGTGCCTGGCCCGAAGATGGCGGCATGGCGATGTGGCTGATGCCAATGCAACGCTGTAAGATCCGGGTGGCTCTTCTCCGGGTCCGGGCCCTCATGTTCACGCCTCGCTTGAGTGACTCCGCCTCCTTCAAGTGAGCACAGCGGCCCCTACCTAGGTAGCCAGCTCCTTCGATCTCTGTACTCCAGAGCTCTTGTGAGACGGCGACATATCCATCGATCATAATTGATCACATTCCGTATTTGTCGCAGTGCAGAGCCGATCATTCTGGAGTCATTCCCCATCAACGAATACAGTGCCTGCACATAGCCTGCCGTGTTGTGCCACCTGCACTCGTGCCCGAGACGAGACAACCATGCGACAGCACTCCCCGGACCTTTCGAATCAGAGGCCACCTGCGTTCCTAGTGTTGCAGTCTTTGTGCAGCATAGACGAGTTTGCGTCCCTGACACAGCTAATAGCAGCCGGCAAATCCAAGAGGTCCGGTCGGATTTCCCTACGGCCACTGCGGAACGTAAGACGTTGGGACTGCCGTCGGGCCACGGGCACCGACTGGCAACGTGAAGCCTTCTTGTCTTTGCGCGTATCAGAGAAAGCGCCAAGATTTGCTTTTGGCCAACGGTCCCCATCTGAAGGACTCCTCACGACGATGCTGTTGTCGATCGTGAACGTTTTGGGTCCGTGCCTGGCCGACGTGGACGGCTAACGCGCCAACAATGACCGGTCGAATCACAAAAGCCGCCGTTCGGAAAGATCCCGGTGTGCTCCAAAACCTGGGATCTGCTTCTTTCCTGCTTGAGCAATTGCCATCTGACATTTGCTCTAGTGCTCCGATTCTGGGCAAACGGCAGCATGCATGTGCTGCGCCCGTGGCGGCGGAGGCTCTGCCTTCCAATCCTTACCGATAGGCAAACATATAATAATTGTGCACCTAGCTACAGACCTAGGATTTCAGGGCTCGTTGGGCAGTGACTGGACGCTGATAAGCTAGCGGACTTCCTGTGGGTGAGTCAGCCTTGTTCAACATCACGACAGCCTCACGTCTGACGTGGTAAGTCCTGGACCGCCGATAAGATCGCGTTGCGGCGGTGACAACAGCGTCCGACCGCACCAGAAGCAGACGGTCTTTTTGTTTTGCTCACCGCTGGATCACAGCTGAATGCGTTTAGTTGGGACGGCTGAGCTGGTAAGTTGACAGGTTTGTAAGGGTTGCTCACATCAAAGTCACCTCAGGCAACCAATCGTCCACTGCCGGAAGCTGGAGAGCGTGTGTAGAGTGTGGAAGCATTATATACAAGCATAAAGGATTGAGCCTTGTGGCTTCTTCATAATCAGTGATTGATGCTGCACGAACAAGGAAGGAAGGGTGCTGCCCATTGCTTGTGATAGAGTCGTCCCCTCCTTGTGTTTTGGAAAGTAGTGGTGAAGGCCTCGTTTTGGCCTGTCTTCTTCTGCCTTCCAGCTTGTTTGTAGTAAATGCAAGCAAGACTTCACATTGCACTTTTGCAAACCTGTGGTGCTCTTTCCAGGTGTGAATCTTAACAACAGCACCTTGCAGAATTGTTGTCGACAACATCTACTTCCACGATCTTTCCTTCACACCCCACCTTCCAACTACCACAACCAAGGGCTAGGAAAACCTGTCACACTGACCTCCGCTTCGTCTTCCTCGCACGAACAGATTGCACATCTACCTCACATTGCAAGTTGATATCACATCAATATGGCTCGCGGCACAACTGCTCGCGGGGAGACGGCGCTGCCGAAGAATCGCGGCACAGGATTCGAAGGTTTGGGCACTTCCAACAATGACCGCCGCAATGCGCTTATACTGACCCATCTGGTCACAGATGGCTACGCTGACCCTCCCGTGACTCCGGCCGAGCATGCCGAGGAGATGCAAATCTACGACCCGTGAGTGAAGAAGCATTCTGAGATCGCACAGTATCGACTACCAGCTAACAACCACACAGGCTCCGCCCATTCCATGAGTAAGCCGAACTAGGTCCATGGCAACTTCCTTCCTTCTGACAAGCGATACAGGCGCATCGAGGAGTGTATTCAGCGATACACAGCTCGCCGCCGCATGGCCCAAGACCGCTCCTTGCTCTTCCAAAAGTACCTCTACCTGGGCGGCGTCGATACCAGCCAGCGCCAATTTACCGGTACCGCCAAGCACATCAAGGATCTCAAGGCAAACGGCTACAGCAAGGATGAGATTCGCGAAACCATGGCCAACGAGTTCCTCAGCCGCGACAGCGACGCCAAGGGACTGTTCTACAGCCCGAACGCCCCTGAGCACTGGGATGTTGACTTTGCCGGCGTCGTGGCTGGCTTCCTGTGAGTTCATACGACCTGCTTTCACCTTGCATCGCAGTCTCGGTTTCGTTGTGGAGACCGACTTACATGCACCTCCCATAGTGGCTCCTACCTTCCCGAGCACACCTACGCCGACTCGCCCGAGATCACCATCGGTGCTGACACCATCTTGAACTTCCTCAACTACGTCCGCCACCACGATGTCTGCCCCGAGTACACAGACAATATTACCAAAGCCATCGGCATCTGCACCGAGGCGCTGAAGGAGGTGCCTCAAATCGGCGCCGTTGGCCATGCCCTCCCTGGTGATTTCAACCTCGCCTGCCGCGTGCTCTTCTGCAGCACATGCGTGCCTCTCAGCGCCGACGACTTTCAGCCCGGGCATATCCTCTACGAGGACAAGAAGCAGCACGAGCTCGCCGCCAACGAGATGGTCAGCCCTCACGGCGCGGTGCCTGCCTGCATGGCCGTGCCCGTCGACTTCGACGCGGAGATGGTCTTCAAGACGACAATGGCGCTGCACGAGCCCGAGCACATCGCACTCATCAACGACCCTTCCACTCCGTCGCGCGTCGTCTATACCTTCGAAGAGACGTACGAAGTGGTGGACATCGCCTTCGCCGACCCGGGCCTCGTCGACGTCTACGCCGGCATCACCAAACACGACGCGACTCTGCGCCCCATAGAACCCGTCGGCCACGTCAGCCTGGTCCCTGCCATCATCGAAGATGGCTGGAGCAACCACCCCACTCTCGACGAGGGCCGGCGCGACAACCCAGGTACGCCCATCAGCGTCTACCTAGATCACAAGGTGCTGGAGCCCCTAGGCGTAGGCATGAAGCTGCGCGCGACCGTGTGTCAGCTTGACCTAGGCGGCGGCGCCAAGCTGGAGTTCTTCAAGGAGGTGGCCGAGGTCGTGCCGTCGTTCCACGTGTTCCTGCCCCAGGTTCTGATGCTGCACTACAAGGCGCCCCGGCCCGACACTCGCCTGCCGCCATCAGCTGAGGATCCTGATGTTGAGGAGCGCCGCATGGCGGTCATTGCGATTGGGAAGGAACGTGAGGAAGTCAAAGAGATGCGCCTGGTGGATCCGGAGCTGGACCTCGAGATGCGCGAGCTGGAGGATGGCGAGGCGCTGCAGAAGGTGATGGCGCGCACCAAGATTTGAAGATGGTGAATGCGTGGGATACTTTCAAGATTTGTTTCCAATCAGAAGCTAATACAAGACAGGGGCAGACAAGGTCATTCAATGCGTCTAACGTCCCCTGGTTGCCGTCGAGCGAGAGATTGTTGCGATCCCTGGGTGCAACATCACATGTGAGCAAGGCTACTTGAACTAGGTGCCTGAGGGCCCCTAAGTACCCAACTAGGCATTCAGCTTGCCTGTAGCTAGCGAGGACTAGAGCCTCTACATCGATCACCATACGAGCCGTGATATTGATCAGCCTCCCTTTGACTGGTCCAACTGAGAGCTACCTCGCGTGTGCGTAACCCGGAACAGAGCGTCCCCGACTCTGCGACGCCTTCACAGCTGCCACCGCACCTCAAAGTCTCCATGGACAGTCGCATCAAACAACACAACACTACCAAAATTTCACGATATCGCCAGCTCCTCTTACGGCTGCGCTGTCAACTCCATGACGACCTCCGTGCACCTCCGTCCCTACATCAATGGCGACGGGCACTACTCCAGGCGCATACAGCGTGTAGCATCACATATTCCCGTTCTTGGCATGTGCGTATTTCTGCTTGTCGCGCTATTTGGCAGCCTGCCGGAGTGGGCGGTGGTGCTCTCAATGGCGCTCTTCAGGGTGCTCTTCATAATGGGCGTGATAAGCATTGTTGCCGGTGAGATCAAGTGCGAGTTGAGGATACAGGAGAACGACGACGACAACTACGATGAGGATGAGGATTATGATGGAGAGGAATATGATGGCGATGAATATGAGGAAGATGAGGGAAAGGGGGTAGAGACGGAGGAGCCGTTATTTATAACCTTCAATCTTGGTTGCCGTACGCTCGGTCGGTGGCAGGTACATCGTGAGGACATGGAGCTTGGAGTAGTAGAAAAGTTCCTGGAGAAGAGTCTGGCACCAGAGAAGGATTCCTTGCTCTGTTGAGGATGCGGCTTCTGCCCCGTGTGGGCCTGTCTGCTGTGGAATCTCGCGATGTGGGTTAGTTTGCCCCAGTTCGAAGACACCTGCACTTCGGCTGATAGTAGTGCTTGTCAGGACCATGATCGTGGTCAGCGCCTTGAGCAATGTTGAGTCAATCGCGTGTGGGATTTGGTCAACAAGCATTATCAACGCGGCCGTTGATAAGTCATCAGGTTCGAAGGTGGCGGATACGGAAGACGACAACAGTATCCTAATTTCTTTACTGATGGGAAATTGCAGCGGATCATCTCCTCGAACGTGCAGTCTCATCCCGTTGTGAGTCTGGGAGAGATCCACAATGAAAATATCACCGAGCTGGGGACAACTTTTACCAACGAGGCAACAAGACAAGCATAGCGCTTTGTTGCTGTGCCTTCGCTCACTTACCCATCGCAAGCAGAGCAAAGACATAGTTATGCCACCATAGTCAGTCTATACCCACCAGCATAAGTGATATAAACTCTCAAGAACACCACTCGAGGCACTCTGATTCTACCCGAACTGTCAAAATTTACATGAAACTTCTGGTAGACAATCGCCGAAGATTGTTCGGCTAGACGCACGGTAGAAAGCTGACTATGCGCCTGTAGGCTACGGCCAGAAGGAGGTGAATCCTCAAAAGCGTCAAGAGCGACCGCTAGACAGCATGGATGGCATGGATTGCTGCTCCCAGGTTTAAAAGTAGGCATTAGAAGCCAGAAGCTGGTGTTTGCCAAGTAGTGACGATACATTGACGGCCACAAGTCCAAGCTCTAAGTTCAAAGCTCTTCTGGACAGCAGCTCAATCAAAATCAGCATGGCTGGCCTGTTGGACTTCATCTGGGAGTTCATTACCATTTCCGTGAACGTTTTACTCATTCTGTACCTCATTTATCTCGTCTGGTTCATCGCTTACCGCTGCTGATCGACCATTCTCATCGACTACAACAAGCATAGCGATAACATCCCTCGCACGGTTCTCCCGGCTCAGAGTCCCCCAGTTCCAGCATCGCTCAGCATCTATGGGATAGTGTTCTAAAACCCAGTACAATTCGCAACCCTTCATCGACTGGCCCTTCGCACTGACACGCTTGCCGCGCCCCGCCACAATGTCCGACACCCAAGACCATCCTGAGCCCATCAACCCCCTCGACCTAAACCCCAGGGTCTACAATCTCATCTTCTTAATCAGTGTGTTTTTCGGCGCCGCATATGTCCTCGGCATACTCGCCATCATGAGCAACAAGACTTCGGTCCGGTGGGCGCCTCATCGCGCATACTCCACATTCGGACCAGGCAGAATGTGCCCGCGGTGTTGTCGCATCTTAATATTCGTCGAATGGGTAGTCATTGTGTGGCTCTGGCCGCTGATGATTCCTTACTTGATTTATTCGGAGATCCGTCGCGCGTGGAGAAGGGCGATAGAACCTCAGGAGGATGACCGGACGACCAAGATGGACTGGAGTGGGGCCCAAGACGAGAGGCCGAGAATTCTGTGTGAGAGTGACATCGAGTTGAGTTTGCTACCTGCACAGCAGTGGCTAGACAGACAACAGACAGAGGCACGGGGCGAGCAGACAGGCAGCGTAGAGTATGGAGGCGAGAACGCGGAGGTCGTATTAGTATGTATGGATGCGAGTGGGAAGCCCGTCACTCATATGCCTCCAACGACTGATGGGAAGATGGCGGAACATACACTTGCATAGCCTCTTCGGAGCAGCCTACATAGGATGAGTAAGTAGTCTTGTTTGGGTTCATTGCGACCAGGTGCAGCAGGATTCTCCAATACATGGACGCAGTCTCGGCGAACGTGCAAGCAGCCTAGCGAAAGTTGAATTATGATCTTCGCTTCTAATAATTATTGATGTAGCACTTCCATTGGCATTAAGTCTGGGCATCGCAAGGAAGTCTCTACATCTCTTAACCCCAAGTGCCACCGCCACCTCCAGACCTGCCCGCTCTCTTCTGCGAGCTCAACCGCCAGTCGTCCTCGCCTTGGAACTTGTTGTACAACGGCTGGATCCGCTCCGCCTTCTTGCGCTTGCTCAGCTTATCCGTCGGCGCGACCTTAAAGAAGGTCGGCGCGGCCTCGACCAGCCACTTGGGCTCGATCGCAGTCGTGATGTGCATGTACTCTTTGGTGGTCATTACTAGATTGTGATAGATGACCCACTCGGCGTTCTTGCCGAACAGTGCCGAGCTCGGGTGCAGGTACACGACGGTGCCCTCGATCAGCGTCTTGTAGCCCTCCTGGGGGTCCTTGCGCGCCGAGTTACGAAAGAAGCCCGAGCACAGCGCGCGCCGCACGCGCTCCGTGTCGCGCCCACAGCTCACGATCGGGTGCTTGTAGCGCTGCATCATCTTGGTGAGCTGGTCGCGGACGTCTTTGGCCCGCTTGACGCCGCGGTTCTGGATGAAATTTTCGAAGCACCAGGCGTTGGCGTAGCCCGAGAGCTTCCAGGAGTTGAAGACGTTGAGGAGAGTGAGGTGGTCGCCGGCGGGGTCGTGAAACTTGGCCTTCTTTTGGTCGGCTTGAGATTGCTTCTCCTTGGGGCGGTAGAAAACATTCTGGATGTTCAGCATTGCGACGATCGTCAACATTTCGTCGGAGCATTTGAGATCGACGCTGAAGACCAGTGCTTTCGCGAGGGAGGGATCCACAGGGAAGTCGGCCATCTTGCGGCCGAGCCGGGTAAGTAGACCTTCATCGTCGAGTGCGGCAAGTGCATAGAGCTCTTCAAGAGCTGTAAGCATAGTGTTCATGGGAGGTGGGTCCATGAAGCCAAAGTGTAGGAGGTCGTTAATACCAGAAGCCTTGAGCATGAGAATGGTGTGTGCCAGATTCTGCCGTTGAATCTCAGGGATCGTTGTCGGCAACATTTCTGTCTCAAAGGCCTGCTGTGTGTAAAGTCTGAAGCATTTTCCGGGGCCCGTCCTGCCGGCTCTTCCAGCACGTTGCTGTGCACTGGCTCGTGAAATCGGCACGACCACGAGCGAGTCCATGCCCAGCTTCGGGTCATAAGCATTCTGCTTGACAAAGCCAGGATCGACCACGAAGAAGATGCCGTCGATAGTGATGGACGTCTCGGCAATATTGGTCGCTAGTACGACCTTCCGACTACCAGGTGGTGCAGGGTCGAAAATACGACTCTGCATCTCACTGGGCAGTGCTGAGTAAACAGGCAAGATGAGAAGCTCGGGTACGTTAGGTCCCAATGCTTTCATTCGCTCGAATAGTACTTCGCACGCCGTGTCGATCTCCTCCTGACCAGTCAGGAAGACGAGAATATCTCCCGCTGGCTCCGACAAGTGGATCTCCATGACCGTGACCAAGGCTGCATCGAGGTAATCGCTTTCCGGTTCCTTGGAGTAGAGAATCTCGACCGGAAACGTCCTTCCAGGTATCGTGAAAATTGGCGCTTCGTTAAAGTAAAAAGAAAACTTGTCTGCATCGAGAGTGGCGGAGGTGACGATGATCTTGAGGTCTGGTCTACGCTTGACCGTCTTCTTCAGCAAACCAAACAGCACATCGGTGGCAATTGTGCGCTCGTGGGCTTCATCCAGCATAATGACCGAGTACCTCTTCAGATCCGGATCCATGATGATCTCGCGCTGAAGATGACCATCAGTCATGTACTTGATAACAGTGTCCTTGGTTGTGATGTCTTCAAATCTGATAGCATATCCAACCTCAGCACCAAGTTCACAACCGACCTCTTCTGCCACACGCTTGGCGACACTCATTGCCGCCACACGACGAGGTTGTGTGCACCCGATCATGCCCACGTTTCCAAATCCGGACTCGGCCAAATATTGTGTGAGCTGCGTTGTTTTACCGGAACCTGTCTCTCCCACGATGACCATGATCTGGTTGTCTTTGATAGCAGCAATGAGCTGGCTGCGGAAGGTGTAGACGGGCAACGATTCTCGTTGCTGCTTGATAGTCATGCTCGTCCGTTTGCCCTTCGGTGCGTCGATTGGCGCGACTGCCTGTCTCCAGTCGGGCGCCGTCTCGGTCTTCTGCTGCCGTCTCGCAGCATCTCGCACACCGCTGGCAAACTGTCGTTTATCGGGATCCGCCATCGGGTCTAGCCATTGTGCTGATAGGTCGACCTTGGCATCCGACTCCTTGGCCTCAGCCTCTTGTTGACGCATCTCCTTCCTCTCCTTTGTAAGATTCGTGCCAGCCATTGCTGCACGATTCAGGGACCCATCAGGAGCCTTGACGATTCGGATGGGTGACAGCTCCAGTGATTGTTTCGTTTGTCCGGCCAGAAATGGAGGCTCCTCCTCCCTGATCTCAATGTCCACATCCTCCTCTAACTCCATTTGTCCCTCACCAACAAGCGTCGCTTGGTAGTCTTCTTGGAGCTCTGGGTAGTCCGACGCCTTCGCAACTCCAGAAGCGATCATCTGACGGATCTCCCATCTTTCAGGTGAGGTCATTCGCTTCTTGTGCCGCGCCTGGTTTCTTTGCACAAACTGGCTCTGCGGCGCTTCAACCACCATAGCGCCTCCACCGCCGCCCAAAGCCTCGGAATTTGCGCCCGACTGTATCCTGGCCTGCGGATGCAGATCATCGCCAGTTTCCTGGTCGACTTCCTTCATCGAAAGCCCGATTCGCGTGCCCTCGATCTTCACCACTTTGACCTTGACATTTTGGCCTTTCGTGACTAAATCGTCAGGGTGGTTGACTCTTTGCCCTTCGACTAATTGCGACACATGGACGAGGCCATCTACCTTGCCCCTGATTCCGTGCAGGTTGACAAAGGCTCCAAAGTCCTTGATACCTGTGACATGACCGTCGTAAACTTTGTAAAGTTGCGGGGCGTCGTCCACCTCACGCGGGGGTGGCCTTCGAAATTGCGCATTATCGTCTTCTTCCTCATCCTCATCGAATTGCGCCCGTGAACTTCGGTATTTCTTTCTGCCGTTGCCGTTGCTGTATTCTTCCCCAGGTCTCCCATCTCGCCCTCGTCTGGCCCGGTCCCGGTCATCGTGGTATTTTGGTCTGCGCTCGCGGCTTCGACTTCGACTTGGGCTGCGATCTCTGTAGCGATCTTTCCTCAGCCTGCGTGGTTCGTCCACATCCTCTGGGCTGCGATTTCGTTTCCTGGGTCGCTCGGCCCTCGCAGTTGTCTTTCCTTTTGGCTCCAATCCTTCCAGCAGCGCCAGTGTGTCGTCGAACTCGTCAGCGAGACCGCCATTTGGTGGGTCCTTGTCGGGGATGCTGAGTCCTCGAAAAATCTGCTCCTTCTCCCGTGCACTCCGGTGCGGTGGGTCGTCGTCCTCGAAGTGCGCCTTCTTTCCTTTGAACTTCGGGTGTAGTGTGCAGACCAGGCGATCCATACTCTCAACGAGGCTGTTGGGCAGAGTCGATGCGCCCATAGAGGGCAGCATCTTCTTGAAGCCATCGAGGCTGTCGCATTCTAGTCGCTTTGCAATGACGAATTCGGCAAGGGTCTTGCGTGCATCGTTGTCGGGGATGTTCAGATGGTTTTGCAATTCGGAGGAGATTTTGGACACGAGCGAGAGACGTTCCAGCGACTCGAGGGACTCCAGTTCATCCATGTTGTTTATTATGTGGTGGCGGATAAAGTTGTTGTGTTGGGATGGTGATAAAGTTGTTGTGCTATCGTGGTGATAGAGCAGGCGGCTCTGCACTCTTGGAAGGGAAGGCGGTGTTGGAATTGGGGCTAGCGCGGACGCAGTTGGAGCTAGTGCGGCCTCGATTGTAAATCGCGTTGGTAGGTTTAGAAAGGCGCGCCAGCGAGCAGTTAACGCAAAGGTCGCCAAGGTGGATCGAGCCCGCCATCATGGTGGGCTTATCGGCACGCCCGTGCGCTTATCCACGGTACTGTACACATGCTAAATAAAAGGTTCTTTTCGATGACACACGGACGTACAGAGCCAGCAACATGTAAAAGTTGGTAATTCATTCAAGAAGCGCCGAATGTCCTGTCTGAGGTTACGCTAGTTACTTGTTAGTTTACACTGTGCTTTACAGTTTGCGGTCAGGCCTGGGACCGGCTACAGTGTGGTGATTCTGCACCCGTGGACGTTTTGATGATTCCTAGCCGTTCATTGTAGTGAGCGAAAAGATTGAGTACCAAGCCACATGGAATATGCACATTATGTAACACGCAAATGGATGTGTGTCTGCAGACAATAAGGACATTGCCTCTGAATTGCTTCCTGTGGAGATGATGGTACGCGTCTCTCAAAGTTACAGCCTTGTGCGTCAATGCTGGCCCCTGTAAGCTTAAAACTATTCTAGGAGCTGTCGGCCCCTTAGTAAGCCCCTCCAATATGACGACAGCCTGGGGGCGGTCGGTGCCTGGACCCTTGTGATGGCTCACGTTCCAGCCTGTGCCTGTGACCCATTCCACTCTTTTGTTCCCTCTACCTAGCCCATCATCACCTTCAAGATTGAACATCTCTTCTCTTGCGAATTCGAGGCTTAATCATTCGTTGTAAGACCTGATTATAACAGTAGCCAATATGTGCTCTGCAGACATCTTCCTGGGCGTTTTGGCCCTTCTATTCCCTCCTCTACCTGGTAAGCCTGCTCTCGCCGCCTCCTCTTTCTGTGACAACGAATGCGCCGCTCCATAGCGATGACGACTCTGTCCCAGAGTATTCCTGACTAACAGCCTGTGCACAGTCTGGGTCAAGTGCGGTATTTGCTCCGCTGACTCCATCATCAATATACTTCTCTGTTGCCTAGGTGTTGTAAGTCTCACTCCCTTCTCGCCCCTCCGCGCCGTTCGACTGAACGTCTTCGCCACAGGTCCCGGGCGTGCTCCACGCATGGTACATTATCGCCAAATTTCCTGAGCAAAGCTACGACTACCAGCGCGTTGACGAGCCCGAGCGCGGTGGTCGCCCGGTACGATACGTAGTTGTCCGCGATGAAGACGAGCGCCGCACACCGCGCCCTAGCGGTCGCAACCAGCCCAAGCCACCGCCGCGCATGACCTACGGAACGAACGGAAATGACGCCAACGCAGGCTCGTCCTCGAACGCTGCGGCTGGACCGAGCGAGGGCGCGCCGCCGCCGTCTTATGCGCAGGCAGTCTCTGGGGACCATAAGATCCAGGATCAGAGCTAGGTCCCTGAGGACCGTGAATTGGGGCTCTTTTCGCCGAGATCGCCGGAGGAACGGCGCTGGTTTCAGTGGGACGGCTAGATGAGAATATGGGAACAAGATCGGAAAGAAGAAGGGCGTTGGTTTGAGGACAAGGCTCTCTCGGGAGGCCTGTTCTGGGTATAGGGTTGTGGTCAAGCAACGAGGGTCAGTCCTTCACGACATCACTTTTGAATTTGGTACGGATGGCGTTTTGGACAGCTCCAGGACGTGATGGACCCAAGGAGGAGTATTGGACATGGTCGTGTGCCCATGTAAGGAGTATGGGAGACGGGATGGCCCACTATGCGATACCTGTGAACTTGATTTCCATTTGTGTATTGAGGATACGGTTCTGATCTTGCGTTCTCGCTGAACCTACCTCTTAGGTAGAACGATCGACATCTCCCACTTCGGCGTCTCTCTTCTTGCCACGATTGCGTTCCGTCGTCCTTCTGGCTTCGCCATCTAGGTGCCTTTCTCGTACCTATTCGTCAGAACAACGGTCAACCCCAAACCTCCATTTCGTCAATCTTTTTCCCCTTCAAGCGCTATCCCCATCGCGTTCTTTTTGTGTATGGCCGGAGCAGGCTTTCAAGGGTCTACTGCGCAAATTCGACATGTTGGAGCCGAAGCTGCTACTGCTAATACAAGAGAGTGCCACGCCGGGATCTGTCTGCTCGATACTGTGACCATGCACGTTAACAGGAAGCTCTTCCCTCGATCTCTGTCGTGTGGGCTCTGGAGCCGGAAGAGTAAAGCTGTGAGGTGCGAAAGAGTCCAAACCTGTCTTGCCTCCTAGAGTTCCCGTGTGAGAATGTGGGGGGGGGGGGGCTACATCTTTGTTCCAGCCCTGCAACTGGACTCTGGCGCCCACTATTGAGCATGATGCCGTACTCATTGAAGTGTGGCTCCTTTGGCCTCTTCAGTGTCGTCACGCACTGCATCATGTGTCCTTGGTCGGCTGAGGAGGACAAGCGACTGCAACCTTGATCATTGCCGAAGTCTGATCGACCTTGGCCATAACCAAAGTCTATATCACGGCACGATATGGCAGGGACTTGGACTAGGTAGACAAATTGTAGCAAGCAAAGAGGGAAGAAAGGCGGGACGTCATCATACACTGCATGATGTCCTTGGTCCACTGAGGAGGATGAGCGACTGCACCCTTGACCACGAATGAAGTCTGATCACTGTCGATCATGGTCGAAGTCTATACCATTGCGCAAAAAAGGACAGAAACTTGAGTCCACGCAGCTTCACTAGGCAGTATTGGCTAACAATTACCGATAAGGGGGGTTGAAGTAGGCAACTTCGGGGCAGAACGTTCAGCCCAGCAGGAGGCTTGCAGACGAATTGACTGGCCTTGTGAATGCTTGCGAAGGGTTACCCAAGTATCTTGGTAGATAGGATGAAAGAGAACGCCAACCACATTTTGCTTGGGCAGGGGAATGAGGAAGAGTTCCCGTTACTCGGCGCAAGATGTGGTTTGGCTGAAGGCTGGGGAAAAAGGACGAGTAAATGAGTCAGTATCCCGTGAGTACTACGAAAGCTTCGAGCCTCACGTTATGTGATCAGCACTGGACGAGCAGCCCTGGAAATCAGCAAGACTTTGGCAGGTCTTGTCTCTTTGTCGTCTGCACAGAAATGCCCAGGGATCAAGCACCAAGTGAATTTACAACCCGCCAAGGCAAGTTGCACATAATAACATTGAATCACTTAGTTAGGAGATGACCTTCATTAGTCGAATAGATAGAGATTGACCGTAGCAAGCTTTCGATCTTAATCACTTCCTGCAGTAAATCTGCAACCAAAGTAACTAGGGTATAAACGGTCCAACAGCTCAACTAAGTATTCATGAGAGTTGCGCCTGCTGGTTGAAATATTTATTCAATAAGCATGAACGGTCAATTCATTTACTTGGTATCCAACTCAGTTGCTTTCCAGTTGTATGGTGGTGAATAGGAAGGATAATGGAGAATGCATCTTATATTGCACGTTACGGCCCAGACATCACAGCATACCCAGAGAGCGTAATTATGAGGTGGGAAGCAAAGTAGAACATAAGGCATGTGGTATTTGGATAATGGTGGCTTCGGCATTGAGCCGGTCTGGCACTGTGCCAGACTACGAAGCATGTAAGCTTATAGCTGCCCGAAAAGTATATGACTGACCTTTGAACGCATTTTCATATGATTTCACAATGCATTTACCAGCATACCAAAGATGACCTGAGCCCCGCCGCCATGATCTGATACCACATATACACCTCACTTAGTGGCAACGCAGAACGAATGACGATCTCTGAAGTGAACAAAGTAGTTATTAGTCAAATGTATATATCACGTGAAATGCAAGCAACACCCAGAACCACAAGAGCTTAGGCTCCTATATTTAATGATTAGCCTCTTGGCTAAACAACCTCCGTCACACCTACCAGACCAGCAGTGCCTCTCCGCATGTTAACCGATCCCTATTTCCGCAGGTTGGACTTGTGCTGTAAAAACAAGGCCCAAGACTCAACTCCCGCGTAGTGCCCATTTCAACAAACCTCGAAGCGGCGGTAGTCAATGTTTCGTTTTGCCGTGTCGGTACCTGTGCAATATCCTCCCATAGAGCCCTACAGGAACGCGAGCCCCGCACCAGCCGCCGCAAGTCCCAGCATCTCCAAGCCCACAGCAGCAGTCTGTCTCGGCGCCCACGCACCAGCTGTCGAGCCAGAAGTCGCACCAGCGGTGCCCGCCGCGGACGATGACGACGCGCTGCTCGTTCCAGTCGTCGTAGCCCCGCTGTTGGTGACACTCGCGCCCGTCGCAGTCGCCGACGCGGTCGCGCAGGACACGGCGGTCGGCACGGTGACGCCGTTGGCCTGGCAGATCTGGGTTGCGAACGAGATGGCGCTGGACTGGTCGGCCTCGTTGCAGGCGTCGATAAGACAGCAGGCGATGTTGGAGATGAATGAATCGTTCTCGCAAATGCACTTGGGGTCTGTCGCGCCGCAGCCCGCGTAGGCCCCGCCGCTGAATTGCTCCTGCGCGCACCCTTGCTGGAGGAGGGGGGCGTGGTGTTAGTCTCCGAAGGTTGGGAAGATCAGGGTAGTAGTAGGAGTGGTCAGCTTACGGCGCAGGTCGGGAGAGTGCCGAGTTGGGCCAGGGAGACGCTGGCGAAGAGCGCGACCGCGAGCGTTGAGTAGTGCATGTTGATGAATGTACCGAACTGTACGTTTCCTGTGGGTGTGCTCGTGACAGGGCTGTGGATGACGGCTATCAGACTGGAATGTGTTTTACTGAAAGCTGCCTTGCTGATAGTCGGTGTCAATGTTCTTTCTGGATATTTGTGGTGGAGAAAGGAAACAAATGCACAATACTATGACATGAACTGAGACTTGAGAGGGAGTTGGAGAGGCGAGGCAGGGACCGTATGAATACAACGAGACTACCGAAGGCAATGAGTACGGTACCAGGTTACCAGGTTAGATACGAAGCTTCCATGTGCATGTGAGGGCAGTTTCTCGAGCTTCACCCCTTTCAGGGCAAGCTTGGCCTGGCTCAATTGGACATGCCGCGCGGGTGAAGTTTTTGGGTTGAGTTTCACTTCGCAGGCGTGACAGCGTGATCGCCGCCTGTGGGCAGCGCGAAGCCAATAACCGCCTAGGATCAACGCCATGGGCGAACTGTGCTGTTGCTAGGTCGGCCAAGAGCCTCACTATACCTATAATACTGTAATGATGTGTTTGCTCATCTCCGGAAGCCACAGATACTGCCGCTGCGTCGCAACGGGAAATGACAGGAGACCGCAAAGGGTACCACAGTATACCTATGTAGGCTCCGGTGACTCAGTTAGCCCATTGCTGGGCGGTTCTCGATCTCGAACAAGTGAGGCTCGCGCGGTTGGCGACTCATGAACAACTGGCAGAACCGCCTGCAGGAAGGTCGGACGGACGGTCCATGTCTTATTTCCCCGCCAAATCTGCAGGGGCCTCCCTGCATGAAGTACCACCCGATGCCGCGACCCACCCAATAGAGTTGGTAAGGTACCACAGTAATTAGAGCATATGCATCTGACAACCAGAGGACCATGGCTATCCAGATTGGGTAGAGTATCGAGGTCCACATCTGCAGCACCTAGATTCCGGAAGAGACATTGGCGTTCGTGAATTCGGCAGTGTAGCTATTGCAAACATTTCTCGCGGTTCAAAGGTAACATTGCATGTAAGGTCAGTGGTGTTGGGTGTCGACATTATGCGATCACGAGCGATTGTGCTGAAGTACGAGCTTCGGCCTCGGACAAAAGGCTCCGAGGGAAGAGACTCTCACATGTCTGCCCCTTGGCTTGATTTTGCCGATTCCAAGTTCCCGTCACATCACAAACCTTCCTCCAGTGCAGCCCGCGTGCTCCGGGCAGTGGGTTTTCCGAGAGCAGCTTCCAAAGGGTCTCTCTCCTCTCTGCCGGATTCGCTTTTGCTCTGTCATGGCGGCAGACACCAGCGACTCATCACATAAGTTCCTTTAGGAGTACAACTCTGGATTTTGGGTCGATAATTTCACTATGCCGTCTTCTTTGTTTTAGGCAACACACCACATCCAATTTTGTTACTCCCTGAGCCACGCATTCTCGCGCCACAGCCACAACACCAACAGTTTGCCGACGATGGGTCTTGGAATTCTTGAAGACCAGATGGAGCGTGTTCCAGGTACGCCCAGCGCGGTCCCATCTACCTAGGCAGCATACAGCAACACTGACATTGATTCAGGCACCACCAGATATTTTGACGATCCCGCATACGGCCTGCAACGCGCCGAAAATACCGACAACGTCAAGACCACGTCCGACGGTATCATACTCGTTCCCCAGCCCTCTGATGATCCCAACGACCCTCTCAATTGGCCTCTCTGGCGCCGCGACGTGATCACCGCCATCCTGTCCGTGTCCGCCATCTTTGCAACCAGCCTGGGGTCGATCCTCGCCGCCAACACCGTCACCATATCGCTCTACGTATCCAGACCCTTCACCGATACAGCCCTCTTGACCGGATACTTCTTGCTTGGGACAGGCATTGCAGCGATCTTCTTTGTGCCTTCAAGTCGCGTCTGGGGAAAGCGCCATGCCTTTCTTTTGGGTATCATCATTCTGGTCTTCAGCAGCGTATGGGGTGGCGTCGTGGCCGAGCAGAAAAATTACAACAGCTTTCTCTGGAGCAGAATCATCCAAGGCGTCGGCTGCGCACCATTCGAGGCTCTTGTCAACGCCGCGGTCGGTGATCTATACTTTGTCCATGAGCGTGGAAGTAGGATGGCCTTGACCAACCTCGCTGTCTTCGGCGGTGCCTTCTTCACTCCCATTGTGGTCGGCAAGATCACCCATACTCTGAAATGGTGGTGGACTTTTTACCTCGTGGCAATATTCTGCGGAGCCTGTCTACCTGCCATTTTCTTTTTCTGTCCTGAGACGTCCTTCGTGAGGGATGCGAGCCTGAACACGGACATGCTGGCACACGGCATCTCGGATGACTCGGCAAAGGAACCTCTTTCGCGCAGCGTGTCGAACCAGGACTCCGAGAAAGGCGCTGTGGGCGGAACCACTGCAAATACTGCCTCTGGAGCTGCTACTTCAACAAAGATCAGTTACTGGCAGTCTCTCGCTGTCTTCAATGGCCGAAAGACGGATGAAGCGCTTTGGAAGCTCATTCTGCGGCCTTTCCCTTTGTTCTTCCAGCCTGCTTTCCTATGGGCTTGCCTCATCCAAGGCACTCTGATCGGTTGGACAGTCTTTATTGGTGTGATCCTCGGCGCGTCTTTTATTGGCTATCCTCTGTGGTGGGATGAAGTCAAGACCGGCTATGCTTATGCCGGCCCGTTTGTAGGTGCTCTTCTAGGTTTCCTCATCGCAGGCCTGCTGAGCGACTGGAGCGCCAAGAAGATGACTCAATGGAACGGTGGGATCTACGAGCCTGAGTTCCGGATTGTCCTGGTCATCCCACAATTTGTGTTCGGCACCATGGGTGTATTTGGCTGGGGATTCGCAGTCGATGGGCTCTTAGATGGCAAGTGGAGCTACATCGTTCCGTTGGTGTTCTTCGCCTTCGAGGTCTGCGGGATGGTAATAGGTGCGGTAGCCAGCAGCTTGTACATCGTGGATGCGTACCGTGAGTATTATCTTCCGTCGACTGCTTCCGTACAAATTATGTGGAACAGAACGCTGACGTGACACAACAGGTGATCTGGCTATCGAAGGCTTCACCGTGAGTCTTGTCTTCCGTTGGCTCCATCCGTGAACTATGCGGAAAAGAAAACTAACGCGACACACCAGGTGATGATCATATTCAAGAACATCTTCTGCTTTGCGCTGACATTCAAGGCCTACGACTGGCTGATCGTAAACGGTGGAAAAGCAACGCCAGTGTTCAATGCGCTGGGAGCGGTGCAAGTCATCATTTGTGCTCTCAGTGTGCCAATGTGTAAGCCCAACCTTTAGCAAACTTTCCAATACTGGCCTTTGGCTGACCAGATTACAGACATTTTCGGCAAGCGCAACCGTAGTTTCTTTCACCGCAACGACATGTTGAAGAAGCTGAAACTTCGCTGAAGACAGCTGGAGGCCTCGATCGAGTTCGCGCGAGGCCTGATTAAAGTAATTTTACACTCGCGCCGTATGTGGCGCATCCCGTCTGCTTCAGGAGTTTGGAAGATGATCTGAAAGCCCAGATTTTCGATATAGCAGTTTGATTGGAGACCTACCTACCGACGCTTAGGCCTCTTTCTTTCCAAGTATTTCGTCAACATTGTCGCCAGCTTGTGCTGCTTTGGTATCTCCTCACTAGCCGCATGCGCGTCACAGATCTATGCTATACATCATTCTCACCAGCAACCACGAGCCTCAGCATAATTGCTCGCAACCCCCCCCCCCGACAAGAGCATACATATCGTGAGCACCGATTTGTCATTCGTGAACTAACAATCATTACGGGGAAATAAGTCCACATACTTCACGAAGTTCCCCTTGTATCCCAAGGGCTTGCATCCCGTCAGCTTTTCCACCGTGTCATGCACCTTGGCCATGTACCCCCATTTCACCATTTGACCACAGCAGAGCAGATCGTCCTGACACAGTTTAATCGGCAAGTCGCTTTCAAGCGCCTTCAACGCATCCGCCGACATGCCACGCTCCGCCCACCAGCTCCTCAGCTCCTCGTCCTCCATCTCAACAAATTCAGCCTTGTAACCGTTGACCGAATTGATATGCTCAAACACCTCGCGATCCGTCACCGCCTCCGCTCCACTCACATAATACACCTTATTCACTTCAACCTTGTCCCCACCCAGCAACAAGGCCCCGAACACGCGCCCGCAGTCCTCCCGCGCTACATACGCCCCCTTCACCCCGCCGCTGTTGCACAGCCACCTATCCCCGCAGAACTTCCACCCGGCGCTGAAGAACGCCGCTGTGTTGTCCTGGTAGAGGTAGTTGCGTTGGACGTTCCACTGGAGCCCGCTCTTGCGGATCAGTCGCTCGGCCAGCGCGTGGTCCTGCGGCAGAAACGGCAGCTCGGCGCGCACGTCGCGCGCCAGACCCTCGGGGGTGTCGACGCCCAGCCCGGCGCCGACGAAGGAGCTATACACGACGCGCGAGACGCCCACGGCCTTGGCGGCGGCGAGGATGTTGGCGGCTTGGTCCGGCCGGTGGAAGATAGCCCACGTGGAGATCCAGGCGATGGTGTCGGCGCCGGCGAAGATCGCTGTGAGCGAGGGGATCGACTCGTAGTTGGCTTCCACGACGTCGACGCCGGCGGCGCGCCAGGCGACGACTTTGTCGGCGGGGAGCTTGGCGAGGGAGGACGTCGAGAACACGAGCTTATGCTCAGGCGTGCGGTTTGCGAAGGCGTAGTCGGCTGCGACGCTGCCCATGCCGCCGCCGACGCCGGTGAGGACGCATTTCTTGGACATGATGAGGGTAGCTGGTTGGTGTGGGTTGCTTATGGGACTGCAAGTTTTAATCCGTGGGAAGTATGTAGCTGTTGTCAAGAAGCCTAGAATTCAAAGCGTTGATGTCTGTGAATCCCCTAATTTATACGCAAAGCTCGGCCAACGTAGCGTAGCATTGAGCTTACAGACCCACAATGCCGAATACACTCGGGGGACTGCTGCGCGGCAATGTCATGAACAGGATCCACCATAGCTGTTGTTGGGCTTATCGACTCCACAGATCTACAGATCTTGATACAGCTCACATATCTATAGACGACCAAGCACCGGTCGCGGAGAACTTCGCAGAACGTAGATATAGAGTATCATGCCCTCGAACAAATTCGCCGCCATGTGGATACTGCTCTTAAAACAGATGAACACTGTCTTATGTAATTGAACCCTGCATCAGTCTGTGCAGATTATCATAGAAAGATCCACATGACGGCAGCGAGTCTGCTCTGGACATGTAATAGTCAGACGCCAGATTCACCCCAGCGTTCTATCAGACACTTGCATCGTGCACCATGGGCAACGGCTACAAGTTTGATGACTGTCAAGGCAGCCTGATCAACGCACAAGTTTCAGACTTTGGATCTGGCCAATGGTCTTGCACCGCTCAGAATAATGCACAACCTTACAAGATCCGGTCACGCGCGATAGCCTACATTACGGTGTGATGAGGATCTTTTGGTTGAAATGATACTATCATACTCTGATTGTGCCATCTTAAGATAGTTTCTGTCGTGTTAAACTTTTTCTAACCAGTGCAAACAGCTCCAATGTCAGACCTCCTCATACTAAACATCTCAACTACGGGGCCACGCCTCGGCTCCCAAAATTCCAGATTCAAGCACTGACGTTCTCAGATTGAATGCATTGATATCACTCTCAAAGCTCTAGTGAATGAACGCCTCATCAGCCCCAATGTCTGCCTCGACTCAGGCTAGGAAGGCTGAAGGGCAACTAACTTTGCTCTCCCAAGTCTCCGACCAGTGAAAATTTGGGTAGGGCGACACACCGTGTTCCCTATCTATCCAGGGGGTGAACTCTATCAGATGCAAAGATATGGGAAGTATAGTTTCAGAACAACCAAATCGGGTTGGTCTCGTGTGGACGATCTCTGGGGCGGCAGTATTGGGTTCCACTTCTGCGAGCTCGATGTTGATGTCAGTGTTGGAGCTGCGGTCGTCTTTTCCGTCGTTCGACTATCGCAAGGAGGGAAGGATGCAAAGAAATCCCATCAAGGTGTAAAAGCAGCCGATGCGGCGTGAGCCCTTCGGCACATGTCTCAGTGAGCTAGTTGAAAACGTATTAGCATACTTGTAGCAATGTGAACGTGGGCGGTATATTCATCAATTGCTTCTAAGTTGGCGTTTTCCGTGGCAGCTTGGCTCCTGCATCCCAGGCGTATTGTATGTGGTCCCCCAGTCGTCCGACCATTCTAAATTGCCTGTCGTGCTGACCAGCCGTGCTGACACGCCGCAACGGCGTTCGAGAATATCGTCTTGCGTTACACGACTTGATCAAATGAGAAACAATAGTGTTCAAAATGTCTGAGAACATCGTAACTCGATCGAAGGGCAGGCAAGAACTGGTGTCGAGGCGCGCGACGGCTGAGTTGTGCACCATGCTACCTCAGTTCGGATTGTAGCGACGCTTGACTTCAAGTACTCGAGGTAGGTAGGTAATACTTGCCCAGGTACTACTTAGACATCTAAACGGCCCGAATAACCACACATGTAGCAGTCTAGGTTGAACGGAACAATATGCTTACCAGCTGATGCACTAAATCAGCCACCATGTCCCTAGGTAAGTGCCCTGGCCTTGACACGACCAGACCTCGTGGCGGGTGCAAGGCCCATATAATTCCCGTATTTGAAGTAAATGTCACCTCGTGAGATATCGAAGATGAAACTAACTCAATATTGTTCTTACAGCCGACCTGGAGCCCTATATTTTACCTATAATCACTATGTGGTCGTATAAGTATCCTAAAGTCGCCAGCTTTCTCTCGCTCCTAAGCCTTGGTTCTTCCACAATTCTACCACGAGTGGCTATCGGAGACTGTCTTGCCACGGCTGGCGTCCCTTACGAAGTTCCGAGCAATAAGACCTGGGCTACCGACATCTTACCCTTCAATAGCCGCGTGCCCTATACTCCTGCTGCAATCGCCATACCTACAAGTACGAAGCACATCCAGTCTGCCGTGTCTTGTGGTGCGAAGCTCGGTCTGAAAGTCAGCCCAAAGGGTGGCGGTCACAGCTATGCTAGTTTTGGTTTGGGCGGAGAGGATGGGCACCTAGTCCTTGAACTGGACCGCATGAACAATGTGGCCGTCAACACGTCTACGAAGATTGCAACTGTCGGACCCGGTGCCAGGTTGGGACATGTGGCTACTCAACTGTTCAACCAAGGCGGCAGGGCAATCAGCCACGGGACATGCCCAGGGTAAGAAGCTTCTTTGCGTTCTCTGTGATCCTGAACCTGAGAACTGCATGATCCCATAGCCTCTCCCTATTCCGCCATACTAACACAGTTCGCAGAGTTGGGGTCGCCGGCCATACTCTTCATGGAGGGTATGGGATGAGTTCCCGCGGGAGAGGCCTCGCTCTTGACTGGCTCGACAGCGCCACAGTAGTTCTGGCGAACTCTTCGGTGGTGGAATGCTCAACAAGCCGAAATTCGGACCTATTTTGGGGCCTTCGAGGAGCAGGATCGAATTTTGGTGTTGTCGCCTCCTTCAGATTCCGTACTTTTGCAGCTCCATCTGTCGCCATACCATTCATGGTCGGCCTGAACTGGGCTACCAAGTCACAAAAGTCTAATGGAATCACTGCTCTGCGAAAGTTTGCGGAAAGCAGGATGCCACCGGGGCTCAACCTGCGTCTGCATGCCGGGGCTTTCGGCTCGCCTGCGACTTCAAGTCTCGCGGGAGTCTACTATGGCTCGGCTTCGGAGCTAAATGCCACGATGGCGCCTTTGTTAGAATCTGTTGGGGGCAAATTCACTAGCCAAGTGCCCGGAGGTTGGATTGATTCTCTCAAATACTTCGCTGATGGTGTGTCTCTTGACCAAGCCTACCCCTATCACGCGGTATGTGGTTCTCTGGCTGCTCAGGGCCCATCATTTGTATCATTCGCTAATATGCAGGCATCAGCATGACAGTTTCTACGCTACCAGCTTGTCTCTCAACAACTTGACCGGCACGTCTTTGACCAATTTCGCGTCCTACTGGCACGACACAGCTCTCGCCGCGCCATTATCTCACCAATGGTTCTTTCAAATCAATCTTGTTGGGGGCAAGAATGCAGGAGTAACTGCAGTATCGAACAGCGCCACTGCATATGGACACCGTGACAAGGCCTTCATTATTCAGTTCTATGACAGAGCATCGCCCATGGACTTCTCGTTCATGGGTGAGTGGGCTAGGACCACTGCCTTTCCACTGGCAGCATCAGAATGGGGAGCGTATATCAATTATGCTGACCCGCTGCTTGACAGGGCAACGGCGCAAAGAATGTATTACGGGCCGAATTTGGCAAGGCTCCAAAAGCTCAAGAGAAAGTACGATCCTGATCAGCTTTTCTACTACCCACAGGGCGTGACACCAATGGCATAGATTATAGCAAAGACCCGGCATCACGCACGATAACCAGTCCGTCTATTATCTATTCATTATAGAATAGACCAAGTTTGCAGTAGCAAGTAACAGATTTAATAGGTATAATGACAATTCTTCCACCTAGACCTATCGATGGGATTAGGTTATGCTATGTATGTTATGTCGCTTACTGGGAGGGTAGACGCCGTTGCTACAATCCACACTGCTGTCCTTTTTACTAAGATGATCTCGGCTGAGGGTATCTCATTGGGCTCGGGCGGAGAATACCAGCATAAGATCAGCCTGAAGTTTACATCCGTCGGAGTGAGCTACCTAGGCAGCAGGAGACGCAATGCTAGTCTTGCCGACTCCGCCATAAAGACTATAACAATCAGTCAAGAAGCTGGTCAAGTGAAGACGGCTTTCGGGTCCCGATTATTTTCGAAGGCCCTTGAATTGGCCAACTTGCCCTCACCCCCAGCACGTCGATTGGTCAAGCATATATCCCATGTTTTTACGTCGGAAAATATACTGGATTCGAACTCGCTCGAGCAGCCTACTCGAAGGGTTCAATAGTAAATTTTAGCCGTACGGCGCAGCTACCTAGGTAGTGATGCTACATGTCGTGCGAATTTGCCGTCTAAAATATTACCTCGAGATTGGGCAGCGTGGAGCTGCCAGGGTAAGCTCGAGAAATAATTGCAAATAAGCACTAGTTTTTATGGTAAATACTTTAGCGCAAGCCTCGAAAGATTCGCACCGTGTTGCTGGCGGCTGGGATGTAGCCGGCAGTATATCACTCATGATTGAGCGACTTCAGGATGCAGCCGGAGTCTCGTGTCTCCAGGAATTTTCTATGCTCTTTACACATGTGGTATTATCAGACCATTCGGTCCCATTTATCATGCTCGGTTGGAGCCAACACATGGTCATACAGGGTCCTGGGTCTGTTTTGTCGAGGCTTTGCGATATATATAATAAGTCCAAAGGAACGACCAGCTGCCCCTCAATAGCGAGCATTCCCTTGAGAATTATTGCCTTTGTTACTATCTACAAAGCATATCAGACTGCCTTGAAAATAAATATCGAAGGCATAATTTCAAACTAGGGAGCCAGGGCATGTTTAATGAGGTAGAATGTTGGTTTTTAGGGAGATTGAGGTATCGGCGAAACCTTTTGATGGTAATTTTATCATATACGCACCGAGCAACCTGGTCGGTCTACTCCATCTGTTTGATTGACATAGGTTCGTTCGGTAGCTCTGGCAAACATTTGAGATTTTGGTTTCTGTGCATAGACATCGCCCTCGAAGAGACGATCCTCGAACTTTGACAGGCAAACATTCTTGCTGCCCTCGATCACCAGGAAAGTCAACCAATATATTTCAAGGTGTTATACTCGCGATCATAAATCTCGGTACCCCGCCCGGCCTTATCATCTATGACCGGCGCAATACGTTCCAATCCCCAAAACCTAGTAATATACAGTCATATCGAGATAACGTACCGTATTGTTATTCTTATCCAACCAAAGTAAACCTACCTTACCCGCTTGTTTGTATAATCATCGGTTTTTTTTAATCCGCGTTAACGCATTTTATTTATAATACCCCTAACTTGTTAAACATTATTACTGCGGCCTCGAGCACCTTATTATTTACCAATAAAAAGACTAGTAGCCGACACTATAAGCCGCTAATTTATTGGCTTTTTATTATTTGCTGAATTGGTAAATTTGGCATTAGATAAAAATGAGTTGCGGATTTGTTGTACATTAAGGTTTGTTAAGCGTTATTTGGTGGAATGCGGGTTGAGATGAAAAAGCGAGAGAATCTTTTAAGCTTCGGGGTCCGGGTTGTTATTGTCATTAGGTTTATTAAGTTCGGCCTCGACTTGGGGCTGGATATTGATAAGAAAGGTCTCCCAATGCTGGTTGGAGGCAGGCCAGCCATAGGTGTGCGATAGATAGTAAAGCCCTAGTTTCGGAAAAAGGCATATTCGCTAAAGTTCTTGTTCGGCGGTACGTCCCTTTCCTCTAGTGCCATTGAGAGCCCGCCGCAAAATCTGTCAAAATATAACATTGTGACAGTGATTTTTCAATTTTCAGACGGACTTCTAGTCAATGGAGGAAATGTCGTTTCTTAAAGACTGATGAGTGTTAAAATGACGAGGAAGAAACAAGTTCAGCAACGAGATGGTCGGCTGCCTGGGTGCCACGGTGGTTATATTGATAGGCCCGTGGCACAGTGGCATAGTCTAGACCCGTGACAATGCTGATAAGTACAAGTACTTATATATTTACAAAGGCCGATGGGATTGTAGTGTTATCCTTTCTAGTGGACGTCACGAAGGGGCCGATGCCTATAGGCCGACCATCCTTGATTAGCTTAAGAGAGTTCTTAGAGAGCAATTTACGTTGAAAGTCTATGTAGCACCGGGAATGCTGCCCTCTTGACCAAATTAATCTTGGCCAAGAGTATCTCATTTGGCTTCATCGGAAAATAAGAGCCTAGGATGAGGAAGGGGACTAAAGTTTACAGACGCCGGAGTAAGCTAGCAAGAAATGCGATGCTGAACTTGCCGACGCCGCCTTTCTCTTAATATGCCAAGGTTATGCACTTTGGTAGACCAGCACTCGATACCTCTTTAATTCAAAGATTCAGCACAATATGGACAAAATCCTCTTCATTGGATGAACTGTTGATATAGGAGAGTAGGTATCCACCACACAGGGCGATCAGTCGAGAAGCTGGCGAGTGAAGATGCCTTTCGCGTCCCACTTGATTTTCTAGGCCCTCAGTTTGGCCAACTTGCCCTCACCTCGAAAGCGCCGTTCGATCGGCTCTGTGCGAGTGCCATTCTGGAAATCAGCGTACTTGCACTCGTCATTCGTACCGCACGCAATCGCAATGCACTAGAGGTTCAGTTCCTCGCACCACTGTCGAGGAAGTAGGGGATCGCTCCGACTTTGTTGCCATTGCCGAGCGCTGAAACGATCGATATATACTTGGTCAGAAAGACGGCATAGGCAGAAACCCCAATCGGATAGGAGCCGTAGACATAGCAGTAAAGAAGCCGGCTGCGGCCAGATGAACAGCGACCTCCTTGGCAAAGATACTGCCATGTACTTTCGCCGTTGCCTTTCTGGTCGACCTCGATGCCGGAGTACTTGCTCAGATCAATTATGATCCCATCATCACCTATAGTCGACCAGTTGCTGTGGCCACCAGACTTGGTGACAAAGGGCACCGATGCTTGCACCGCCCAGCGAACTGTGTTCTAAATCTGTTCTTCGGACTCAGGCAGGATGATGGCCGCGGGCATTTGACGATCAATATCAGACCACCTCTTCGCTGACCCGTGGAAATGAGGATCTCCCTGATCTCGCAAAATTTCGAGGCTTTGACTAGCCTAGTGGTGGAGTTGTTCAAAAAGCTGAGCCGAGAGTTTGGGCGCCATGGTCATGTTATGCATTGGTTCTGATATCCAAATGGAATGATTCTCGTTTCTGCGATGCGGAAATTAGACGTGCGCAGCTTGCGGCACAGGCTGACAGCCCAACAGGTTCAAGACACCCTGCGGCATAAAACCAACCGTCAGTCAGGTATGCAAGGTGTACTGACCTCGAAAGGCTTGCACTATTATGAGAGAGACTCCACAGAGAGGTGCTGGATTTATTAGGGCTGCCAGTGTTTCTGATGCCTGCCGTCGAAGCACAACTCATGGAGGAGCAACTGGTAAACATATTTCCGCATGATCAGACCACACAGGGGATCGACTTCTTCCATAGGCCAGGACCACTTTCTGCGCCCTTGTCTCCCCAATAGCTCCTTCAACTACTCTCCACTAGAATACGCAGAGAGCTGATGAAACCCCGATACAGCGTCGAGCCGAAGAGATGACTACTTCCGTTGTCATTAACGAGGAGCCCAGCATGCGTGGAGGGAAGAAGCCCAAGAGTACAGCCAGCCGTTACGTCGAGTAGGTGAGCCTGTTGAAGCCTGGAATTGATGTCCTCGGGTCGCTTTCTCAATGCTAAATTGGATTGCTGACTGGGTACTAAATCCAGTGCTAGCGCGGCCGAGATGCACAGTTGCTGCTCCTGCTGTGGGCTATGCTAGTATCTTTGCTTCCTAAGTCTAGTTAGGGGTGTCCATAGGAGAGTCGGTGGTTTTCTGGAAGTTGGTGGAGAACGAGATGATCAGCCGGCACCCACAACTTGTGTTGAAATACGTACTGGTCATCACTGTGAGCTTTGACCTCTTTAGGTCAGCTAACTAGCTAATAGCCAGATCCAAGACTGGCTACGTGTTTGATAAGAGGATTTGCTCTAGCTATGAACAGTGGGTGCCCCCCTCTTGAGGGGCCTGTAGCTAGAACCTCTGCATCTACCGCCTTTACCCACATTTTTCACAACTTAGTAGCGGTGTTGCGACCTTGAAGATGGGAAAGACATACTTCCCGATGGCCACACATAAGTGGGCAAAAGATATCAAAGTTGAGAACGCCGAGTACTGCGTCCAGAGTTCGTAGTAATTCCTTCTCTTTATCTCGAAAGTATCCTTGGACGCCCGTCTCATATCATCAGATTTGGCGCGCGGTCACTCCCTCGGCCATTCCGAGGTTGTTTCTGCCTGCTACCCAAAATCTGATCGAATGTAATAAAACCCCACCTCCGAACTACTATGTGAGATTTCTTGCATAACATTTTCTGTGGCACTCAAAATGCCATGTTCGCATTGTAGATACCTGGTCGGGGTCGGTACCTCTGCCTGGGGCTGTCCCAGCCAAAGCGGACATCTCACAACTTACTATCCCTCCACGCAGGCTTCCTCTTCTCCACAAAAGCCACGACACCCTCCACCATATTGTCTCCCTTGTCCATCCGGCCATACATGCCTCGTTCCAACATCTCCGTGGCCATCTCTACTCCCAACGGCTCCCAGCCCAGCTTCAGCCCCTCACGCGACACAATCACACTATCCGGGCTATTCTCACAGATCTCCCCCGCCCACCGCAGCGCCTCCTCCAACACACCCCCCTCCTCCCCCTTCCCCACCACCTTATTCACCACCCCCCACCGCTCCATCTCCGCCGCACTATAATGCCTCCCCAGCAACGCCATCTCCGCCGCCCGCTGCCTCCCCACAATCCGCACCAGCCGTGGCAACGCGCCCGCCAGCGCAATCACGCCACGCTTCACCTCGGGCAGGCCGAACACCGCGCCCTCGGCCGCGATGATCACATCGCAGTTCAGTGCAACCTCCATGCCGCCGCCCAGACACAAGCCGTTGACAGCAGCGAGGACGGGCTTCTTGCCGCCGCGGTTGCTGATGCCCGCGAAGCCGCTGGCGATGCCCATCTTGCCTTCGCTCTTGGGGACGGGCTGCGCGGCGGCGTCCTCGTTGCGCACGCTCCATTCTTTGAGGTCGGCGCCTGCGCAGAAGGCGCGGCCCGTGCCGGTGAGGATTGCGCAGCGGAGGGTGGGTTGGGCGTCGTACCAGCGCCAGAGGGCGTCGAGGAGTGGGTGGGAGGTTGTGGGGATGGCGTTGAGCTGGGCCGGGCGGTTGAGGGTCACGAGGAGGATGCGTGCGGTCGGGAAGGTGATGAGGGTGTTTGGGATGGTGGGTGGGGGAGATGTTAGGCCGGCTGGGAGGGACATTGTTTCTGGCTGTTGGCCTTGGTGGGCGAGCACGAGGTTGTGAGGTTTCTCGTGGGTTGAGGAGGTGGATATAAACAGTGGAGCTTATAGCTGAGGAGTGTAGTAGCTAGCTCGAATTCAAAGTGCCTCAGAATTTCCTGTAATCATGAGACCAGGTAAGTGAAATTACACAGCTCTCGAGAACACGAAGTGACACGAAGTCGAATGATTAATGGAAATATGCTGGAGCAAGACATGAAAGTCAAAGGCAGTGCGAGATGCCTCGGCTCGTCGGAATCTGGGGAGGACAGGGGTTCTCCTCCTTGGCTGTGCGAGGCGGGGGCGCCGCGCTGCAGATCGGCATCCCTGACGCCGACGACGTTCGCTACACAAGGCTGAGCTTGTCGAGCCTACCAATCAACGGAGCTTGATCATGAGCGGGCCTAGCCCAGAGTTCCACACACCTACGCATATGAAGAACACAAGAGTATTTGCAGTTGCAGTCTCATCTGAGCTCTAGGTGCTATGTTCATCCTTGCGCACTGGGACAGCACGCCACTACTTGCTACTCACTCTGCAGACCCTGCAGACCCTGCAGACCTGACACGCCCCTCCTTCGAAATGGCGAGCCCAACCTCCCACGCGGGACCGTCTCACTTGCCCGCGCACGCAAGCTGGTCCTCTTCATCATGCGTGCCAACTTCCAAGTCGCCACCCGCGCACGGTTCATCCCAATGATCCTGGCCCGGTTTGTGTTGAGCGGATTGAGTTGTGGAAATACAGACCACGCGCAGTCGATCCGATCACCAGAGACCATCCAGTAGAACGAGAGCCAGTACTCGCGCGCGGTCACTGCTAACATGCCGTTGTGAATATTGGATTGTGCAGACTAGGCAGGCAAGCCCCTCTTTTCGCTTTCGGTGAAGAAAATCACCATGCGCCACAGCTTCTTGACCAAGTCGATCGCGTCATCCTCGAGCGGACCCTCCAACTCTTCGGCAAGCTCGGCTGGTTTGGCATGCTTGCGGAGGTGCTCCTCGACGACGTCCACCAGCAGCTGCTCCTGTACACCAAGATACTCGACGACCTTCTTTTCGATGAAGGGGCGGAGCTTCTCGGTGATGATCGAGTCCTCGAGGTAATCCCACTTGACGTTCCATGCCCAGAGACCTTCTTGTGTGGTGGGTATTTCCTGAGCAAGGCTCTTGACTGCCTGTTGAATTTCTTCCTCGGTCATTGTCTTGGCGTCTGCGATCGGCTCAAACTTGATGGGTACGAGTTGCCGCTTGGTGGTCTGCTCTGCTTCTTCGTCGTCCAGTAGACCCTCCACCTCTGCCATCGTCCGTCGTTGAGGTCCAGCACGAGCCTGTGCCTTCTGTGCAGCAGCGCCAAGCGACAGCGTGAAGCGTGCAGGAGCGGCGGCCGCGGCCTCTTTCTGCTCCATCTCCTTGGCTTGCTGGTTGAGGAATGAGTTGGCCATATCCCTCGCCTGTTCCATATCGGCGGCTTCTCTGCGACGCTCCGAGTCCTCTGCCCTGCGATCACTCTCGTCACGCAATTCCTCGTCCGCACGATCCCGAGCCCTTGCCCGAGCCCATGCTGCACGATCGCGATAGTAAAGGTGGGATTTGCGCGCAATTTCCTTCTCATCATCCCAGCTCTTCTCGCGATCCAGCTGCTCCTCTTTGCGACGGGCCAGACTTTCTTCCTCGGCCGCCTCTCGATCCATTTCCCGCTCGAGGGCGGCAGCGCGTTGGCGTTCTCTGTTGGCCCATTTCCGCTCTGCTTCGATGTAGAGCTTGTCGTCCTCAGCCTTTTGTTTCGATAAGCCCCGCTGGTAGCGTTCCTCATCACTGGCGTCAGTGTCCTCATCCTCGCGCGTATCTCCATTAGCGCCATTGATGAATGCCATGCCGCGATCACCACGAGGGCCAGTTGGCGCACTAGGGGCGCCGCGAGGGCCAAGAGGTATAGCGTTCGCGCCGGGAGGTGGAGAGTCAAGCCTGGAGGGCCGCTGACTATTCCGCCGCCGCTCCAATTCTTCCAATTCCTCTTCTTTCTTCAGACGCTCCAAGTCTCTCCGGGTGCTGCGTTCCCTGAAAGCTGCAATTTCTTGAGCAACGACTTCTCGCATCTCAGCTGGGATGTCAGCCAGCTCGTCCTCTTGAGCCAACGGAATGTTGACAACCTCGACATTATCGCCGTTGACATGTGAGGCATCGCCCATTGCGGTGTCGCCCTCAGCATCCTGTGTCTTTCGAAGCGGCGGGTAGAATATGTTGCGGATGGCCTGTTTCAAGGACGACCGTGCGTTCTCAAGTCGTTCCTGCTTGTGGTTGCCGTCGGGCAGATTCTCCTCCCATCGTTCCAAATAGTTCTTGGTCGATTCGTCCACAGTAACGTGTAGTTTTACTTTGTCGATACCCTTGTAAGGGCTCTCCTCCTCAGACGCAGCCTTGACAGCCGAGTCGGGGGACTCGTCTTTGGCAGCTTCTTCGGAGGGTTCGTCCTTGGAAGATCCATTCGTAGTCTCGTCCTTGACGGATCCATCGGTGGGCTGCTGGGTCTTGACTGGCAGCTCAATGTCCTTGAGCAGCTCCATGGCGATGGACAGAGATTCGGGGTCGTCATACTGGGCGAACCCGAAAAGCTCACCCTTGTGGTCTGAAAGATTTGACTTGGCCGAGTCCCAGCGTCGCAGCCTGCCCACCGTGTTCAAAAATCGCTCGACTCCATCGTCACCACCCAGGCTCTCTGGAACTTTGTGTATGAATATCGTCATAAGTCGCTCTTGTTGTGTCGGAGGTTGTAGTGCTTGCATGCTCTCCCTGACCGCCGCGCGTGATTGCTCGATGCCTCTCTCAGCACCTAGGCCGGGCCTGCCCCCACCTGCCGAAGGTGGCGCGTCGCTCTCTCTCCGACCGGCCGCTGACCCTGATGATGGCTTCTGCGGTAGACTAGTGGAACCAAGGCGAATCACTGGTGCGCTGAAGTTGATGTTGGGGAGGTTCGGAGGAGGCTGGAAGGAGGGCGGCAATCCACTTGGTCGATTAGCTAGTGACGCAGAATTCGCTTGCTGGACACCTGGTGGAGGTGCCATTCCGGGGGCAGAGGACATGCCTGGTGGAGGGCCTGTATCGACACAGTCAGCTAGATTGCGACACGCTACGAAGAAGATGAGTTGGAGCTGCTGACCGAGACCGGGTGGAGGAGCCATGCCAGGCGCGCCAGTAGAGCCAGGGAAGGCATTGAAGGTAGGAGGGGGCCCATAGGGATTGCCCGGGGCTATGGTCAATCACTTAGCAATTGTCATTCTCTTGGCCGAGGATTGGATGGGAGCCACATACCGCCATATGGGTTGTACGCCATGTTGGCTGTGTGCTGCTGTCTTCACTTGCGCGCGCTCGACCTGAATGTAGCTGGCAGCTTCTGCTTGGTGACACTGTCGCGCAAAGATACTGGGCTTGCTATTATTGTCGAGACGATGCCGCGAGTAAAGGAAACCGTTATACCGTCGCGGTTGTTTGGGGCAAGGAAGAAGTTCCTATGCTGGTTATGCGCCTCGTCGGAGTCGAACATTCATTTGCCTTTGCTTGCCTCGCAGGATGCGGCTCAAGGCTTATTGTCCCAGGCAAGACCCCTGTAGCTTGCTTCCTGCCCTGCGACTACAACGGCAACTTCAGCCATGACAAGCAATTCGAACAGGGCCCGGTGCAGCTAATCCTGGTCAACTGGGCGCATCTTGCATCTTGGGTAAAAAAGTTGCCCGCCCGCTAAATCGCTAAATCGGCGCGTTCCGGACAACCTTCTGGATCCATCCACATCATCGACTTGCCCACCTGCAATCTGCAAGTCCGACATCGTCCACGGCTTGATACGCGGTTGTCACTCACGCGTTCAACTGGTTGCTCAACGTGAGTTGTCCTCTCACTTCTCTAGCACACAACCAAGGCAGCTGAGCTAATTCATGAGCTTGACAGAAGATGGAGCTCCGGCCGGTGCAAACTGCCCTCCTCGCTGGCCGCGCCGCCTCGCGATGGGCCACCTCAACCTCCACAGCAGCCTCGAAACCCTCGTTGCCCATGTCGCTGTACACGTCCACCCTCACACGACCCTTCTCTTCTACCGCTCGCGTCTGCCAGGAAGCAGAAGCCGCCGCGCCAGCACCCCCGGCGCTCAATGGCTCCATGAGCCAACTCATGTCACAGCACAAACAGCGGGCGGACCAGCAACAACAACAGCCGGCCCCCTCCCAAGGCCCATCACCACCGCAACAGCAACAGGGCGTACCCAAGACCAAGTCGAACGACATTTTCGCTCCATCGTCTGCTCTCGTCACTCCTTGGCAAAGCAGGGGCAAGACTCCCAAGGCCTTCATCCAGCAGCAAAGTGCCAGTAATGATGCTATTCGCGATTTGGGGTTCAGCAAATGGCTCGATCCTAGTGCGGAAGACATCAAGTATCAAAGAGACATGGGCATCGTCGAGGACCAAGAGGAACGCAAGCTCCGTCTGAGGCCCGTCATCGGCCGCACCATCGATTTTGAAAATGTCAAGGATCAGAAGAACAAGGACCTCGCGAGAGGACTGATGAGGCTGAATATGGAATGTCGCATCAACCGCGTCAACCAGGACTCGAAGCGCCAGAGATTCCACGAGCGGCCCGGGTTGAAGAGGAAGCGACTCAAGAGTGAGCGCTGGCAAGCAAGATTCCGCCAAGGTTTCCAGGCAACCTGTGCGCGGGTGTCAGAGTTGGCTAAGCAGGGCTGGTAGATGCCGCGAATGCATTCGTCTAGACCTGGCATCGACGAGTATCTCCATAGAGTTGAGCTGAGTCAAATATGGCGCAGGACGATCTCGTACAGATGGCTGACAGCGTCTGGTATGGCGCATATGTTTTCGAGACTACTAGAAAACCATACAATGTACAGATAGACCCAGCCAATGTTCATACGAGCTCAACTACACAACTCCGGGTCTTTGATTTGGTGGGCCTCTTGGACCATGCGACCTGCATGTGCATCAAACGCATGTGCTGCTTAGCATACAGTTGTCGCCGTGCAAAGTCACCTCGCCATAGGTTTACGAGGCAATTCACCGTTGCCAATGCATGCTATTTGCACCTTCTGCACTGCTAAGTATGACCCGACTGTAAGCTCAATAGGTTCAAAGACTCAGCCAAAATGTCTACCAAGTAAGTCACGAGCGCCATACTCCCTCTTTCAAAGACACAAGCCCAATGACCCACCAGATAACCAGTACGCCAACGTTTCCTCACGATATCCAATACTCTGACACACACCAGTACCGTCGCATCATCAAACAATTCTTACAAATCTCCCCAACTCAAGCCACCACCTTCCCATCCACCCAAACTCTCGCCCCCTCCCCACCCCTCCCCGAAACCTCCATGGTCCCCGCGCGCTCTTCCCCACGATACACCGCCCCCATCGGACTCGCCACCACCCTCGGCGCGACGCCCAAATTCGCCCGCACCAAAATCTGCATCTCCGACCGCACCATCTTCGCCAGCGCCGCATCCCCCTCCGACCAATCCCACGGCGCGCCATGCGCCCGCGCAGGCAAGTCGGCACCCAGATCCGGCATGCGCACCACAACCTTGACATCTCGCAGGTCGCGCACGCGTACCTCGCGCAGGAAGCTTGTCCATGCGTTGCCCGCGTCGCGGATCGCGGGGAGGTGCGCCAGGTGGCGCGTTTGCTTGCCTGTGGTGCGCGATGTGCCTACGACGGCGACGCCGATGTCTGTTCGAAGGTCTGTGGCTTGCAGGTCTGGGCGGAAGGCTGTTTCGGGCTCTGTGATGCTTTGGAAGGCGGCTCCGTCGTGGTGGTGTCGGCCGAGTGGCGGTGGGTGCGAGGGTCCTTGGGCGGTTTGGAACTGGCCGTCACGGAGGCTCTTGCGTTTGGACCGATGACCGTCCCCAGGCGGTGGCTGTGGGTGGGAGTGCGCAGAAGCGTCATGGCCCGGAGACGGACGCGTGTGCGGCGCATTGGAAACGTGAATGCTATTGGATTGGGCGCCGTCGATACGCTGCCCGTCGTGCTTAGGGGCTTGGGGATCTTCTGCCATGAAGCGCTTGACGGCCGGCGATGTGCTGTACTGTTCAAACCGTTTCCACTGCTCGTCGGTGGCTAAAGATTGGAAGGGATCACTATTGCGGACAGCAAGAACGAAGTCTCCAGCATCACATGGGACTCCACCGCAGCGATAGGCAGGAGAGCTCAGGACTGTGACAGCCTGCGTGATGACGAAGAGGGTGTCGTAAGAGAAACGCATTGTCAGGGAGAGGAAGGAAAAAGTCAGAAGGCAATGATGAAAGAACAACGACTCTGCTGATACTTGCAGCGGCCCCAGAGAAGAGGATAGTGTGATGAATAAATTTGTTCATTTCAAGTGAGGCCATATGTCGTTATGGGCTGCAGCATCGACTCCTTTATACGCTGTCAGGTGGACGGCGGCCGTCTGGCCCTGGTTCATGGCGGCCGGCCTCTCCCTCACACGGGTCGCCGGTCTGTCCTCAAGTCTCAGACCCATGTTTTTATGATGTAGAGCTAAACTGTGCCAGCGAGGCAATAGTCTTGTCCCAGAATGTGCCAATGCAAACTGCGTGGTAAGATGGTTCCTGAGTAGATCTTGCTGTCTGTCTATGACTTCGGAAAGATCAGAGTCTCTGCTGCCAGAGTGAGTTTCAAGCCAGTGGATTTGAATTACCATTATGCACAAAGATGCAAGATTCGAATTCGAGTAGGTAGCCTGAAAAAGAAGATTAGTATCTCTGTGGCTAAGTGCAACACCTGGCGAGTCTTCAAGATACACAGAAAACCGCATGGGAGATCATGATACCTGTTCAGACCTCTCCACAAAGGTCTGTTTCAAAACTGCCAACCAGCCGGCCTGGAACGTTAGGATCACATAAGCTGACAGAGAATCGGCAATGTGCAAGGCTATTGTAAACAAGATGGCCCACCTTTGGCCGCCAGCAATGTGTGATCCTGTCGTCGAGTAAGCGACAGCGGGTCCCAGCCGAACAGCACAAGTAAGCCCAACCACCACATGTGTGGCACAGTCTCATCCTCCGATCATTCTTCATGTTTCCGTAATCTTGGCATTCAATCTCACTGACATACATATCCAATACGCTGAAAGGTCGGTTTTACCAGCACACCACGATGTATGCATGAGGACCGACTCTTTTCACAAATAAGTCCAGAATCCCTTCTGGATCCCGGCTCGCAGATGTAGACCGAGAGCTAGAAGTTCATCGCGTCCTCTTCGACCTGCCATGGCTGCTACAGCGCGCGCATAGAATCGAGACCAACATCAAATGGCCGCCAAGGACGGCAACCGTACCCAGAAATCAAAGCTGGGGCAGCGTATAGTGATGTAAAAGGGACACAGTTGATACTATGTGAAAGAGGTCTCACCTCGACACTGGGATCGCAGCAGCATGGAAACATTTGCTAAGGTGACGCAGTCATCTCCTGTGAGCCGAAGCCATCGCAGCGAGCCACTATGCATCTCAAATGAAACTCGACTGAGTTATTCATCAATCTCTGCTGTATACGCAACAGAGGCTGAGCCGGAGTTGAGTAAAATCTATAACAGCGTGATCGTTCTGGAAGTCCACTTCTCCGGAATGCCTGGGCCAAGCAATGAATCACCTCCTCTTGAGGTCCTCCACATGCCTATTCGATAAGAACGATCGCAAGTGTCGTCCAGTAAGGCTTGCTCTTCCGCGGGATACACGAACAATCCGCACGCCTCATGCTCCGGTGACGCCGAGACACACATCAACTGGACTTTGGCCGCAATGCCATCCGGCCTATGGCGATTTTCCGTATCCCAGAGGATTCGACGAAGGCCGACCGCTTCGTATTCATCTCCGAGGATCATACGTCTCGCAGAGGCCTGTGGGCGTCCCTCGTCACTAATGAACATCGCAATTGAAGTTGTCCAAGCCTGAACCTGAATGAATGCATGCGGCGTCCGACCGAATGGATTTCGCTGGGGGCCATTGCCGGCCTCAAATTTGAGCACAGTACACTTGAGATTGATACTTTTCGCGGCACTTGGCAGGGCTCCGGGCCAACAGCGGTCAGGCATGCCTGCCCATGACCACGAGGGTCTGGTCGTGGTGACTGCTCCTGATAGTAAAGCAATCCTCTCGCGGAATGACATGTGGCGATCTTGCTCGTCCACAGACCACAACAGATCCTGGGCCAAATTCTTTCGCCATAGTCCGGCAATATACAGGTCATCTTTGACGACGCCAGCAACCTGCATTGCTAGGCCGGCAAGTGCTAGCAGCCGGTCTGCTTGTATAGTGAAGTTTTTGAAGGAAACTCCTTGATCTGCTCCGCAAAGAAACTGCAGGGCTTGTCTATCATCGCCTGGTTCTGAGCTCCAGTCAGTGGAAGGTGAGAGGAGATGGCCGTGCTACTGCTATGCCGCTGGTGCCAATCGTTCTCACGTGCGGTAAAGCCGGAACAGCTGAAGATGATGGAGTGAAGGCCGAATATGATTAAGCGTCGAGAGAACGTGATCTCTTGATGCACCCACCCGCGACTGTACCACTTGGGGTTGATGACCTGAGCGTGGAACGAGCCCGGGAGGAAGGCACGTGGTCCTTCGTAGTATTTTGGATCGACTATATCCGAGGCGGAAGGGATGATATTGTACGTCGGAGCAGTCGAGGACGCATCGGCCGCTCGTGACCTGACTGACAGCACCGGCGTGACCTGGCGAGTCGTGAGAAAGCCGTCCTGGCAGCTCTCTAATGATACTGCACATAAGGTGACGAAAGCGTGCGCGAAGACCTTGCACGTTTGCTGGCTTTCAGAAGTCGAGCACGTACTCAGCTGCATCCACGGGCTGGTACCGGCTTGTACAGCTAAGCTGGTAGAGGCTGTCGACGTCCCAATTGGCGGGTGCAGTGCTTGTCCGCACGCGATTACCAGACGCGCCGCCGTCGCCGCCGTAGTCAGCTTCTTTCCGCCGGGGCATACCGGTAGCGCTGTGACCCACCGTCGCCATCGGACAGCATATAAAGTATCCAATTCGGAGCAGGGAACACAATGAACCATCAGACGGTATCGCAGCACAAGCTGAAATGGGTGTTCATGTGGCTTGGGGTGCAAACTGATGACAAGAATTTCGGAAATATAACAAAAGCTTACATTAGCACATCACTTTTACCTGCCCAGCGATGTATCACGCATCAAAAGATCGGGTGACAACTGTGCTGCCGCATGAGACGTCACATGGTATTGCTATTTTCGGTCTTTGTCTTCTTTGTGAAAGTGGACTGAAGAGCTTCAGTAGTACCATAGTTGAACGATGGTGTCAAGCGCGCCCCTGGGCTCTCTCTGATTAGGATGGTGAGTAGCAACATAAATATGTAATGGCTACCATATTGTATCGGCTTTGCACACTTGAAGATTGTAAGAGTTGCTCGAACTATGATCCTCATATCTACGGTAACGAACTTCCCTTGTCCTTGTTTGACTTTTTGCCGACGTCAGCAGTTTGCAAGACTGCAGCCTTGCGTTTTCAGAACGCGGTTGGTTCGAAGGAATTTTACCAGATGCTGAAATCATCGAGTTGTAATCTCCCCCGGGTAGTGATAATCAGCGCGGTGGAAAGAATACTAAGGCGAGCGCCAGTTCGTCTTGACTTTTGTGGTAGGTGTGGGCCGCAATTAAATGTAGATAGGACTAAAAACATGGGGCCAGCCGGCACAGTGTAATTCATGTATTGAAATGTAATGTGGGCTGTCAGAGAGAAGCAGTCGAGAAGCGCTTACCCGTATCGCTTCCTCCTGTCTTGTCCAGAATATGGACCCCCAGCAGCCAGTTTGTGACATGTTTGTTAGGACGGAGCCAGTGAGACGCCTGCCGAAAATTGAACTTGTGGCTTCGTTCGCGGACCAGTGAAAAACTGTACTCAAAATTGAGCTATTACTGGCTCATCGTTTGGCCAAGCCTGGCTGTGCTTCTCCTTCACAAAATACCCCGGAACAACTGCCGTGTAACGTAGTAAGCTACCGGCCTTGCCGCAGCAATATTGCAGCATTCATCAACTGCACAGTAAGCTGCAAAAAGGAACATAGTAGTAGAGAAATCAAGCGGTGAAGTCTTCAACCCGTTGTCGCTGACGCGCTTCATTTGTGCTGCTGGGCGGTGTTGACGGTGTGGCCGGTGGGCGCGCATGCGGACCTGCCCAATGTCTGCAATAAAATTTAGTCGTGAAAGAACGTGATGATCATTCATAGATATATAAGTATTCGGGACGACCGGACGAAGATGATTGTCGAGAATTCAATTCCTCACACGATTTGCTCGCACACTAACTTTGAACTTTAACCAAATACACGCGAAGCATTTCAGCATTGCAGATCTCGGGTATCAGCAGTTCATCAACACCACATATCCGACCCACAAATCCACCAAACCCTCCTTCAAAATGCAGCTCACAACACTAGTCGCACTCATCGCCACATACAGTAGCACTGGCGTGATAGCTTCGTCTGGAGCACGTTACCCGAGTGTTTGCGGCTACTGGCTCGTGAACAACGCGCGTACGAGACCACCAACCTGCCGATGACTTCCAACTTATTTCAGCGTGGCTAATTACTGTGAGACACCATAGACTATACTCAAAGCCAGATCGCACAGCTAGCATGCGGCTCTAGCGTTACATGTGGTGGCCAGGAGTGGAACACTGTTTTCAACATGGATCTTACAGGCAAGTGGCATGCTGCTGGCTTTTGCAGCACGGGATGTGACGAGCGTATCGTGGACGGTCTAGATTTGGCTCGCTGCAACTAGGTGTGAGGAAACCCGGTGGCGGTATTGCCACAGGCATCCTCTGGTGGTGAAGCGTGGAGCTGGGAGGAAGTAGACCTGCAGCGCAAACAACTTTGTACATATGTTTAGTAAAACCAGATTTTCGAATCTGAAGTATACCCACACGTGACATGGTATTATCTTGAGTCTCGCCCGTCAGGTCCTTTTGTGGTAGTGAGCTATTCCCGCACGGGCTCACAACAGAGTCAACCCCTAATAGTTCACAATAGCTGAGACCCATTTCTTTGTGATAATATATCCGGAGTATGCTTGAAACGGGAACAGTATGCCAACTCATACGTCAAAATTCTGCTGAGGAGTCTTAGATCTTTGCACCGGAAACTTTGCGCGATGTCATATATTTCTCTGGGAACGGTCCCCGAAGAGCCGGAAATTGAGATGGAGGGGGGGGGGAGCAGTGAGACGGACATTGAATCCGTGAAAGCCTACGACGAGACACTTTTATTCTTCAGGTGGAAGCTGGAGGGCGACGTCCAGAACTCGAACCCGGCGAAAGAAAGGTGCGACTCGTCACTGTCTCGCAGCAACGTGCAGTCTGATTCCTTGGATTATCAATCTCATCCTGGCGATTGTGGTGGTGGTGCTCGCGACGCAAACGGCATCGAAGACGGCGGTGTCGAAAAATGTGGTCCCAGCAGACGTGGTTTATAGTGAGTCGATTTGTGATGAGTTATCCACGGACTTTTGGGATAGATGGTGGTAATTGACTATTGTTGACCTGCAGCTTTGGCCGATGAGGCGGTCGAGTATAGGGTAGAGACGACCTATGCCAGTGAAGATTACCCAGATTCAGAATGCCAGGGCTGGCCGAACGCACACAAGGACAAGCTGTGGAACAAATATGAAGGCAAGTCTCCGACAATACCCAACTTTTAGCATGCACTATGGCTGACTCGGCATGCTTCCTTCACAGAAGGCAACTATCTCTGGGTCGACGCCTCGACCGCCTCCAAGCTCCCCTTCACCACGGAGCACGCTCCCGCCCAAGGCCATACCGGCAATTACATCGTCAGCCTCTCCGTCTTCCACGTGCTGCTCTGTCTCTCAGTGCTACGTCGCAACATCTACCCGCGGCGGTACAACTCGTCGATGGTGAACGCCGACGGCACTGTCGACTTCGGCAAGTGGCACCACGTCGATCACTGCCTTGAGACGGTGCGGCGCGACATCCTGTGCCACGCGGACACGGGCGTCACGACGTGGGAGTGGATTGCGCGCACGCAAATGACGATTCGGCCCGAGACGAAGCACGTGTGCCGCAATTTCGATAAGATCAGTGAGTGGGCGTATGATCGCCATCTCAATGCGGGCCAGCGATCGCATGTGGAGGATGGCAAGATTGTGGATTACACGGGCCAGCCGCCAAGTGAGGAGTGGGATAAAATTGCTGTGAAGGTGCCGGAGGATTGGGCGTATCGGGTGGATGATCTGTAGCATAGGTGTGGAAGATTCCTTCTTCGTCATCTCTCGGGGGAAATAGCACGGACGTACTGCACCCCATATGACCACGATGAGGTGCTGTCAATAAGTTTTTCATGAGTACATACCAAAACCATCAGCAAAGCCTCTCGCCAAGTCAGATGCGCGATTACTTGGTGCCATGTGCGTCTTTCAACGCCGCAATGGCATCCGCATCATACTCTTGCTTCCGATGAAATTCCTTCATGTACATGAAAGTGTGCACCGACCCGCGGTACCTCTTGAGGCTAACCTTGACTCCCATCTCAACGAGCTTTTGTCCATATGCCTCACCCTCATCCCGCAAGGGGTCCAACTCCGCCGTTCGAATGAACACCGGACACAGTCCTTCGAAATTCGGCGCCACGAATGAGTTGAACCACCATTTGGGCCATAGCTTCTGCAACTCAGGCAACTTATCAGGCGGCTGGGATAGCATACCGAACCAGTGGATCGAGGCCCAAGGAAGCACGGGACCGCGATAGAATTCATGAAACGAACGACGAGGCGAGTCTGTGTAGAACTTGTAGCTCAGCGCAGGATCTACACCGAGTACAGAGGGCATGATCAGCTTGATGGGAATCCCGGCGTCGCGTGCCAGGTGGTGCACAATCACAGTGATAGTGGCGCCGGCGGAGATACCGCCGAAGGAGACGGAAGTGGCATCGAAGTTGAGAGAACTGGCTTCATCGTGGGCCCATTTTACAGCTGCGAAAGCATCTTCGAAGCACTTGCCCCAGATGGTCTCTTAAACCTCTATTAGCATCCGCGATGTCGACACAGTTGTTTCAGGCGGAGACACGTACCAGGACAGTGGCGATAATTTACGTCCACAACTGCAATTCCCGCTCCATCGCACATACTCATGCACAACGTTGACTCATTCGAGAGACCTCCAAGCACAAACCCACCGCCTGTACATTATCAGCTTGCCATGTTTGCCAAGCCGCAAGAATCTCGACAAACGAACCGTGAAAATTTAAATGCACTGGGTATGGTCCCGGTCCCCAAACACTCTCATCGGGATAGTAAACTCTCACAGGTATTTTGGCCCCGTCTTCTGAGGTTACTTCGTTCTCTGCCGTCCGCGGATAGCCCTTAGTATTCAAAGCACACGCCGGCGCGAACTTCTCAGGATGAGCCCGGATATAGTCCATGGACAGCTGTTCTCGCGGAGGCGGGGGATTCTTGATCATCTGCTCGGAGAACAGCTCAACCCATTGTGGGTCGAGCTTGGCCAGAATATGAGGCTCGATGTCTCGTTCCGGTACGAATTTCTTCGTCTCTGTTGCCGGGTTCGCGGCTGCGTCTGCGGCGCGTACTGGTAGGGTGGCCTCGCTGGTCATGGCTGAGTCTCTTCAATCTTGCTTCCGAATACAGGTGGAAAGGTGAACAGCCATCCTCACCCATTGGGCCTACAACACAGAGGGACATTTAAGCTTTTATCATCATACAGCTGCCCGCATCTAAGCCCAAACGGTCACCACTTTGCTGTACAGTAGATCCGACCCGAGGCTCCGGGTCATCATGGATCACCCCAGCTGCCCTTGACCCCGAAGCGGAACATCCCGCATCTCCCCTTGCCCACCTGGGCATGCTCAGGGATTATGTTATCTGACTTCGACTTCATTCCTCAAGTCTACCTATCCTCAACATTCGTCTCTGTGTTAGAGCCGGTCCATCTATCCCTTTGACCCTCGATCACTCGACGCACAGCATGAGACTTGTAGGCTCCGGTGCCGTGACCATCTGGACTGCTGCTGATTTTGCTCGCCACATGATCTTCATGTCGTCATCCGCCCCACCGTGAACAGGAGGCTGGGCTTGAAGAGGCCATCTCAAATACACACTATATATGCCGACCCATACCCTCTACTCTCAATCACGGCCATTGTCTGCTTGTGTTTCTTCTCAATTTTGACCAGTTTTCGCACATGAATAAACATGACCGAACTAGCAGCAGTGCCGAGCCAAGGGGCTCCTCCCGAGGAAATCACACAAGCGATTGAGGCCGCCAAGACAGCAGCGAGCTTTCAAGATGCTGCTGACTCCCTCAGAAAACAAGCGTCGGTAGTGTTCGATCCAGTGGAGCGGGAGAGGCTCCTGAAGTCTGCGTATGCGAAGGAAAAGGAGGCCCATGGAGAGAGCAAAAAGGCCCGCGGTAAGTGTCCCCCTTGCCAGCGTTGAGCATGGTCTTTAGACTGATTTGCCTTGTCTTCAAGCAATGGCAAGCGGTTGGGGCCAAGGCGCTGGATTTGGAGTTGGAATATCAGCAGCTGTCGGGATGGGCGCAGGCAATCTTGTTGGTGCATTGTTGAGCGGTATTGTTGCTGTTCCGGGTGCACTCATCGGCTCAGGTGTCGGTGCTATCCACGGCCCATTCGTGAAGCTGAAGGATATGGTCTCCGGCAACGGTGAAACAGCTGGTGATGGAGCCTCCAATGACAACTTTGTGAAACAAAGTGAGGCTGCAGAGACAAATGTGGACGAAGATGACGATGAGAAGCGGCATATCGCCATAGTCAAAGCTGCGAGGGAGATGGAGGGCCACGACTCTAGCAACGATGAATCCGGAGGGAACACAACCTCTGAAGCCACAGAAGACGCTGGTCAGAACTCATGAAACAAGCCCTATACGCCCAAAGTCTTGTCTAGTGGAGGCAGGAGAAGACTGGATCGAGCACAACCACCTGAGAAGCTGGGGACGACACAGGGTATTCAGGGAACTTCGGCCCCAAGAGGGGTATATCACAGACAAAGTGACAAGATACACGTTGTACCTTGGCTAAGAATGTCGCATGCGGTAGATGAAGGAGGGCGCGGCCCGGAGCATGACGCTGGCTCCGGCCCCCACGGAGGGGGGCACCGATGCTGCAACTGTCATCTGAGGCCAGAAAACTGCTTTACGCCGCAGGTGTCGCTGGCGGGATCAACTTCAAATTCAGAGCTGCCAGGATGTACGATGCTCGCGCGCTGTTCGCAGGAGAATTGCAGCAGTTGCCACCAAACCGCGTCTGATTCCGCGACCGCTTTTTTTCTTCCTCTTCTCTTTTCTTCACCAACAAACGACTTTGGATCATGAATTTTCTCGACCACGTCTAGATCTTTTCGCTCGCGCCATTCGAAATTAAGTCTTTGTTATTTCTCTCATGACAAAATACACATATCTATCTTTCGCGGTCTTTGTACCGAACTGAGCCCGTTGTTCTTTGTTTCTTGAGACTTTAGCATTCTACAGACTGCCCTGCTGAAGCTTCAGCTTTTCAGCATCAATCTGGCCTGCCCCCGTCTATTCATCGCCTGCACCTTCATTTCCACCACGAGTCTCCGTCGAAATGCCTCGAACCACCACCTCCGTCGTGAAGCGCCCCGAGTTGGCCTTAACCAAGAGAGCTAGCCGGGCTCTGAACCGGATGAAGGCCAAAATGATCAACAAGTGCAGAACCTAGTGAAGATTGTAAGTCAAGCGCCATTTTACATCGCCAATCGCTTTCTTCGGGATTTCATCTAGTTCGGTTGCGCTGACAGTCGCGCCTCGAAAGATGGCGAAGAAGGAGACCAGCAAGCAGGGCTAGAGGCCCTCAGCCTCCTCTTCTTCCGAACAGACATCCGACCTAAAGTCGGAGGAACTCGATACTCGTGGCCATGAGCTGCGCAGAGTATCGCGTTCGAGCCAACACCACTCCTCCTCGTTCCCGCTCCCTCTCGCCCGGCCGCAGAGATGTTCGCGTCCGGCGCATCCCCAGCCCTCAATACCTCTGCGAAGTCGCAAACGACCAGGACGAGAACATGGACATCGACTCCGGTCCGTTTGAGTTTGACGTGGAGATGCGTGATGCCGTAAGTGGCGCCGCACGGGGTCATGGAGTGGGCGGCACTCCAAGCGACACTCAGTCCGTCTTTGACGACCGCGCCATGGACATTGTCGACACTCTTCCCGCTACGAGGCAAGGCATGGCGGTTCCTACCGCGCACAACTCTGTCAACGTCAAAGCTAGCGTTCCAGGTGCGAGCAATCCCTTCGCCAGCACGATGGGCAACCTCGCCTCCAGCACTGCGCTGCTTGTCTTTGGCAACGCCTTCCGAAAGGTCCCCGCCCCAGCGATGGACCAGAACCTGGTAATGAGCGAGGCTGCGGTACAGGACTGGACTGCACCTTCGACTATAACCTCTCCCAGCTCTTCTATGTCTTCTGGTGGCTTGAGTTACACCATCTTCAGCACCGTCTCGACTAGCTCCACCGCTAGCACCGACATGGGTACCGGTGTCTGGCTCTTCAACACGGCTGGCACATATCCTCGCAACGCTTCCCAAGGCATTAAGAGGCGCTGATCCATCTCTGACGAGGGACATAAAGAGTATTAGGCAAGACAGTGGGAGGGCGAGTTCGATCGCCTGTTTAAGCTGTCTTTTGAGTACGGTCCGAAGTACTCTGAAAGCGTTTGTCGTTTTAGCTTCGCTGCTCTGTTGGATCCGGACTTCCAGCCCATCTATGAACGACGAGCGCTGCAGAACGAAGTCAAGGTGCAGCCCGAGATCGCCTTCCAGCTAGAGCGCACCATTTCACCCGTCCATGAGCCGCTTAGTGTGAAGCGTGAGCGCGCCCTGGTAAATGACGGTGTCGTGGAGCACCACAGGGACAAGGAGGCTCGCGAGAGGTCGAAGAAGCGCCTCAGAGCCACGAGAGATACAAGCGAGACTCTTGCTCCACCGCATGCGTCTGTCGCTGTCAGTGAGGCTGGCGTCACTGATTCTGCCTCGAAGGTGGACATTGCCGCGGCAACCCTTAGCACCACGATCTCGACCAACTTCGCCGCCTCCGCCGTCGCGCCCGCTAGCAGTGTCTCGCCCACCCTCACCCCTCTCGGATCTCCCTAGCACCCAACTGGCCCCAGTCTCCCTGAGACAGCTTCTGGCCATCACGATAACTTCGAATGTGCTCTAGTGCTGTTTGCCCTGCCTGTTGAGCTGAGTCTCACTTCAACAGCCACGCCGGTGAAGGGACGGCGCCGAAGACAAGCCTTCACCATGGCTGTGAAAGAAGAGGGACCCAGCGGACAGAAAAGCAGTCGCAGTCTCGCTGACGACGGCACTGCCGAGTAGCGCGAACGCATGGCGACTTTCTGGAACGTCGTTGCCGAGTTCCTAAACAAGGATCAGAGGACTGCAGACGAAGCGCACGAGGGGGATCGACGAGGCCAAGGCGGAGAAAGCAAACGCTGAGAAGATGGAGGCAACAAAGAAGCGAAAGCCACCGTGGACGCAGAGGACGCTGTCGAAGCCCAGGCCTCCGATGACCTTGTGCGCGAAGACATGGTTGGAAGTGACGGTGAGACGGAGGAGGTCATCATTCCAACTGGTGCTGCAAGCCGCAGCCAGGTCTTTTACTATGACCTAGACTACGTCCGTGGGCTGCTCTCTCACCTTCTATACACCACCTTCGCAAGCGAAATCGCCATGTTGAAGTCTCCCGCCGTGGTGAAGGTGGTGTCCTACACGGAGGCTAATCAGTGTCTGGACAAGTCTGGACTCGCTGAACAGTGTCATGAGCACTTGGAAGAGCTCTGGCTGGAGCAAGACGAGGACGAAGAGGAGGGTGACAGCGATGACAAAGAGAAGTGCGAAGAGGAAGAAGGTCTCGACCTGGAGGTGTCGGCGGTTCAGTTTGGATATGTCATGGATCGCATCTTTGAGGAGGACGTCCGCCCCATCTTGGGTGTCCGCGCCGAGCTTGGCGAGCTCGCTCAGGACCTGACCAGCAAGGAACAGCGTATGCTGCGCGACCAAGTGCGCGAGGCAAGAAAGACATACTCCAAGACTCACGAGGGCAACGAGGCCGACGACTACTGATTGAAGTGCAGCCGAAGATCACAGAAAAAAAGAAACAGAAAAATTGACGACGATGGGCTACGTACGCAAGCGCTCCGGCCTCGTACCTCCGCCGTCTCAAATTCCGCCACATTCTTGGCCACAAATCAATCTCCTGCCTCTTCCGCCTTCTCTATTCTTCCTCAGAAGCTGGCTAGTCTCTGGACGAACAACTTGCAGAGGCCCGCCGCGCAGCCGATAAAGCGCCTGGGTCTGTTCATAAACCCGAAGGCGAGCAGGAATATGGCGCCAGAGACGACCATCATCCGCACCTGGAAAAACAGAAAACGAACCTTCAAAACCTTGGGATCGGGCTTCGTGTCCAATTCAACCAGCGACAGTCTGCAAGAGAAAATTTTGGCAATTCACTTCTTTGGACGACTACTTCAAGCAGAATCTCCAACTGCTCAGCAACCTGATGGTTTCATCGATTATCTCGTAGGTGTCCACCTTGGAGCTGAGAGTCTTACAAGAGGTCACTTGCAAGAATCGATCTTTGGAGCAGAGGCGGCCTCCTTCCGCAATTGGCGACATCACACGTCCAGCACTTGATCAAATTCAGGCAAGCACTTTTGGGTCTGGTCCGGACTGGAAAAGCACAATCGCGAGGGAAGGGATGGATGCTTGGATTTTCGAAGCGGTTCCTGCGTAACTGGAGCCGATCACGCTGGTCAACGACTCAGACCGCAGTCTCCCTCAGCCACCGGTGATTTCGGGATATGGTAAATGAACAACGAGCGCCAGGATGGAATGTCGGGACCCACCCTGCGAAGAGGATAATGATACGCAAGTCATTGCCTGCTTGTGCATACGAAGTGCCTCCGAAAGTCCCTAGCATCTCTTCGGAATGTCGAGTCTAGCAGCCTCCTATCCACCTAGCTGTCAAATAATCGGCATGGCTCGCTTTGTATTGGGGACATGGCCTGCTGCTGATTCCAAGCTGCAAGCGATTGCAAACGTACGACGTCAGTTCAAACTCGTGGTATCAGGTTCGCGAAGTGGCCGGCTGCCAGTCACCTGCGTGTAAGCGGGGCAGTTTGCAAAACACCTGGCCTGTAACAACTGGCCTCAAGCTCCGCTATGACAACTCCTGCCATCACTTTTCCAAAGGCCAATTTGCGCCTCAAATTCAAGCGAAGAAACCCCCCTCCCCGGCATCCACGTTTTGAAGCCAACATTTGCGACCAGCTCAAGGGACCCAGTACCACTCATCGCAGCCAGGAGCACGAGCATCGCCAAAACCTTGGAGAAGGCTACGGAATGCCCTAAAATGACAGGGTCCTTGTACTTGATGACTGGATCGAGCAAGACCAAAGGAGAGGTCGAGTTAATGGCGATGAACAGCCAAAGACAGAGGAGCCCGCCAAAGGGTTGAGGGTCGAGGAGACCTCGTAAAACGTGAGCAGACTAAAAGCAAAGGTATGTGAGGATAGCACGATGGGCATTGAATAGCTACACGGAAGAGATTGAGAAAGAATTAGAAGAATGGTTGACAGTCTAGAAGACCTCGTGAAACGTGATCAGGCTGGGCAGCGAGTTATTTCCACGGTCCGCGACCGTCGTTCCTGGTTCAGAGGGGATTTCGGAAATAGGAGACTACATTGAAATGTAGGTGCGGATAACTCCTTCAAGTGATTTGCTTTCCCCTCCAGTCATTTCCCAGGTGCGAAGACCTCTTTGGGGACGAGACTCACCTCCAGCTTGCATATCCTGAAAATTGAGGCTCACAAACTTCTCACAGGTCTTAGTCACTAGGGTCAAATGTTGCCACATCGCGATGTCCTGGTGGATCTGTCTGCTCTAAAAAAAAAAAACAGGCAATCTCATTATCTTCTGGGGCGCAGAAGAAACCTACCTGGAGACCCGCCGGCCTCTCGTCATTGAGTCGAAGTCTGGGCTGATCCGGACTTGAGGTGAAAGCGACTGTATTCTGTTTGGCCCGAGGACTCGGAGCCTTCCGGTGATATTTCAAACGCACAGCCATATTGCACTTGTTTGGCGATCGCGTTTAGAAGGTCTCGTTTAGAGTGACTAGACAGCTTCATGGTATCTTGAGTGCCGAAGTAAGGGAAGTGATAAAATAAGATTCACAATTACGACGTGGAGGATCCTCTACTGGCCAAGGTTGAATCTTTCCTGACCCAGAAAACACAAACTTCCTCTTCAGACCAGACTAAATGAGAGCCAATGCGGCCGTCTGACCACGGTCCTCCATACCCAACCGAGCATCACTCGCATATATGTCCTCCGAGGCTGCTGCAGTCTCGGTCATATCGCCTCCGTCTCCAAACAGCTCACTACCGCCACTATCAGCACCCGCTCCGCTGAAGTCTCCTCCACCCCCGTCAAACATGCCAGCCATGTCTCCTACCTCAACCCCGACAAGACCGGCAACGAGTAAGCCCCCAACTCCCATAATGACCTTTCCTTTCTTGCTCGAGACAAAGGACCGGAACATGCTTGGCTTCTTTGCTGTCTTGGCAATTTGAGCATGGGGTGGGGGCGGAGCGAACAACGTTGGTCTTGGTGGAAGCGACGGGCCTAGAGGCTGACATAACTGCTGCTGTTGCTGCTGCTGCTGCTGCTGCTGCTGCTGCTGTGGGTGTGGGTGTTGTGAACTTTGTGGCAAGGGACGCTGTGGTAGACTCTGACCCTGGGGCTGATGCGATGATGGCACAGGTCGTCGACGTACAGCCGCAGGCTGGAAGCCGTTTGAATGATCCCCTTGTAGTGGTCCTCTGGCTGGTGCTTCCTGACTTTGACAGGCAGGCTGTGAAGAAGGCGCAAGCTGTTGATATGGTTGCTGAGGTTGATAGCTAAACTGCGCATTGGCGGAAGGCTGCTGATGAGGTTGATATTGCGATCGAGGGTCGTAGCTTGATGGCCCAGGCTGATAAGAGCTGTAGCATGTGCCTTCGAGAGTTGACGGAGGATTGTAATAATGGACGGGCGGTTGTGGTGTCCCGTATCCGTATGCAATTCCAGGAGCACCAGCACTCAAGTACGGATTCTGCTGACCTGGGCCTGATACGTGGACGGGATGGCTCGTGGACGGCCAAAGATTTGGCTGGGGTGATTGGTGCGCAGGAGTACCATAGCTTTGTGATGGTGGAGGCGGAAGCGGTCTGCTATCGGCCGGATTGCCGTGGCCTGCCGCTGGCGAAGTAAGCGGTGAATAGGATGCCATTCAGACTCTGAACAAATTTTGCAAAGACGACTCAGGTAGGCATGACTGTTGTGTCGAGGCCCACTACCCAGGGTATGCGTGTGGGCGTGTCCATTATAAAGCAGGCGTGCGGCAAACCGAAACGTTATGAAATATTGCCAGTCCTGGATCACATAGGTCAATAGACGGCTTAAGTTCCTCTTCAATAGACGGCTTAAGTTCCTCTTCATTCGTTCCCTGTCCAATCACAGGCGGAGACTTCAAAGGTCCAGACAACGCCTCAGACTTGGCACGAGCTCTCAACTGGTTTGTGTCTTTTGGGCGTCAGGTGTCTCGAAGGTTTATCTTGTGACAGTATCCCACCTGCCTATCCCTTGCTGTGTGCTGGCAATTCAGCCGCATAGCATCGTCCCTTCAACTCGGCTGGACGCTGCCTACCACTCAGCTCAACAGGGCCATGCAGTCCTGATATCTCCCCTCCACGCCATTTGCCGTCCATTTCGGCCGGGTCTCGCAACCCTTCCATCTCCGCCGCGGCCATCCCTCTTTCCACTTCCGTCGCATTCGGCGCTGCGCTTGTCCTGATGTCATTATACGATGCCATCAGTGAAGCGTGCCTTGTATCTTCGTCCCACTTATTTGTGGGCTCCGGCTGCCCAGTGCTCTGTTTTCGCCGGCGCCAGAACCAAAAACACCCCCAAGTCACAGCCAGAGCCAAGATAGACAGACCAACACTCAACCCAGCTATGAGTCCCGTAGACGCGCGATTTGAGGAGTTCTCAGAGCCACCCCAGCTTCCCGACCCTCCTGCGCTCGACGAGCTTCCCGTATCTGTCGTTGCGTTGTCCGTGCCGTTGCCGTTCGTCACTGTCCACGCCCCTTTCCAGGTATCCGCCCACGCGACCGACGACTCCTGAAGGAAATCATCCGTTGGCGCAATGCTCATGACATTAGGGGCTGAGCCGATGTTCGGTCCTGGAGCCTGCGCAAGGAACCACAAACCCGTATAGTCCTCCCGATAGTTGAAACCCATGAACGCAGCTTGCAGAAACGCGCGACCAAGAGACCATCTATCGACAGTCCCGAGATAGGGACTGCAGGGAAAGTATGGAACTGGCGAAGCCGCCAGCGGAGGCTCGAGTGTGAGGTTGAGGAGCTTGAATGGGACGTTGATGGTCATGGTTTGATCGACGGAGTTATTGAGCCGGAATGTGAAGCCGAGGTAAGACGGCGAAGAAACTATACTGTTGTAGGAAGGGCTTGTAGTGTCCCAGAGATAAAGGCCTAGTCCTGCGCTGTACGTCACAGGTAGTTCGGCGGCTATGGCTTCACACGTACTGCCTGGCAGGTAGAGATACGGCTCTATAGGAGTTACGCTGACAGTGAGGCCGCGAGAGCTCGCTATGCTTGAATTCCCTTGGGCCAGGAGCCCGGACTTGGAGGTGAAGTTGAACGGCGAATCTCCATCTGCTACACCGATACTAATGTCGAGCAAGTCGACCGGCTGGTAGTTCGCTCCGTACGGCTGTCCTGAGACGGGTCCAACTATTCGAAGTTGATCATACCCGCCCAAGTAAAGTGACTATCGCATATTGGAGTCAGCAATAGTCATCACGCTATGAAGTCAAGAGTATTAGTAGCCAGGTACATACCCCGGGAAGTTGCAGCTTCGCCGATCCGATGTGCATGCCGAATGAGCTTGAAGGTGTCTGGTCACCGTTATACAGAGCCCATGGGATCAAGTTGCCATCCACAAGGGTGTTATTCAACCCTGCAAATGTCTGGACTGAAGTTGTTGCGCCGAGACCTATGTTTCCTACCACCGCAGAATACTTGGTGCCGTTGGGGAGGGTCCTGTAGCCTTGCGTAACCACAAGTGTCGAGACGTTTGAAATGGCCACAGTCCGTGTAGCTTCCGGATCTCCGGGCAGTGTGAAAGTATCCAAGTAGAAATGGCAGCTGCCGGTGAGGGCTTGCGTACCGAAGAACACCTGGTTGGAAGTGTCGCTGTCTGTGTTGAGGACTGTGGTTGAATCATCAGGGGAATACAGACCCGCGTCTGCGGCATAGCATGTCGGCTTGGACTCAGAGTTGTTGCAGAATTCGGGAGCAAAAACCACAGACTGCCATTGTCCGCCTGGATACGCGTCAACGGGCTGCCCTGGTGTTCCGATCTCGACCTGGATCGCCTGCCACGGGCCGTCAGGACCGTAGGGGGTAGATGACCATATTACTTTGCGTGGATTCGCAGTCGTTGCTTCGACAGTAAGGTGAAAGACTAAGATCAGAGTGAGTCGAGTGACAAGCGATGATAGCGACCACGCCATGCTGTGACAACGATGGTAGCTTGCTGGGCGAGTGAAGATGGAAGAGAGGTAAAATCTTGAAATCGTAGAACTAATACATTTCTAATTAGCCCTGGTCCAGCCGCACATCAGACATAACCGAGTTGTCCCTGGACGTTGCAGCGAAGTAGGTTATCCTGGCGGCAATTCTTGTGGGCCGAAACCCCCTTGCAACGCCCACTCTCACAAGGCTGAAGATGTGATATGGTGTGTGGTAGGTAGAACCTCTACCCATGCTTGAATCGACGCTCTGGCCAATCTACAGCCAGTATTATATGTGCTTCCACATTCGATGCGTCGACCTACGGGGTCGTTGGCTCTAAAATTATCCTGAGGTCGTCGTCGAGGTGGCACAAATGCGAGCGAGCGGCGCAGCCTTCCACCGGGCAGAAAACTTTTAATCAGCAATTTCCACGGGAACAACCAATGTAGCGCTTTTCGCAGCATCGTTCGTCGAATATATTCAACACCATCACCTGTGGAATACGGTAGTCATTCGTGGGACAGTCAACTGTGGGATAATCACCTGGGGGATGATTACCTCTAGGATGCATGTACTCTATATTTTCAAACTCCTGTGTCTTTCGTCAATGCTTTCGGCGGGAACCTCGGTAATAAGGCATCTGCTGTGGAGAGTCTTTGTATTAATAACCGCCCTTGGCGTCGATACGTGCATACGGCATGCTGGCGCTTAATGAGAACCGCCAGCTTCACCGCAGCCATTTCAGAGACCTGCATATTCCACTTTCCCAAGTTTGCTCATTCGGAAACTCAAGTCATGGTTCGCGCTCCAATCACAAAATGCTGGCAAGGTTACCCTTCGCGGCTGACTTTATTTTGCACAACAATTGGCACACATATTGAGACTCGGGCGCCTAAGACATATGGACGTTGCATCTCCGTTTTATACAATTAGTGTCATCCAGGCTATCAGGGAGTGGCCGGTGGGGAGCAAAAATGGCGTGCTGGTCAACCACCCAGAAATTCACCGTATCCACTCTTGAAGGATTCCGAGCTTGTACCTGATTAGATTGGCTACTATAAGCTGGCTGGCGTCTGCACACATGAGCTTTCGCGACTGCCACACGCGTTCGCTTCCGGATTCCACTGTCTAACTTTCGCAGATAGCCAAGCTTGGCGGGTCTCTCGTTCTTGCACCCACCCCCATACCAACTTCTTAGACGCATCTAGTCTCGTGTGTTTGCGCAGAGGCGCTATTTGCACGCTCTGAGACCCAAAATCAGGAAATTGACACCAGGGCCAATTATATACTTCATCAAGTTCCTCAGTAATGTCGACGATCGGCTCACTGGCAGCCAGCTGGACTGCGCCAGCCAGCTGCTCATCACAGCTCGGATTATATGGGTTACAAACCATCATTGGCAGTTACATATGGGACTATAAGATGGTTGGTCCTACTGATACTTCGGCATGTATGCCTCCGAGTTATACAGGGGCGACAACAGACTTCTATTATCCAGCGTCTGTCTGTCCCACTGGCTACACGACTGGCTGTCAGCCAACTGCCACAACTGCCGTATCAGACAATAGGATCGTTACCCAGATAGCGTACACATGCTGCCCTGAGTAAGCATTCTCTCTGATGGGCCCCAACCACTGTTCACTCAAAAGCCTAACGCAAGAACAGGAATGACTACCAGTCTGGTTTCTCTTGCTTGAACCCAGAGGATATCACCACCTCTTGGCCGTGGCTGTCTACGCTCGGTGCTTGTACCACTAGTATCGCCAGCTCATTTGTGACTACTGTTACTAGTGTTGACACCGATGGAAGCTCTTCCATTGTCACGACGACTGCTACCGCTGGCGAATTTGCCGGATGGGGTGCGCGAGCTATCTTACTGCTGGCTCCAGAGGCAACGGCCACATCAAGCGGCCTCAAAACAGCCGCAAGCTCCATGCAAACATCGACACCAACCTTGACAGCTTCTGCGACGTCTCAACCTCAAAACGCCAACAGTTCTGCGTCAAGCGCTGCTCTCACTACCGGAGCTAAGGCTGGTATCGCTGTGGGAGTGGTGGTGCTCGCAATCGCCGTCGGCATTCTAATATTCTTTTTGTGCCGGCGAAGGAGCAGACGCGCTGATACGCCGCCCCAAATGACCCATGAGCAGCCTTTCGACGGATCGGGACCGGTTGAGCTGGGAAATGGGCATGGTGGGCTGCTCCACGCAGCGCTGCCTGAGATGGCAGATAAATATAGCCAGACTCTAGCTGTACAGCAGAACAGTCGCGAGTTGTACGGAGACAGACCTGAAGTTCTTGAAGCGGACTCTACCACTCACCCTCGCTATGAGCTTCAATAATTCGCCAACATGGCCTTCGCGCAACGTACACCAGGTGCGGAGTCAAATGCATTTCGGGTAGATGTATGTACGAAAAGGATGCAGCATATGCGGTGCACAGTAATAGATCACACAACATTGCCTAGTCGTCTCCACGTCCGCAGGCAGCAACAGCTATTGACCTACTCAAGTGGAAATTGGCAGACACCGCACCTGTCACATCATATGGACTTCGAGCAGTCGCTAGTTGCTAGCGCAAAACTAAGATATTTCAGACATTGGAAGCGCTAGAGGCTTGTGTTTTCTGTTGATAGCCTGTTGAATACGCGCGAAGTCGGACAACACTGTGTCCACCTGCATTCGACCGCCTTGCACCTCTAAAGTCCGCTAGTTCACTAGGCGTACTTGCTAGTGCGTCACGATTTACTATTGCGGCACTATGGAAAGACTAATGCTTAGTAGCCAACCGTATGAGATTGCTCTACATGCATGATTTACCCAGGTGTCTACTGCACTGTCAAAGTCATCATCCTGTTCGAGGAACCATGATTGTGATAGTAATGAAACCGTAATTAACTCAGCCAGAAAGTAAGGCACGTCGCAGCCAGCAAAATTGAGCAAAATTGAGAAAATAGTCATGTACTTTTCTCGAGCCCCTACTTACATCTACAGTGGAATGCACGTCATGAATCAAGCATCGCTCTAGGAAGCACAAATCCAGCTTGTAATGGTTGCCGCTAGGTGTTTGCGGCAGGTGAGATCTGTCGAGCCGATTTCACAAGCATCCCATTCCTGATCTGCCGTTACAGTGCAGTCGAGAGTTCTCGTGGGTGTTAGTCAGACTTTCTAGCAATTTGAATGGTCGAGGATGGCCCTTACTTGTATAAGTTGCACCCCAAGATCGACGTCCCTGCCGGAATGGAAATAAAGTTTACAGCTCCCTCGAGCTCAGCCGGTGCACTAGTGAAGTTGGCGAAGGTATCTAGGGAGGAGTAATTAGAAGCAAGGACATTCAAATTTTGCCATAGCAGGCTTTGTGCCAGGAAATACCCACAGCATACGTCTGGCTCGACCGTAAGAGTGCCACATGTGCCTGCCCCTGCTGTCGGTTGTGCATATGGGCAAGCACCGGATGTGTAATTTGAAGCAGTGCACAATTCAATGTCTGCTCCTGTTGCTCGGGTGGTCATGGACGGTCTGGCAGTTGTCACAGACAGCAACAAAGCGCATGTGGAGAGTGTTGAGTACAGCATTTTGGTTGAGCTGTGCGAAATTGTGCTGAATCCACAATTGTGCTGAATCCAAAATTGAAATATGTGCGGCAAAAGCTTCAGCAGTTCAATGTATGCGACGAGTGCGAGATACTGTTTTTGTCTGCTTTGTACATTATTTCCGAGATGGTGAAGATATCTCAAGCTTTATATACTAAGTCAATAACTTGTGCATTTACTCGTGGCGTTTTCTGGCCACGCCTTCTTTCCCAATGTTCCCGAAGATCCCAGCCTTTTTCTATCCTTCTGTTGTACAGAAGTGTCTGCCGGCCGTTCTCTGATGACGTGACGATTGGTTTCTCCAGCCCAGCCTCTTCATCAGCGATTGATCTGCACTGCTACATCTGTACGCTGACCGAGTTTTGTTAGCCCATACAACAAATACCTTGCAGCTCACTTGCAGCAACCATGCGCGGCTCAAGCTTATCTTTGCCGAGGCAGCGGATCCAACAATTCAGGCGTCCTGTCAGAGAAGACGCGGCGAACGCCGGGCAACACACCCGAGTGGCTCATCGACATGCAGGCCAACTGCACCATTCGATGGTCGAGCTGCATCACGAACTCAGCCCGCCCGCGATGCCCGAAGTCAACCTGACATGCCCTGTTGGTCATGGTGAGCAACCTTAAATGTGATAATCGACACAAGTTTTGTATACGCCAAAAACATAATATGAGAATGACCTTTCCTCTTCAAGATTTCCTTATCGGAATTTCGGGACGGGTACCGTGAATTGAGCTGGTGGCGAGCTCCTGCTGCCCTGCTGTTAGACAGCTGCTTTGACCCTCTACACGCACACGAGAACACGAATTATCCTTCACCGCCCTCGTGGCGTCGAAAACCATACGACGCTTCTGCTCTTCGTGCTTGAGCATGCCACAATAATCTGCCGACCATCTGGCCATCATTCATATTGTAGTTCTCGCTGTGTGCCAAAGGAATGCGAGGCGGCATGACCACGACGAAACCTCGAGCGGCCCTGCCATCTTCTTTGCTCCAATGTATGCATAGCCTTTCTCAAGTTTCGGTAGTTCAAGGACCACAGTCTTGACGCACCGTCCATGCACATTGGGGCATTCCATGTTGTTGACCAAGTCGCCTGGACAATCACGGGTGCTCTCCACCTCTAAATACGACATTTGGTCACGCCTACCGTAGCCTTCGAGAGCATCAAGATGGCCACAATCAGCCCGTACAGGCCCAGCACCTCGGAGAAAATTAGAATCAGCACCATCGCGGTGTAGATTCGTGGCTGCTGGACATTGGCTCGGACTGATTTGCCGTTAGGATCGGTACACCAGGACGTATGATCAGACCTAATTCGATGAACAAGGTAAGGTGTACTCACCTCCGGCATCTCCAACAATACCGATAGAAAATCCAGCGGCCAAACCACACAAACCCACTGCCAAACCGGCACCGAGTTGGATAAAGCCAGTGTGCAGCGCCGTCTTCTCATCCAGATCGTTGCTGATGATCACGCTTGTTACAAGCCCGTAGATGGAGAGGATCTGGGCCATGACGGCGCAGAGCCTTGTGTCGTTCGGGAACAGATCAGCACTAAACATTCCAGCGTATTCATCTTGGACATATAGAGCTCACATGTTGCGCGTCCAGCTTTCGGGCCTGATGATAGCTGCGCTGAATACGGCACCGGAAGATTTCGCCGTGCCATAGGAGGCACCAAGGCAGCACAGAACTGTCGCTGCTGCGCAGCCCAGAGCGCCAAAAAAGGACTATTCAAAGATAGATCTTAGTCCAAAGCCGACGGGGAGCTGCAACATTCTAGAGGTAGGCAGGACCTACGGCGTAGATCGGACTGGATTGCAGATCAGTATTTGCTTTAAAAGGGGTTGAGATGGGGTCCATACCAGCGGTCTTGATTGTAATAGTCCATTTCGAGAGCGTCCAAGATAACCTGGTCTTGAGCGTATTTGTATTCCATTCGTGGTCGACCACAGCTCAATGGAGACACACAGTGTCGTACCTAGAGGCAGAGTTGATAACGCAAGATCTGTTGAGGTCAAATTCGGGAACCCAAGTGTGCGTATAGTGCCGCAAGTTCCGTGCAGAGTGATGCATCAGTATATGAGGTGCGACCACGCGGTAAGACGGCAAGTTGATACTCCGTCGGTGTTCATTGTACGCTCGCAATGCCTTTCCGCTATGCATAAGCCCTGGCTCCCCGTACTCAACCCCCAGCTCACGTTCTAGGCAGCCTCTCAGAGTTTTAGGCAGATACATAAGAGCTTCAGGCGAATCAGAATAGCCTCATGAGCTCCGATGTCTGGGAGCCAAGAGTGTAAGCAAGAATAGAAGAGCTCAGGACTTCGGCTGCATTGGTCGCCTCATCCGTGAATGACCCAAAGTTGTTCTCTCGGCGACGTACTTCCGTCAGGCCATGCCATCAGTGTAATCGCCGCTGACAGCACGGCTTCGGTATTGCACAAGTTCGCAAATCGCTCGTCGGATCGGTCCTCCACGGGCTACGATTCTCCTTCAGCCACTCCGAACTTGGAAGTAGGCAGGCGACTTGAGAACGTTGTGTCTACCGCCTATAATCCAATCGGCAAGTGCGCGTCGTTCGGAATGATCTATCGAAACGAGCTGAATGCCCCTCGTCCTCGGTCCTTGGCTTCCAAGTCACTTGACTCTACGCAGCCTTCAATCCGCACCGTCTTCTTCCAGAATCTACTGGCAAGTATTCAGTCAAAGTAGCATGAAGGGTCTTCCTGCTGCAATTTGTTCGCGACACCTACGAGATCAGCGCCGGCAGTCTCGACGCATGCACTGTCTGCTCGTTGCACAACAACTCTGCCAGAACTATTCTGCCAGGAGGAGACAGTGAGCGGGAAAGGGCATAGTCAGCGGTATAAATCAGTTTTGTAACAACAAGGCCAGCACAAGTTAGCCGCCATGGGGTCTTTTGAAGTATGGTTTGACGTGGATCGGCCGCTCATCACAGGGTCGAAGGTCAGCACAGCTCGGCTAAGTACCTGATAGAGGCCTTCCAGCGGCATGGGTACTCCCTGTAGGATCCCGTGTTGTGTCATTCTGCGCCCGAACTCCAGATGTTTTCTTTGGTCTATCTGCTTTTACATCGTCAACAATTTGGAGGCATACTAGTCATTCTTTGGTGTTTGTTGCAAGTTTTAATTGACTGCGCCTTAATTGTATCATAATCTCAATCAATTCATTCTGAAGCACCATTGTCACAAGCACCGCAGTTACATCAACCAAGGCGTTAGGTGCTCTCGTCTTGTCCTCTGGCCCCATCCGCTCGTTTCCCAGAAACACGTTTGACCACCCCTTTCAAGATGTCGCCTGGTTCAATTAACGAGGAGGTCTTGGATGAACGCGGCCAAGAGGTTACGCCCGCCAACCCAGGTATCTTTTCGCCTCTCACAACGTCCCACCTCAATTCTCAGCTGACAGTCTGCTCTGTTCCAGACCCCTCCGTTGTCTTCACGCCAAAAGTGACCGGCCCATGGTCACCCTCCAAAGTCCTTGCCACGATCCCGACCGGCGTGCCTCTCGAGGGCTCCACGTCCCCAGTACCCTACTTCCATCTGCTCGAGCGGCTCAAGACAACCAAGCGCGAAGGATGGCGGCGGTTCGGCATCGCAGGCGGCGAGTCCATCGCCGACCACATGTACCGCATGGCGATGATCAGCATGTGGGCGCCACCGGCGCTGCGCGCACGCGGACTTGACATGCACAAGTGCATGAAGATGTGCCTGGTGCACGATATGGCCGAGAGCCTAGTCGGCGACATAACGCCGGTCGACGGTGTCGCAAAGCCTGAGAAGAACCGCCGCGAGGCCGAGACAATGGATTATATGACGAAGAACCTGCTGGAGAACGTATGGGGCGGCGAGGGCAAGAGTGTGGCTGAGGACATCCGCGCCGTGTGGCAGGAGTACGAGGATAGTGAGACGCTGGAGAGCCATTTCGTGCACGATGTGGACAAGTTGGAGTTGGTGCTGCAGATGGTCGAGTACGAGAAGCGAGGGGAGAAGAAATTGGACTTGGGCGAATTTGCGTGGGTCGCGACGAGACTGACCTTGGACGAGACGAGGGAGTGGGCGACAGGCTTACTGAAAGAGAGAGAGGAGTACTGGGGCAGGACCGAGCATATGAATGGGGCGAAAGGCGTGGAGGGTGGTGTTCCTGAAAATCACGTCGACAAGAGCACGGAGTACTATACTGGCTCGGGTGGTGAGCCCGGCGCCGCTCCTCCTCCATGATTACTACGAGCAAATGATGGCAATTTTTCCTTCGGGAAACGATGACAAGAAGCGGGGTGGCGTCTTGAATGTCTGCTTTCCATTTGATTACAGCGGCTGGTGTTTTCTTTACTCTCTATGCTTGGGGGACCTTGTGTTAAGACTGTTGTTGATTCTCGCGGTGCGCACCCATAGAGCAGCCGGGAACTAGAGACGATTATATAAGCTTGATGAAATGATCGAATGTTCAATGTCACCTATTTGAGGCGCGCGCGTCAAAGCAAGAAAAAGCACAATTCTTCTTTATCACCCATTGAAAGTTGTCGTTCATCGTAGACCTGGTAGCTCCGGCTGTACCACAGTAGGATGATCCCGCGTTCTTGTGGCCCGTTTGTTTACAGTGGCCTGAGTGGGCACTTCCCCAGCAACAGGCCTACCTAGCACTGTTTCGTTCACCGCCCGCACCCCCCTGCTTCAACTTCCAATCCACCACCCACACGTCGGATGATTGCAGCCATCTCGGCTGACAGAAACCCTTGGAGCTCGTTTATTCCCTACGCATACCTCTACTCCATCCCATCACTTCTCCGACCAACGTCAATCCTGATCGAGGATTCGCGCGCTCGTGCTTCTCTCACAAACTTGTAAGCGTATTCGCAGCCAGTCAGCTGCCCCTACAAAACGCACGGGACTTCCTTTCGACACGACTCCGAGACCCCTACCACAAATGAGGACTTGAGGCACAATCCTTTGTACGCGACGGAGTCTCAAAATACACAGCAGATCTGCAGGTAATCGTTGAGCACGCGACCGAGATTGGAGACGGCCTCGGTGATGCTGTTGCTCGGTCCGCGCCAAGCCGGTGTGCGTGAACCTTGACCCTGAGCTTCACGACCTCTATCACGACTCTCTCTAAAGTTGCGACGACGACGACTTACTCGATCTCCGACAATACACCTGTGCTCAGACTCGCTGATTTTGCTCGCACTACGGATTCGTTTGCAGACCACTATAATCACGCGTGCCTCCGACGATGGCATTCAGCAACCAATTTCACATTCCCGGTTCTTTTCATTTCGAAAGCCCCGGCGCCTCCACAACTCTCAACGCAAACATGTTCCGACCGCCTCTCTCCCCATCAAGCTCCTCCTACAATTTAGCAAAATCCACGGGTTCCCTCCTGTCCGACACCTCCATGACCACCGGTAACAATACCCCAGCGCCAAGGCTGGGCAGGAAGCGCACGCACGACGAAAGCAACAACACCAGGGGCTTTCCCTTTCCAAGATCTAACGTGGGTGGGGCGCGCGACTCGCCGTTCGATGACAATACGAGGGGCGAGAACTCGCGGTACGCGTTGGCGGCGCAGATAGAGACGCCAGGCGCGCAATTCACGCCCGGAGCTGGGGGACTGGACGATAGCCTATACTCGGATGTCGACTATAGACGAGCGCTGGGTCCGAAGAGACCAGTGGAAGACGGGGACTTGGCACCAGTACGCCTGGTGAACGAGGAGACGGGAGAGCCCATTACACCGCGCGAAGCAGGATGGACGACCTTCGCCTTCCAGGCCATAGGAGGCGTGGTCGGTAAAGTCTGGGAATTCTGCCGAGGTGGTCCGGGTGCCTTTCGAGGATTCCAAGCGGGTGGAGGCAAGGCGTATGAGTTCAATGGGCAGCCGATACCGACACTTGCGCCGGGGCCGTCCTCGGCTACGTTTGTTGCGGGCACGCAAACCGACATGCAAGAGCCTCCGAACAGCCCTCCCGGCGCATATCCCGTGTACCAGGAGCGAAGCTACCCTCAGAGCTATCTCCGCCAGACCCAGGAGCCGAGCATTGTACCGGACTATTTTCAAGAGAAGCTCAGCCCGGCACGAGTCTCAGCCAATCCGTTCCAGGAACAGCAAAGCCCAGTACGAGTTCCTTCAGTCAACCCGTTCCAGGAGACACTGAGTTCGGCACCACTCGCAGCACCCAACGCATTTCAGGAGATACAAAGCTCAGCGCCACTCGCCGCAGGTAACCCGTTCCAGGAGAGGGAACCATCCCCAGACACGACACCCGATCGCCCGGCCGCAAAGCGACGACAGACAGCCCATCATAGCGAAGCGGACGAATTGCGGACGAACTGGGTGCTGGTCGAAGACGACGAGTCTTCGCCCGTGCCGGCTAAGACGACATCCAGCGCGAAGAAGGCATCAACAGCCTCGTCACGCATCCCCGCTGCGAGCAGGTCGAATGTGACGAGTCGAGCGCAGCAGTCTCCACGATTCTCGACGCCAAATGCCGGAAGGCGGATTAGTGCTCCCCCCCGCTACAGCGAGAGATCAAACATTCCGACACGTTCGTCGACCGGGCTTTCCATTGGATCGCCGGCGTCCTTCGCCGGCGCGCACTCGCCCTCTCTGAACGCGAGAGAGTCAGCCAGCTACGCGAGCCCACGATCACCGTCACGCATTTCGACGCCAAATCCGTCGACACCAACCGGTTCTCGCATTCCTGCGCCCAGAGGCTTGGGACCCAACCCATTTGCCAACACTCGCACCATCTCTCCGGGGCAGTCTCGTCTCCCAACCAGCCGGCCCTCAAGCCGCGGCTCGTTGCACCCTTCGCCTCTCGCTCAGAACTTCACCTCGCGCATTGCACCGCCCACATTCGGGCATCGCAAAACCATGTCGAACGTTTCCATAGGTACTGCGCGCGCCGCAGGACGCTCGTCACTCGGGTGTGACGATGTCGAGAAACCGCTCACGAGTCCCAGGTTAGACGAGGAGGGCAGACAATTGGCAACTAAGAGATTCGCCACTGAGAAGCGCAACTACTCAAAGCTGGACAAGCTGAACATGGAGCTACAGGGGCTCATTAGGCAGGGGCAGGAGGCGCTGGGTACTGTTTATGATGTTAAGATGGACGAGAGCTGGGAGGAAGACGCTTGAAATGATAGAGGCCGTGTACGAAGAAGATTGCATATTGGCAGGGCGTTTTTATTTAAATGATCGGTCGATTGGATGGGTACGCACTTGGGAAGCATGTTTGCAGTATGGGCTGCACGGCGTTCAGGATAGGTGGACTCGGGGCCGTGCTTTTGTATTGAGCAGATAGGACACTATTGCTCCCTGGGAATTCAAGCAAGATTTAAACAGGGTGTGTGGAGCTGCTAACTTCACTTTGACCGGGCAATGCAACATTCGAGATTGTTAGTCGCGCTGGAAGCCGTCGAACAGTGGCCATGCGAATGCCAATGTACTGGCTATCGACGCAGTGCAGCCCAGTGCGCAGCAAAGCAAGCAAAGACACTTCGAGGTCACACAACTTGTCTTCTTTCTCGAGACGTCACAAACGTCGACCCTCCCTTGCAACGATGACACATCACCCTGGACGAGCGGTCCTTTTTCACCATGATTACGCAAGTGTTAATCACCGGAAGATCCCGAAATAAATCAGCGTGGATCGCCTGTTACTTCTGAGGCCACGTGTGGTTGATCCCCCCACAATTTGCTTAGTTTCGTCCTGGACTTAGTATCCCGGCTCGATTCCTCATGCTGATCATGCCATTGACAGCCTTCAAGTGGCCCGAAATGTGGCTTGTTCATTCACAAGTGACAATCTCAACTTCAGCCTTGGTAGAGCATGCATCATGTGTGCACTCGGTATTATATCAATGCCTGCAAAGGACGCCACCTACTAGCCTCGTCTGATCTGTTTGATATGCGATATCGACTGGTAGCTTTTGCGGTCTGATTCGATCACGCGAGCAACGAGCATGATTTCACGGGCAAAAGAAAACCCTATCCCATACTTGCTGCACGAACATTTTCAGCGACTACAATGTTCCCCAGGGGAAATTTCCTTGGCCATTGCAGACAAGCGTTCATCGCATGGTCTGCGTTGAATGCCCTATCTTAGCATTCGAGCATCAAAAATGCCAGGGTGTGCGAAGTACTTCGTAGCCTACTCGCAAGTAGCCCCATCTTGAGACTCCTATCGAGACGTTTGCTTGAAGGTTACTCCCGCGATCCTCACTTCACATGATTGGTACACACTCAAGCGCTGGATAGGTATACAGCCCGCAGAGCGTCCAAGAAGCAGCATGTAGACGGGGTGACAGGAGAATGATGTGACCCGAATGCAAACATTGAAGATATGCCAGCGACTTGACTGGAGACTCAAGGAAACCTCGTCCCATGAAGTAGAGGTATGTGAGGCTTTTGCTGTTTCAGCCGCCCCAATTGGTGCTGGTCTGGGAACACTAGCTCGCACCGACACAAAATCGATAGGCTGAGTTATTTGTCGAGACGACATCAGACGTGAACCAGAGTCTCACACTCTTGGTCGCATATTGCTGTCTTGCGCGGCCTGCATGTACATAGACTGTTCTGCGCCATATTCTTTGGAAGGTGTCTAGTGTCATGGTGCTAGGTTCCAGCCTAGTCTGCTGTTCTTCATTTTTTCTCGTCTTTTTCCCCCCTTTCGCCATGCTCTGGTAGCAAGCCCGGCCTTCTGACGACGTCCTCTGCTAGCCATGGAGAACATCAAGGGGAAACTCCGTGGAGTGAAGGTATTTTTCAAGACGGACTGGAACATCTTCCGGGCGAAGAGGCTGGTGAGGCGAGGGATCAAAGAGGCACCCAGCGGCGCGGCTCGGTATCTCCTCAAGAAGGTGCCTGTCGCCGAGTGGATTTCGTCCTACAATTATCGATGGCTTCCCAATGATATACTCTCTGGCACAACAGTCGGAATTGTGCTGGTGCTTCAGGCTGTCAATCTTGCAGTGCCTACACCAGGGGGCATTTCTATACAGCAAATACTCCTGGCTAGCTGGCTTCCGGGCTTCATATATGTGATCACTGGTACATCGAAAAGTAAGTGACGAGTGCAAGTTCATGGGATGTCGATCTACGCAAAGGCAAGTATAGCCTCTTCTAGTGCTCACTCGCTGACACTCCTCGGCTTTCCTAGATATAAGTATTGGACCCACGACCTCATCACTATTATTGTCTCTACAACTTGTGGGAGGGATCAGCGCCGCCGCCAAAATACCTGCTCAGGTTGTTCTCCCAGCCTTAACATTGGCCGTCTCCATTTGGTTCCTCATCTTTGGCCTCTTAGGTCTCGGCTTCATTTTCGATCTGATTCCCGTTTTCATCTGCATAGCGGTCGTCACAGCACTGTCGATTATCATCACAACTCTTCAACTCCCGATATTACTCGGCTTGCTCGGCATACCGAGTGTCTTCACGGCTATCATCCCGCTCACCATTGAGAACATCACCAATGTCAGTGGCCGCACTATAGCGATCAGCGTTAGTGGCCTGGTGTTCCTCGGCGTCTTGTCTTTCCTTAAGGGCAAATGGGGAAAAGAAAGGTCCACGCGGGGCAGAGTCGCGCGCATTGGGGTGGCTTCCGGCGCTCTGTTCGCCATCATCCTCTTCACGGCCGTTAGCAGCGCTTTCCTACGGAACCTGCCGTTGCAGCAGCAAGTCGCGCCTTTTGTTCCGCCATTACCGCCAGGCATGGCCGCTGGTCCTCCAGCAACGATTCCAGCACAGGTTGCGGCGGGAAACAGCACTGGCGGCGTCTCAATGATCAACCCGACGCTTCAAGGGCCTGCGGCGAGGATTTCACGACGGCAAGGAGTCGGGACGCAGGCCCCGGCCGGTGCTATCGCTCCAACTTCTGGTGCTGAGCACCTAAGTCTGCCAACGTTGCCTTTCTGGCCTGCGTTTCCCGAATTCCACACACCGATTCCCGCAGCTCAGTCACCCGTACTTCGGCTGACAACAAGTCTCTTGTTGCCGAGTTTTATACTTTTCCTTGTTATCAACATCGAACACTCCATCGTGGCGAGGTTTTTTGCTCATGAGAATGGGTACACCATTTCCAAAAGTGAAGAGATGTTTTCGCTTGGAGTGATTAACCTCATCAATTCATTCTTCGGTGGCGTACCTGTCGGTGGAGGAGATATGGTGAGATCGTCCGTCCTGGGTTTTACGGGCGTCAAGAGTCCACTCAACCAAATCTTCGCTTCCGTTACGGTTCTTGTTTCCATGCTGCTGGCAAACGACGCGCTACGTTTCATTCCACAAGCAACGCTGGCAGTGATCGTCATGATCGCCGTGGTCGACCAGATGCCGCCCCAGACGCTCATCAACACCTACTTCAAGCTGTCGTTTGCTGACTTTGTCGCGTTCTTCCTCGTCATGAACGTCGCCATTGTCGCTCCACTAGGCGTCAACGCTCTGGCCGGAACCGGCCTCGGCGTGGTGTTTCTGATGATTTATCATATTCTCCGGGTCATGTTCAAGCGACCCAAAATCGTCAGGAGCAAGGACCTTGAGCCTCTCTATGACTCCAAGTACGAGAATGGTTGGATCGACGGCGACGTTATCCCGCAAAGTACTTTAGTCATGAAGCCTGATGGGGACATCATCTTCACAAACGCGGAGCGGATGCGTCGCTACATTCTCGAGGCCGCATATCTACACAACGCAGGCAAATCGGGCGAGTCAGGCAGCGAGCTTGAGAGGACGTGGGACAATCCGGTTGACAGCCATGTCAACGCCGTCCGGAGACGAAATGGTGCAGTCGACTCCGAGTCCGTCGTCGTATTCCGCACTCGCCTCCGCATCGTCGTTCTAGACATGAGCTCCACAACATTCATCGATAGTTCAGCACTGATGAATCTCGAGCTTCTCAAGAAGCAGTTGCGGGACTGGGCGGGAGACACTCTCGAATTCCGCTTTGTGGGCCTCAACAAGCATCTCAGGAAGAGGTTTCAGCGGGCGAAGTGGCCCATCGTGGATCCCTTTGGACCCCAGGTCACATTTCAAGACGAGGCCGAGGTCAGGGATTTTATGTTTGACAGTCTGCCGCAGGCTGTGCGGTACATTGGCCAGGACCTGGCCATGAATGGGACATTCGAGGAGATCATGGGCATGTCAAAAGATACGAAGGGGGTGGCTTTCTGAGGGGTAAGCTTTCCATGAGAAACACGATCTCTGTTTTACCGATTCGTTCTGTGCCGTGTATGTGTGTGGCTTGCTTCGATATTAAGTAGTCTCAAGTGGGGTTACTTCTGTCAGCATCAAGTAAGATTCGTTTTGCGCACAATTCTAGATTGCTGGTATGCTCAAACTGATGTAAATTGCGATTTCCTTCGTTATTCGTATCTTTGGACTCTGTTGAAGGTCCCGTCATTTTCTTCCAAGAGATCCCACAATACTCATTACTTTTTCCGCAGCAGTCCCCTTCATGTCCCCATTCTTCTTGATCCCTCACTACACATACGAGGAAGCAACTCCTCGGTGATACCAGAGGCTCGGACACTCCGCGTCGCAAATGCGTGATTCCTAGCTCAACCCGATAGATTTGAACAAGCTGGTCGCAATGGTCTCTAGTCCAATCATTGCATTTTGAAGCCCGGTCACAGTGACTTGCAAGCCTGCTGCAGCATTGACAGCAGCAGCGACGAGAACAGCGATGGGGTTGATGAACGGCTGAATGGCCTGCTGCACGGCACTAAGCTCAGCATTGATCGCCACGAGGGCAGTGGCTGACAAGGCCCCAGTTCCCGTGACAGTAGCGCCGAGGCCGGAGATGATATTTTGAACGATGATGATGTCGGTTGTGAGCTCGTTGATCTCCGCTTGTGTGAGGCCCTGGACAGCAGCTGTAACGCCACCAACCGCGCCGATGGTTGTGGCGGTAATTGCGTTGGCAGAGGCATTGAGTGCGGCGACGATCTCTGCTAGGTTGGTTGTGATGACCCCTTGAGCTATAATGGTGACCTGAGCCTCGACGGATGCTGACGCGTTCCTGACTGAAGCGACAGAGGCAACTAGGTGGGACAATGTCCTCAGTCAGCACATGACTCATGATTCAATAAGCATGGACCTTTATTATTAGGTATCTTCATTTCCAAATTGCAAACCTTGGAGACTGATAGGAAAGCTAAAGGATACCATAGAGAACGAAACACGCAGGGAACCGTACCAATGGCGGCCTGGTACACTGGCAAGACTGGAAGCAGAGCACCGACAGCCGTACTGACAGTTCCGATGACTGTGGGGGCTTGACGGGTCTCAATAGAGCTCGGAGCGGCCATCGCGACGGATGCCAAGCAGAACCTCATTGTGGCGCTGAAAAACCTCATGTTGATGTATGTTAAGTACAGCCTAGGAGCTCTGAGCCTGAGAAGTTATGGGAATATGATAAATACTTTGGAATGGATGTATGGCCTGCTTGATGAGTCAAATCCTGTGCCATCAAAATACTGGAGCTGCTCGGATTATATAGAAAACGCCCCGAGATGTCCACGTGGTCCCTTTGCTTTGTTGACCCTGAAGTTTCGGCGACTTTGGGAGACAGTCCTAGCCTTCACCGGTTGGTGGTTTCCGGATTTGTGAGACAGGCTGTCAAAAAGATACCTACGGCAGATCTTTCCCTAATAGGCACTCACTCGCACTTTATGTGCCAGCCACGACATGCTTGGGCATGGTCCAGATACGAGCAACGGGAAGATTGTGGCAAGATGTATCACTGGCATGTAGCTGTTGAGAGTGATCAAAAAGTATGGGCTCAGAAGGAGATCGTTGCCGAGGACCCAGGCCCTGAAGGGAATGTAGATGCTCCCTTGCTCATAAACCGTTTCGTTGTGTATATTTCTATATGAGTCTGGGCACACATTGAGTTGAAGAGACTGTAGACATGCGATCTTTCTGCCCGCTGGCGCTACCAACCGGGGATAGGTTTGAATCGAAGGTACATGCCACCTTCTGGCTTCATCGTGATCACACCCTGTACTCTCGGCACCTCCTTTGTTTCCAGTTCGATTTCAAACTTGCCGATAGCACCTGCAACAGCGCACCGAAGCTCAGCCTTTGCAAAGTCTCTTCCGATACAAGCCCGGGGGCCATGCAGGAAGGTGAGTTCGTTGAAATTCGACGTCGTGCCGCCCGATTTGTTAGGTCGCTCGATCCCCTCCTCCGTTTTATCAATCCACCTCTCTGGCATAATCATGTGTGGGTTTTGCCACCACTTGGGATGGCGATTGATAGCATATGGCACGAGCTGGAAGTCAGTGCCCTTGGGCACGACGTATCCGGCCACAGTAGTGTCTTTGATGGCGGTTCGAACAGTGGCTGGAACGGTGGGATAGAGCCGTACTGTCTCTTCACATACACCGTGAAGATATGGCATGCTTTCCATTAGCTCATGTGTGATTTGTGACTCGTGCGAGGGTATCTTGTCGTGGATCTCGGCGCGAAGTTTTTTCTGAACCTCAGGATACTTGGCGCAAAGATAGCAAGCCCATGTCAATGCACTGGCCGTTGTCTCGTGCTGTGACCAATCGGTCAGTTTGACATCACGAGAAAGAGACAAAGGCCCGATGCTGAACTTACCCCTGCCGCGAGGAATGTCACCATCTGATCGCAAACCTCCTCGTCCGAGAATTCGCCGGTCTGGATGATTCTAGAGAGTATGTCATGCTCGGCCACATCTCCGGACTCTCGAAGACTTCCTTTCTTCTCTGCAACGATGTCACGACAGACGTCGCGCAGATACCCACCAATCTCGTTGAGCACCTGGTTCTCTTTCAAAGGCAAGAGCCGGATCAACCATTCAGGGATCATGAAGTGCAGACTGAAGAATACCAGTCGCCGAACTTCTGGTCGTAGCAATTCAAGAAACGCGTCTGCAATAGGATTCTCTTCCGAAGTCAGTGACTTGAAGTCACGGCCTACTGCTGTAGGTCCAATGATATCCAGCGTCAGGCGGCTGTGGAAATACTGTCAGTGATACCACTGCCACTCAATGTGTGCAAGGAGACATACCTGGACCATTCACTGAGCTCCACAACCTTGAATCCATCGTCTCCTGCACCCTTGACAACTTCCTTCTCTATTTCTTCCAGGAATATTTGAGTCTTCTCCCACATGAGGGTGTAAAGCTCTCTGATTCTTCGAATATGAAAAGCTGGTGTCAGTGCCTTCTTTTGCTTCTTGTGCTCAGGGCCTTCGGCCATGATAAGGCCCCAGCCAATGGCTCGGGCAAGAAAGGCTCTGACACCCCATGGCTTTTCAAAGTCATACGAATGTTTAGTGAGAATATCACGTAAGGCATCGGGCCCTGTCACTAGAATTGGAGACAGTCCTATGGTTCCGGGCAACTTGATGAGTTGAGCATCGGGTAATGCTTCGATCCACCTCAGCGCACTCTTCCCTCGAGGCGATTCGTAAAGAGTCTGTCCGCGGTTCCGCTCCTGAATCACCATTGTCAGTAACAGCGTCAAGCTTCCTTGTGCTGAACATAGAGGCTCGACTCACTCCTGGAATAGTAGGCAAATTTCTCAAGGGATCTCGGAATTTCGGATACAGCACAAGCGAATCGAGTAGGTTGACCAGAAATGAGAAGACGATCGAACAGGCGTAGGGTCGAGCTTTTAATATTGCGGGTAGGTTTGGCGGTTGCAGCACAGAAAGTATATAGCCTATAACAGCGCCGAGACCAAGGATTCGGAGCAAGAACAGCTCGAGTGCGAGTGCAGGATTCATTATGTCGCTTGATATGGAAACTCAGCAGCATGTAGTCTGCGATAGAGCATGATCTTTGTGCCCGCCGTATCTCTATGTTCCTCTTGCCAGCTACTTATTTGATTTCGAGTGCTGAGTCGCAGCCTCAAAATCTTGGGATGCTATTCTTCACAAGTTGTGATGTCGCAGCCTCGGTCCGCCGCTGAAACGTCCGAGGGAACACCCGTCGTGTGATCGCAAGGGGGATCCCAGAATGCCACTAACTCAAGCGAATAACTTGGTGGTTGGATTGCGTCCCTGCGCCTGGACAGACATAATGTCATTTTTTACTTCCAGATCTGGCAATCCATGTGCCACGCATGTGACCGCTGTCATAGTGTGCCCAGCGAACCAACCTCAGATGGCGGCGGGGCAAGGTCATGGCAGAGGTAATATGAAGTCCAAGATCTTCGACGGAGAGTCGAACGCGTTAAGTGCCTCCAATCACTACTGAGGCCGTTGTGAAAAGTGCAGCCGCGCCAGATTTACAGCTGATAATGCTTGTGCATAAAATTCTCTTAGGTGGATTAGTATCCAGCGACAAACGCTTAAGACCGGGACTCAGATCGATGCTTATCTGAAGTCTCTATTGTGTATTGAACGTGTGTGCAAATTGGAAAGGCCAAGATGTGGAATTGTCTGTGCCAATACACCTTGACATTCGTCTGCGCAGGCCGAGCAGGAGTATCAAATGTGCGCTGGAGGGCGCCTTGAGACCTCCTGGCCCATTTATTAGTGCCGTCCGAATGAACATCAGATATTTTCTCCATTTGCGGAAACAAACAGTGCAACTGATTGAATGTCTTAAATTTTGAATCAGATTGAAGGTTGTGGCTTTGCAGTTGTTAAGAAGCACTCATGATCGGTGGTCGGACGAACAAACGCCGTTTGGTGTGGGTCGAACAAAAGCCACTGAGCATATCAAATATGTGCCGCGGGTGTGCGATGAGGTATCCGCGGAAATAAGGCCGGAATTCTAAATTGCCTTCCGAGTAGGTGATAGGATGCTGTTGCTAAGCGCTTATCCGGACCAAGATCTCGCCTCTTGCGCATCAGAGGAGCTCACTTGATCCTTCTCCTGGCTCAGGCGAAGGAGCGGGCAGCTCTCTAACATGCCATCTGCAGACTGCAAACTTGGTACAATTCCGCTTGTCGGTGTAAATGTTTGTCCGCGGCTCCGCATCGCTGATCTAGTATCACCTAGCACATACCCGTAGGTGCGGGTGCTAGGATGAGCTCCTAGTACCTGGTTTGTCTCACCTCGTGCGAGCACCTCTCGCATATATCACCGAGTTCCCCAACGGAGCACTGCGCTCGACTCCTTTCCCGATCTCTCTCTCCCTTCCCCTCCAGCTGGGATTCAGTCTCCACTGCTACATTAAAAGGCACACAACCCGACATATCTGCTTCAGCGCTGAGGTGCAGACACATGCCTGGCAGTGAGAACTTGCAGACTTGAATTTACCGCCCACATCCCTTCTCCTGTTATTTTCTGAGCCATAGTCCACGATGCCTCACTTCTCTGTCGCTTTGGCGGCTATTGTCGGTGCATCCTACATCGTCTTCTTGGTAATTGACCGTATAGTTACCAACCGCAGAATTACGGTCAAGGGTCGAGAGCTGGGATGCGAGGATCCGCCAAAGGAACACTTTCGCCTGCCCTTCGGCATCGACAATGTCCGGCGCGCGATGGCAGCTGATCGTGATATGCTATTTCCAGATTGGGTAGCAGGACGTGCAAAAAAGATGGGCGTTTACACTTGGCAAATGAGGGTCTTTGGCCAAAAGATCTTCACCACTCATGAGCCGCAGAACATCCAAGCAATTTTGGCTAGCCAATTCGGCACCTTCGACTTGGGCCCGTTGAGGCGGGGCACTGTATGTTTCAATGTTAGCGCATATGATTATGTCGATTCGTGGTATTGACAAGCAGTAGTTTTGGCCAATGCTAGGCAACGGCATCTTCTCGCAGTCCGGCGCAGATTGGAAACACTCACGGGAGATGATGCGGCCCCAGTTCACCAGAGACCAAGTCAGTGACCTGGATCTCGAGGAGCGCCATGTGCAGAACATGATGAGTGCCCTCCAAGTCAAGTTGAAGCCCGACAGATGGACCCACACGGTCGATCTGCAGGAGCTCTTCTTCCGCCTCACTCTCGACTCGGCCACGGAGTTCCTGCTCGGCGAATCGGCAGACTCACAGCTGCAAGCGATCCCCGGCTACCCCCGAGAGCGTAACTCAGCCCAGGTCCTCCACAATGTGGACTTCGCCTATGCCTTCGACAAGGGCCAGATGGGCATTGCTACGCGAGCACGCTTTGGACCACTATATTGGATCTGGACATCCAAGGAGTTCCGCCGCTGTATAAAGCAGTGTAATCAGTTCATGGACCACTATGTACGTTTGGCACTGGATCAGAAGCTGCGCGACTCACGGAAGGATAGAGACTTGGAAAAGAAATCCAAGCAGAAATATGTGTTCCTCGACGCAATTGCCGAGCAGACCAGAGATCCAATAGAGCTCCGATCTCAGATGCTTCATATCTTGTTAGCCGGCCGAGACACCACGGCATCGATGCTTGGATGGCTCTTCATGCTTCTGGCCAAGGATCCTGCTCGGTACAAGAAGCTACGGGACATCATCTTGGAGGAGTTTGGGACATACTCCAAGCCAAAGGACATCACATTCGCCAAACTCAAGAACTGTCAGTACCTCCAATACTGTAACAATGAGACACTGCGTTTGTATCCGGTCGTCCCAATCAACGGTCGGTACGCTTTCAAAGACGGTACTCTCCCCACAGGTGGCGGCGCAGACGGCAAGTCCCCTATCTTCATTCCAAAAGGAACCTCGGTTGAGTACAGTGTATTCATTCTTCACCGCCGGAAGGATCTCTGGGGAGAGGACGCCGAAGAGTTTATTCCAGAACGGTGGGAGAAGCGAAAGGTCGGCTGGGATTATGTGCCATTCAATGGGTAAGTCTCACCTATATTGTCACTCAAGCCAAGCATCAGCCCCATGACGGGCCGATCTCGCGACCCACCCCCAGTTCGCTAACCTCGACCCCTTGTAGTGGACCCCGGATCTGCTTGGGCCAGCAGTTTGCCCTAACGGAAGCGAGCTACGTGACAGTTCGACTGCTTCAGCGCTTCGAGGAACTGTCGAGCATGGAGACGGACCCGATCGTCAGACACAATCTCACGCTTACGACCTGCAGTGGTAACGGCGTCAAAGTCAGCCTTCGTGAAGCTAAGGAATGAGCGCCTTTTTCATTATCAAGTTTGTTTCAAGAAGTTGCAGGAGTTGCGTCTCCCGCCCTGGGCATTCGAGGTGTTGGTGGCGTTCGTCAGTTCTCATATCAATATCAGGGTCTCCTGGCACTCGCGTTCTTCAGAACACGTATGGATCGGCGCTTATCGGCTAGGCGTGCCTCGGCTGGGGTGGCTGCTAGATCGGAGTGGAAGTTGATGTCTCAGTCAGTATTTGGCCGAAGAAGTCGTTTGCGATGGCCTATTGACTCGTGGTATGGCGTGTGGGATGGCAGGGCGTTATCCCTCATTCGCTACTCAGCTCCACGTCGCGGCTCCGTAATCCGTATGAGACGATCTTTTAGGGGCCGCATGTTGCCCCTTGAGAAGAATTTTCCTCTTTGTAGAGGACCAGGCATTATAAAGACGGCCAGAGTGTCCTGACTCGTTCGTCAGAGCCTCGAAATAATTCATCCCGCGGCGATATTTTCACAACAATCTCAGTGACTCGGCAAGCAAGCAAGACACGACTCAATCCCACAACAATACAATGCCTCTTCCTGAGTACTGGTGCCACACGAAACTCCATGAGTCCTTCAAGGAGGATGTGCTGGATACTCATGTGATTTACGACTATGACGCGCAGGATGAGCACGGGAACCCGGAGAAGTGGCGCTATGAATTCTGGTTCTTCTCGGAAAATCGCGTCGTATACTCGATTCACGGTGGGCCCATGAAGGGAAGACAGAACTATCAGACCTGCTCCTACCAATGCATACGACCTGGCGAGATCTGGCAGTGTAACTTCTTGGAGTGAGCTTCAAAATCGACTCCCGTCGCATCAAGTCAGTGGACGGTCACTGACAAAAACTCTAGAGAGACGGGTACATTCGTGTCCCTAGTATACGATATTCCTAATAAGAAAATCACAACCGGAGCTGCTTTTTCCAAGGGTCACTGTTAGTCTCCCTCGATCAGCTGATTTCACCGTTCAGGGAACCTCTTCAAGACGCTTCTTGATACACCCGTCAATGCATTATCACACAGATCTTGGCTAACAAGTAGACCATAGGGGAGCACGCACCAGAAGCACACGGCGACAAGCGCAACCCTGAGGACTTCGACCGGTGGAGAGGTCTGGCAAAACTTGGGATTGCCACAGATAGACTGGTACTTGCAGAACAAGCCGTGGTTTTGGAGGTCTTCAAGGGCGCTGGTACTCTTAAACCTATCGCGCTGGATGCAGTCACTTTCTAAGCTGGGGTTTTCATGCTGATAGTGTCTCGGGAGACTGGCATCTACTTGGCGCACCGGAAGGCTGCCGACCTGTACGCGTCTGTGTGCTTCCGGGATGTCTTGTCCTGCATGGCTGCGTACAAGGAAGGTTAAACCCGACTACGGAATAATGGCGGTAAGGACGAAGTACACCTAAGAATTCACAAAAATAAAAAGGTTTCCACTCTTCTCGATGCAGTGCATGTTCAAGAGTGAGAGTGCTATTCTCGATCGTAGCTAGATGTATCTGATGATAGTGTAGGACGCATTCCCGCGGACGCGGCACGAGAATAGGTGTTCATGGAACGTTACTCTCACCACAAATCAATAAACTCGCCGTTACCCTCAGCCACAGTGTCACACTCATGATCGGCAACGCATGAAGTCTGTTCAGAGTTTGATCCGATACCCGAGCTCTCGGTACGGAGGTCCCTGCCAAAAGCATTGAGAATGGGCGACAGGGATCTTGAGATCTGGAGTGCAACTACAGACTATCCCAAAGGTGGTCATCCCAAACGCGATTGTGCTAAAGATGGTTATCCTAAGAGTGAGTATCTCAGAGGCGATTATCCCAGCCCTCGAAGGTGGTTGACCCACGGACGACGCCAAATGTTGCCACTAAGCAGGTGCCCAAGTGGTCAAAACTTTTGGCGGCGACATCCGTATTGGGCTCTACAGACTGAGCGCAGCCCAGCGCCTGTGCGACGTTGCAGTGAAACATCACACGCAGCAAGCAAAAGGAAAGGCGGTCGAGGCCCCTGAGAAGCATGCATGCATGCAAGCGGAGATTTGGCCGTCACGAGGCTACGAGGGTCCTCTATCAATTCCGCCTAGGCCCAACATGTTCAAGGTTATCAGCGCTATCAACGGATTTTGTCCCGCCGGGAATATTGTGTAGCATCGCAGAGTGTGGGGAATATGCGGGCACCGGTAGGCCTGGCCGCTGCTAAGATCCACGGCCACTTGGGAAAGCGAGCTGTGGCAAAGTCACGCAGTCGGTATCGGGAAATCCACTGATTGCGTCTCTTTGATCGTAGTGGTCCAACACAAAGCGTCTACGATGGACGGCTACTGCAAGGTATCGAAAGATAGGAGCGGATCTCATTCTGCCGAGGGCGAGTTAGACTTTGGCTGATATTGCATATACCCCCTCATTGAAAGATACTGACAGAACTGTAAATCGTTGCACTTTCTCTCAATCCTCCGTGACAAGTGGGCTCGATGTGCACATTCAACAACGCTGCTTGATTGTTTTACTCGTTGTGTGTCCGGCGTCAACATGGTCGAGAAGGTTCAGCCTGTCGACGAGGGCGTCACGCCCGCTAGTCCTGAGGTAGAGAAGTCTCCGTACATGGGCGTGTCGATTGGCAATTGGAGTGACGAAATCCCACACGAGATGCTTGAGACGCTCGCACCAAATGGCGAGGAGGACTACATAACTGACAAGATTAACAACATGAGTGAGGAGGAGGCTATCGCCATCATCGAGGAGAGTTTTCGCTTCCATGCCGACGATTGGAACTTTCCGTCCGATATGCGCGCCCGTATGGGTCGCTTACTGGAGGGACGGAAGCTTTACGGGGATTTCTATGACCGAGACTTGAGGGTAGATGCCACGATGATGCGGTACTCATCGCCGTATCCGGGTGTTAGAAGTGTACAGGAACTCGAGTGCAATGATGATATCCCGGTGGAGACCTTCAGGGCCTACTTTCTCGGAATAAGCTGGGTGAGCGCGATTACATGCAGAGCACTCACCGTGAAGACTTGTTACTGATTGGACTAGGCAATAATTGGAACCTTCATGTCGACCTTCTTCAACAGTCGTTTCCCGGGCATATGTACGACCAATTGCTATTATATCACCCCTCACTTGGCAAGCTTCAACTGACAGACTCAACAGCCTTGAGCGGAAGTGTTATTCAGATCTTGCTCTATCCCTGCGCCAAGTTCCTCGAATGGGGCTTACCAGACTGGGGCATCACGGTCCTTGGAACGCGCCACTCACTCAACCCGGGTCCGTGGACTTTCAAAGAGCAGATGTTCTCCACCATCACCTACAACATTGCTATATATACCACCAACAGCTACACCATGATTTTAGTGCAGAAGATGCCTATGTACTACGGCGAGACGTACATAACTTTTGGATACCAATTCATGTTGACTCTATTTGTGTGAGTGTTTCGGAAGTCAAAGCCAAGTACTCTCCGGAGACCACTACGACATTGCTTCGAAAGCACGAGCCCGAAGTGTTTCAAAGAGTGGACTACTCACACGTGTCGCCCCTGAAAGAAATTCGCTGACTAGGAATGAAAATCCGTAGGCAGACTATGGGCATGGGCCTGGCGGGCTATTTACGGCGGTTCAGCGTCTATCCTGTCAAGGCGCTATGGCCAACAATTTTGCCTACAATTGCGATGAACAGAGCATTGACAAGTGTTGAGCCCAAAGAAAGTATACCGGCATTTGGCAAGATTTGGACAGCGTCACGGTGAGATCAGCTTTGTTACCTTCAGCTCGGCGAGAAACTGAAGACTGACTTTGCTCGACAGGTACAAGTTCTTTTACATTGCCACAGTGTCGATGTTCGTGTACTACTGGCTTCCCGGGTATTTGTTCAAAGCATTGTCTACATTCAACTGGATGACAGTATGTCCTCACCATTCCTTTGAATGCACGATATCCATATTGAACATCTTCTCAGTGGATAGCGCCTGGAAGTATTACTCTGGCTATTCTCACGGGCTCAAGTCTGGGTCTGGGTCTCTTGTGAGTTTATGAAGACCAGGAGGACGACACGGTGCGAACGAAGCTGACATGTTCAAATAGCAACCCCATCACAACCGTATGTCTTTGCCCTTTCAAAGCCTAAAGCTCTCTCGGGTCTCTGTGTTGGGATTGTGTATCAGGAGATGATGTCGGCTGGCGTCTTCCAAGCGTCTCCCCAGACGCACTCGACATTCCTGTGCTGTACCAAATACTGATTACAGAGAGATTAAAGTTCGACTGGAACGTTGCGACTTCCTCTTACGCCGCCCTTGCTCAGCCATTCTTCGCTACATCCACGATGTACCTCTCGTCCATTCTAGGAGGCTTCATTATCCTCGGTATTTACTACAACAACATGTATAACACAGCCTATCTCCCAATCAATTCGTCTTCCGCTTTCACGAACAACGGCACCTCTTACAGTGTGCAGGCCGTCATCACGGACAATAAGCTTGACGAAGCCAAGTATCAGCAATACAGTCCACCATTCTACACTGCCGGCTATATCTTGACAGTCGGAGCTAATTTCGCTTTCTACCCGGTCTATTTCTTATACATAACCTTTAACCAGTGGACGTGAGTATATCTTGAGTCAAATCCCTTGTATTCGGTCATCCGTGCCGGTCAGCCTGAGGCCCACAATGCAAAATATATGCTTCATGGGTTTTCTCATCCTTGCCGACGACTGCTAACATGCAAACCTGCAGGACTGTGAGTTCTGCGTACAAAGATTTCTGGGCAGGCTTGAGAAAGGGCAAGAGCAATTACAGTGAGGACTCTATGGATGTACACTCTAGGCTGATGTCGAAGTACCCTGAAGTGCCAGACTGGTGAGCCTGTCTCGCCTGTTTCCAGGACCATCTTGTCTGGAGATCGAAGCTGCCTACTAATCGACGCCAGGTGGTTCCTCCTGATCCTGCTCGGCGCTCTCGTCCTTTCAATCATATTCCTCGAGATCTACCCCCTCGATACACCTGTCTGGTTGACATTCATCCTTCTCGGCATTAACTTAGTCTTCGCTGTCCCCCTTTCGTTCCTTTCCGCAACGACAGGCACGAATCTCGGTCTCGGTTCATTATTGCAAGTTATCACCGGGATCCTTCTACCCGGCAACCCAAGCGCCTACCTATACGGACAGACCCTAGGTTCCTGGGCACTCGCTGGCTACTCGGATAACTACGTACAGGACCAGAAAATGGCGCATTATTCTAAAAGTATGAATACCTCCAAGACACCTTCCAAGCCACATTTCATATGTTCCCTCAAACCAGCTCTCAAGACATTTAACTATAGAATTTAAGCTGATGATGTGGGTGAAGTCCCGCCCCGCGCTGTCTTCCGCTCCCAGATTGGAACCATCATCCTCACATGCTTCGTGGCCGTTGGCACGCAGGACTTTATCATGACCAATGTGCATGGTCTCTGTGAAGCCGACCAGCCACAGAAGTTCACATGCGCTGGAGACGGGGCACCGATGTATGCCAACTCGCTCATGTGGGGTGTATTGGGGAGTGAGCGGATGTTCAACTCCATGTACCCTTTATTCAAATGGTGCTTCCTCATTGGCTTTGCTGTGGCCGTAGTCTTCTTGATACCGCAATACTATGGCCCGATCTACTTACCCTCAGTTAAGGAGAGGATCAGGACAAAAATATCACCGAGGATGTTTCAGAGACTCGACAAGACTCTGTTTCCGTTCGTGGCGAGCTTGTTGTGGCTGAATCCGATCTTGATCATCCAAGTAAGACTACTGTGCCCACGAGTCTAGCGAAACTGCCGCTAATTGCGACATCAGGGAATTCAGCATTGGGCGCCGTCCAACCTAAGCTACAAGACGCCCGGAATGATACTATCTGTATGGCACAAACTCGATTCCCCTTCCCGACTTCATGACTGCTAACAAAGCGCACAAGTTTATTTTCATGTATTGGCTTCCACGTCGTCGCCTTGCCTGGTGGGAGAAGTACAACTACGTTCTCTCAGCCGCTCTCACCGCCGGTGTCGCCATCTCAGCGCTCTTGATGTTTTTCGCGGTTGACTACCACCCTAAGACACTTAATTGGTGGGGAAATACAGTCAGCACTGCGGGAGTCGATGGCTCGACGGATGGTATTCTGGCGATGCCTGCACGAGGCTACTTTGGGCCAGAGAAGGGGCAGTTTCCCGGCTGAGATCTGTATTCCGTCTTTTTTTGGCACTCGAGTTCTGTTTTGGAAGAAGAATCATCTCCGTGCTCAACTTCACCTCTCCTATGTGCTGTGTCGAGGTCGTTCATCTCAAGTCCGATACTGACGTAGCTGCACATACCTGTACAAAGTGCTGTGCACTAGATACTGCCAGGATCAAAACTCAATTCACTATATCCTCATTCCTAGTACTCTCGGATCCGACACACACAAGCTAGTAAAACAAGAGACTGGGACCCCCTACCCCCCGGACTTCCAGGCTACTAGTTATCACATGGCTTGTATCCCAATTCCCGCATGCGTTTAGCCCCATAGATCAGATACTAAAAACACTACGGACAAATGTTCTGTAATGCAGAGAACACCACAAGTAGAGTGTTCGCGGGCCATTATTTAGGTGTAGCATTTCTTGTAGCGGTATCCTGACACCATTGCATTGTGCACCGCTCGAGCGCTGATTTTTAGAGTCCTGCCCTTCACTTTCTCACGTGTGTGATAGATAAGAAGTAACGCGATGCGCGCGAAGTTGTCGTGGCTCTATGAAACAGCCAGGAGGAAAACAGGGCGGCGAGGCTGCGCGGTCCTGGAGTCGTCAGTGCCAAGCCTGAATACTCCCGAGCAGACAGGGCGCTTTTCATCTGATCATGCCCTGATCTCACTAGAAGACGAATGGAAGCCTGATCTATCACTAACGCAAACCCTAAGTGCATTCATCCAATTCAATGGCATTTCCAACGCAAGGGGGCGTCGCAGAACGCCAGAAAGACGGTCGATCGCATCCTTCATCCTTGCACATCTTGCCGCCCAAGGTGAGGCGTCGACATGTGCAGCCAAGCCTCAAGAGGCTCACCGCATTTGCGACTATGCATATGCATAGAATCGGGCAGGCTCAAGTGTGCCCATGAATTCATGTGGTTGTAGTCGTGCGCCCATGCTGACTAGCCTAGTGCGAGAGGAATTCATGCGTTGCGAGGGCCACTTCCAAGGGTGTCACTACTTAGTGAAACAACCGGGCGCAAAGCTTCCAGCCCAGGACGATCAGTGTAATTTTGCTGCAACTTGCCACGTCAAGCAACCATCAGTCCAATCTTTTATTTTCAACCAATCCGTTTCTTCGCATTATTAGGCTCCATACCTTGACCTAGAAACCCCTATGAGGCTCACATCTGGCTGCCACGTCGTCCTCCTTATAACAACGACAGCCATGTTTAGTTTCCACTCAGTGGCTCCTGTGAAGCTTTATGCTGGGACCGAGAAGCTAACTCCACCAAAATCTGAATCTGCTATGGCCGACGTATATACAGCCACAGCGGTCGATCGCCAAGCAGTTGTCAAAGCCAACGCTTCAGTATCTGCTGAACATCTGGCTAGTACGACGTCCAAAAATGAATCGCGGCAGCGCGAGCCGCGCGACTCCGGGGTAGGATCTTCGATATATGGATCCGGAGACAACGATCCAGTAACGCCCGGCGACATGGCACAAGAGGCAGAGTTGAGCACTCACAGCGAGCCCAGCTCCAAAGTGCCTGATATCGCACCAACAACCAAGTCTCATGTACAACAACCCCTAGCTCAGACCCAGCCTGAGTCTCAGCCAGTATCTCACACTCAGCCTGAAGATACCACGGATTTTGAGAATCGCACAGCATCAATCGATTTCACCAACCCAACAGTAGAAGCCGGACCCTCCACAGCTAAACCGCGTGGTCCAGGTTCAAGCCACTCATCTTTGCAGCGCAATGAGCAGCTCGCCGCTGCGCCGGCAGACCCAAGACCAGATGAATCCGAATTCAACGCCATCGCCTACCGGCGCGACCCAGAGACCGTCATCGCCTACCTGGTGCCACTTCCGCAACCCACAGTCCAAGGCTCGCCGCTCGCCGCAACCCCCAAGTACTTTCTGTACGCGCCGCCGCCGCCGCACCTGCTCAAGCCCGCCAAGGGCAAAGGGTCTGAAGGGTACGTGCGCAAGCTCAATCGCCACTGGCAGCAGAACATCCGGCGCGCAACACGCAACGCGCACAACGGTCGCATTGTGTCGGCCAAGGGCGTCCACAGCAAGATGATGCGTGCGTGCACGTGGGGGCTGGATAAGCTCAAGACCGACGATGTGACGTTTCTGGCGCGCATTCACCCCAAGACTGTGAATCATCTGATCCTCATTCACCCGTGGAACCTGGCTGGCACGCAGACGCCTGAGCAGGTGATGCGGACATTCCGCGCGCAGATGTTTGAGAGCAAGAAGCGCGCCAAGCGAGATAGCATCATCAGCGCGTTCTTCTTTATGCCCGCGCTGGCGGTGGATACCGCAGCCATTTTCTTCGGCGGACTGGCGGAGATCGATGGAATCTGGATGTGTGTGAGCGTCACTGCGTACCGCACGGCGAAATTCATCACGAAGAAGATGGGGCCGGAGCCGAAGACGTTGGAGCTCGAGCAAGCGAAACTCATTGAGGATGCGAAGAAGAGCAAGTTCCCGCCGCCGGAGACAGAGCCCGAAGAGGAAGAGCCGGGTGCGGTACGGCGGAGCGTCGATGCGCTGCGCAGGAGTCTAGGCTCGGTGAAATATCGTATGAGCTTGAACCAGAGGCGCAGCAAGAGCAAAAAGAGAAGGGCCGGCGAGACTTCGTCAACTGACACGAGTCGTCCTCAGACCAACGAGGCTTCCCGCAGCGAGATTGGGGGCTTCGATGGCGGCGACTTGGGCGATCATGCGGAAGAGAACGAAGAGCCCGCAACAGGTGCAACCCAAGCTGCTCCCCCTTCGACTGCAAACTCGAACTCGGACTTTTCTGGTTTCTTGGAGCACATGGAGGAGGAAATTCCGGAAAGTGAGCAAGGAGAGTCCTCTGCCGGTGGCATCTTTGCTGAGACGCCGAACGAGCAGAGGACATCGGCGGAGTCAAGCAGCTCGACCAAGTCGAAGAAGAGGGGCTCAAATTTCCAGTTGACCTTCTATCCCAGCCCGGCAATGGACGTTTTGGCCCGATATATGCAGGAAAGCTGCCACATGAAGAATGGACAAGCCTATGGCAGTCCGAATCCTGTCCCAACGGAGGAAGATGTCCTCGCGGTCGTGGGATGGCACCCCGAGAGAAGGGACCACGAGGATGCGGCAGCGCAGGCCGATGATGAGGAGGTATGTGTTGATCTTGTCGCAGCGTTTCTTCCCAAGCACCCACTAATCAACCACCAGTGGCAAACCCGCGAGATCAAAGATGACTTTCGCCAAGCTTCCCGAAAGGCAGCTAAAGCCTGGAACAAGTCTTGCCGCAAGCAAGCCAAGCAGGTGCGCCGCACCAATAATAGAAAAGGCGGATTCCTCATGGGCAGACGTGCCAAAGTCGAGAAAGGCAAAGCCAAGCAAACCAGCACTCCCGACTCCGAAGCCGCCGCGGCTACCCCCGAGGCGCAAAAGAAAGCCCACGCCGCAGGCATCAAGGCGAAAATCGCCGCCGTGCGTGCCCGAGCACAGCGAAAGCAGCAGAGAAGCAGCGAAACGCCCACAACCGCGTCGTCTTCCGAGGGTCATCCCGTCAAAGAGAAGAAGCGCGGCAGGACCGCAGGAGGCGCGGCGCTACTGTGCGTACCATGCTTCACAATTGCCGAGCGCATCAAACCCCGCAAGGCGAAAGACGAGACGAGCACGGCTGAGCCGCAAGCACAGTCTGAGAAGAGCGCTAGTGGGTTGAAACAACGCCTTGCGCTAAGGCAGCGCATGGAGGCTCGCAAGGTGAAGAAGGCGGTTGCAGAGACACCACGCGACACACAGGAGCCAGTTGCTCCTGCTGGGCTTGAGACGCCTACTGCTATCGATGGTCCAGCTGCTACCGATGGCCAGGTGATTGCTCCTGTTGCCGACACCGGAGATCAAACGGCTGCAGCGGACGATGCTGCGCAACCTGAGAAGTCCAAGAAACAACGCCTTTTGGCCATACCTGCTGCCATTGCAGCTGCCATCGGAGCAGCGCTCAGCAAGAGACGCAGCGGCAAGAATAAGAAGGCTACTGCAAGTGGTGACAGCCTCGCGGCCAAGGAGCAGAAGCCCAGCAGAATCTCCACTCTTCAGGAGCGCTTTAAAGCTCGCCGCACCAGAGTCGCCAAGAAAGAGCCAACGGCCAAGAAGGCACGTCTGTCAGGCTTGAAAGGCTGGTTGAAGGAGATGAAGCAAAAGCGCAAGACAAAGAGTGCCTCGAAGTCCAAGGCCCCCGATGCAGATGCCGCCGAGCCCAAGACCACGCAAGAGCGTGGCGCGGTGATGGGCCTCCTTACGGGATGCTTTGCACTACCAGCAGGCAAAGTGAAACAAGTCCGCGACAAGCGTCGCTCAAACAAGAACAAGCCTGCAGTTGAATCGAATGCTGATGAGATGCCTGTCGTGGCGGGCACGCCCCTCTCTCCAGTACTAGATGGCGAATCGACTGTCAGAAGCGTCCCGACGGTGGTGGCTCTCCTTCCCACAACTGCTGAACGTCCAACAATATCCTACCAGGCACCAATTGCAGAGGAGGAGTACGACGATCCACCTGAGGAGCTGCCGGCAACGAGCCAATACCTGCCTGGCCATGGCCAGAGCGAGGTTCCGGTGAGTCCTGGAAGGCCACCTCTGGAAACAGGACAGGGCAGTAGCAGCACCGCAGTCGAGCAAACAACGACGGCGAGCGAGGCGCCGCAGCGCACGAAGGCTCAGGTTGCAACAGCTGCCGCTGGCGTCAAATTCAAGTCAGTGCGTGATGGCTTGGGCAACCTTGCGAACCGTAGACGTAGCGGGGGCGACAAGGTGGATGAGGCCAGGACGGAAGGGGACAGAGAGCCTGCTGGAGGCGAGTCTGCTCCGACTGGAAGACTTCAGGGCTTAAAGGGCGGTCTCGAAGGTTTCAGAGCTAAGAAACGCGCTCCAGAGGCGAACGGACCAGATGCGGTAGTGGATCACGACGAGAAGAAGAAGCCGTCGCACGAGGGAGATGATCATCCCGGCGGACCGCTTATGTCCATCAAGGCGGGTCTAGGAAACATAAGGGCGAAGAAGACTGAAACCGAAGCGCCCGCAGTCAGTGAAGAGGGCAACAAGGAGAAAGCACCCGGACTTGTGGAACGTATAAGATGGATTTTGATGGTTGCGTAATGATTTGACGGTCACTGTAACGGTAATCACGGTTTTGATTTTCTAGATATCCCATCAGCAAGCGATACCATGCAATATACGCGCATAAACTTGATCACTCATTCATTAGTCCTTTCTAGGGCATACAGAACTGGCTTGGACTGCGAACGTGTGCAAGCGTGCGCCAAACGGTCTATCAACTTGCTTTAGTCGGATCCAGCAAAGTCCAAATCGAGCATCATCGCCTGAGTGATGTCCTTTAGCTTGCGCTTTGCAGCCGCCACCTCCTTCCACGATGGTGGCAAGCCAGTCAAACTTCCAGGAATCGGCTTGTTGTCGGTGCGGGCTTGCAAGACCTCCTGGTATGCCTCAGCGGCAGCTTTGTACTGATCAAGCGTGCTCAACGCTGTCCTGTTTGCCTCAGCTTCCTCGGGCCGCAACACCAGCGCCGGAGCAGGAATAGCGGACGGGGTGGAGCCAAACGCGTGTGGCTGCATGTCTTGTGGACGTGGCGATCCAGAAGTCACATTTGGGAGCACACCGGACTCGTCTGTTATCATCTGACCGCCAGGAGCCTCGTACATGGGAGCCACCTCTGGCTTGGATGATGGCTTCGCATTCGCTTGTTTACCCCTCGATGCTCGTCTTTTGCCGCGCTTCAACCCAGAACCCGCCGCAGTCCGTGAAGTAGACACGGACTTTGACCGAAGTGGCTTCGGTGGCACTGAGTCCGACACGTCTGTCTCAGGAGGCATGGCCTCATCAACGCGAGCAAAGGCGCGCATGGCAACGTCCGCTGTGCTGTCTTCGCTGTGACCATTGCCCATCATGTTGACGTCGGTATGTCCATCCATCGGAGCGAAAACGGCGCTGTGTTGTCCGTCCAGACCGATGTAGGGACTAGGACCCTCGTTGGAGACGTCGCCGCGATCGGCATTGGACATATCCTCTTGCCAATCTTCCTCTTCATCATCAACAGGCTCATTGTCAACCTGTCCTTCTCCTCGACGGGCTTGGATTTTGCGACGATTGACTGTCGGAGCGTGCTCGCCCATCATTTTGATCGCTAGTTCATGCCGAGCCTCCCTCACCTGCTGTTCGGCCAGCTTAGCCTCGAGCCATGCGTCGAAATTATCCAGGATCATCTCCTTGGCGATGTCCTTGAACGCTTGGACCTGCTGAGCTTTGGCTTTCTTGTGGCATTGATGCCGGAAGTTCTCCAGCCAGCGTTTGGGGTTCGAGGTGAGTTTCCAAGCACTCTGTAGGCGCAACACAGTAGCCACACCCTTCTTCAGTTCCATGCCACGGGAGGTGAGGTTTTCGTAGATCTGCTCGGCCGTCATGCCCTCCTCAGTCATACGTTTGATCTCAATCTTGCGCAATGTCTGAACTTTGGTCTTGGCCGTTAGACGCGCTGCGTCGCTATCGGGAGGGGGCGTCTTGATCTTTCTTTGCGACTACGTGAAAATGTCAGCTATTGTCCTTGTGCCGTGATGCGAGGCGGTGCCAGATAGAACATACTCGCTTTCTCATGCCCCACTTGATGCGCACACGGCTAATGGCTTTGTCGCTCGTCTGAACCCCCATTTCCTGGAGTGCAACCGCAATAGTTTTGCAGTTCTCCCCTCTCATGGTTCGCGCCTCAATCTCATCCTTGAAGGGTTCCAGATTGGAGCCTGTGCCGATGCCTTTCTTGTGAGGATATAACCAGCCATCAGGACCAGGGTTGTTGGAGCTGTGGGAACGAGGATTGCGGCGGTAGGTCAGATCAACCATGGACGTGTCCAAGTCGGGAGGAATGATGGGCCGCGGGGCTTCGTGCGGGCGGAAGCGCCCATCGCGTTCGGCGCTTTGGTTGTCTGGTTCATCGGGACCATCAAGAGGAGGATACTGGCCTTGGCCTTGGTCAAAGTCAGACGCGTTGTTGTGTTCAGCAGACAGCGAGGGCAAGGGATGCGGCTCGTCGTAGGGGCGGTGCAGCTGGAGGACTGGGTCGATACGCGGATCGTTTGGGGCGTAGACCAAATCACCATGGCCATGATCAAACGGATCCGACGCGGCCATGATGGATGGTTGTCAATAAATTGACGATGGACCTATTATCTCAGCGGCGCCAGAAACGCGGTGGTGTGATGCTCGTGTTGTGTCCCAGATCTTGACGCGACGTTGTCTGGGACTTGCCGAGGGGGCCCAGCCGCGCCTGCCGCCTCAGGCTAACATGGGCAACAAGCGCTTAGGTAATGAGCCGAAATCCCTGTATTTCGGATCAAAACGTCCGGTATCCGCACCACCTAGAACTCCCCCAACTCAACGCACAACATCTGCACACTTTGTTCTATCTCACTAAACTTCACAAGTGGAGTGCTAGCAGCAAGTACAAGGCAAGGCTTTGGCAAAGTGACCAACAAGTAGCCGAGGTCCACTGACGCAGAAGGCACAATTAGCATTGGTCTTTGGTCGGACAATCATGAACCCTCTCTCTGCCTATTGGCTTTGTGAGTCTTGACTCTACTCGGCTCACGTAGTGTCGACTCTGTCTTTTTAGACCATGATCGCTTAGACACGTCTTGTTCTTTGGCCTAGAACTCCGCAAATCATGCAAGTAGATGTCGCAATATTGATTTACCGTTGTCTTGTTCTACACCTGTTGTTGAAGAATACAATGTGCCCTGCCAACCGCGAACCAACCCATAGGTGTCGCTTTTTTCCGAAAACGTTGATCGAGAGTTGCGAACACTTCCTTATTCGGACTGCCACAGCCATCGCCGCATGGCCAAGCCTTCGCCCTCTGGAATTTCCGAACCTTACATACTTGGCGCAAACTTACCACGTACTTGGTTACGTGTGGGGTTGGAGCTCGGGAAAACTATTTTTGGCGTCGAAACCTAGTTCAATGGGCCAACAGATGCAGAGAGGGTATTCAATTTCAGATGCCTGAGAGACCCCGCAGAAGGGGCAGCACCTTCCTATATAGAAACTCCAAGTAATATCACCTGTCACCTATAACCTTCATTCTAACCAGGTTTGCTTAGAACATCACATGGTCATGGCGCTGAGCTGGGAAGCTACGGGGCATCCAATGTTTTTTTTTTTTTTTGGACAACTGCCGTCTCGGGTTGAATGGGCCGCTGAAAAGTGGGTTGATTTCCAAGACCTACCCACGAACTACCAACTTTGGCGCGCGCGCTCCAATGCGAAAGGTGTACTTGCCGACATCCTTTGGAGTTGGGGCTACACAGTACACAGTAACGTGAAAATAATGGCCAGTATATGCAGCGCCAGATAACGTTCCAGGGATGCTATTATTTGTATCAACAATTGGCTCGGAAAAGGGTCCAGAAGCGCCCTGAATAAAAGGGTTCCTAGGCAGTTTCCGCCGAGTACATGCCCAGGCGTGCAGCAACCACGAGGCCAGCCAACTACTGTGCAGTATCGCTCAGCAGCTGTGATTAAGGTTAAGCGACGTCGTACTGTACTCTCGTGCCACCTGAAGGATCACCCGACATCAGTGTTTGTGGCATGTCTGTATTTTTACGGTTTCGTGTTGCCTTGGTAGGTGTCTATTCACTATTAGGTAGTCGAGCATCTTCCTCGGGAGTCGGGACTGGCATGCCGAATGTGCTGAGTACAACCTAGCGAGGCACGACAAATCCTACACCTATTTGCGTGCTGAGGATCTGTTGAGTCAAAGTGATGACCGAAGTCATCGAAGTTTACTCCTGACAGCTCGGCAAGTTCGCTACAAAGCACGCTGACAAATTATTTGATGAGTTGGACTCTGGGGGATGCTGCGTACCTAGGCAGAGTCAGTCCGCCAACTACATAGCGTCCTAATTGGTAATAGTAAGCCGAACCACGATGCTGTGATTCTTGTACTGGTCTTTGCATAGTCCACATCATCGTTGACCAGATGCAGGCCTTTGGTCGTTGCTGTCCTTTAACAGATTTATTTGGTGATGATCCCACGACTCCGAGACCTCGGGTTTTATTGAGCAGTTGTTCCCACATACCGAATTTCCTCCCGTGTCCCCACCTGCCGTACTGTGCCCGTGGGAAACTTTCCGACCCAAAGCAATGCAACCCACACGATAGGAGACGCGACCAAGAAACTGATGTTGTGCTGAGCTAAAACGGTAATATCGATAGGGCTCTTGGTATGGCTTGGAAAAAGCTTGTAGTGGGACGATGGCAAGCAGGGATTCATCCTGTCGCTATGAGATTGTGATCTGGCGAGCAACGACGTGAGTTGGGGCGATTTGCAAGTTCTCAATCAACGTGAGGCTTTGGATAAGTCAGGTAGTACTATAATTGTGGAACTGCGGGTTGTTGTGGAGCCATTGACGTCGACGAATGCCACGCCGGATCGCAGGAGCCTCGGACATTGCACAGGACATCCCATGCGTGAACAGCGTCGGGCTACCATCGTCTTTGTCTCGACCACCGGCGCTCGGTACTATCAGGAATTCTTGCAGCGTTTCTAGGACAGCTTTGCGCACGATAGGGTGCCCAGTTGAAACGTTGAGTCGGATCTCACTCTAATGAACAAAAAAAGTGCGGGCGTGTACCGGCGAATGCCGGGAATCTCGGTAGTGTGCAGCACCTAGATGTAAATCACGCCGATCGCATGGTCATCCCAATGAGAATCGAGCCTTTGCCGCTCAACGGCTGGGGTCCCCAGCCAGCGACCTGTCATGAGATTAGTGAGACTGCCTATTGGCAGCTTGTGCCCGGACGGGGCTCGGACTGCCTGACTGATTACCACTATGTAGGTATACACGTCAAGTCATGGAATAGTCTGGCATACCAGTAGCACAGTAGGGAAACGTCTCGACCGCAAAGCGACCTCTTACAATTGGAAAAAAATGGTTCCGGATCAAAGGCATTGTGTTACTGCCCTAGGAGAATATACACACATGCGCACACACACAGTTACACGGTATCAAAATCGGTCACAATACACTAGCTGCCTCGTGTTAACAGTTCATGTCACCTTGCCTGGGACATCCACTCCGACCCCTTTTTTCTTGCCATTTGTGCGTGCGGTGAGCTTACGTGACGGGGCACAAGCTTGATTCTGTGGGCTCTCTCTTTCTCTCTTCGGTGCACCCCGATCATGATGGTGCTGGCAACCCGACTTGAAGGGGAAAACTCGACCGCAGCTATTGCTTCTTTTCCTTGTGCTTGGGCGTTCTGATATAGGCATGGGGGTAAGGATCGTCGTACGTCCTGTCCGCCTGTTCCTGCTGCTGGACACTCAGACACTCGCCAAGACATATCATCGCCGTGTGCAGCTTGGCCATGCAGCGCGGCGGCGCCGTTGAGGTTGGGTTGAGGTGTTGGGCGGACCCACCGAGCCGCAGAAATCACCCCTTCTCGACGCATGGCAACATGGCCCAGGCATCTCGGTGTCCGGGTGTTTGCCACAGCAGCGCCGGAGAGGCAGCGTCTCCTCGCCTTCACCTGCCGGTCTTCACGACCGTACCTGCCACAGACCCGCAGCAGCAGATCCCCTCCTGGTCATTTGAATATGTGATCCTTGTCCAGTGACAGGGCTGATTGCACAAATAGCCACATGGCCCTATCTGCGCCCTACGTTCCCCAGTCAGATCCTCGTCTGCCTTCCCTGCTTGGATATGTCAAGGAATTTCGTGATTCGTCCTCATAATTTAAGACCGCCTTGCACATCTGAGTAATTTGTACCAAGTACAAATACTTCGAGACATCCTGTTCTGGTGCTAGAGGAAGACCAGTTCGTCCCATCATTCGATACCCACTCTCTTTTACCCCCTCCCCCTTCACAACTGTCAAGATGCGGTCTCTCTCTTCACAAGATTACCTGTGGGCTCTTGTCCTCGCAGCACCGCTTGTGAATGCGGCCTCTTGCCCATATGCCGCCCAAAACCAGGAAAGAAGCGAGTCCCTCCCCGATGGTCACCCCTCCATGGCCTTGTACAGTCGTGCCACAGACAACACGACTTCCTCATTTGGAACTTGCTCGACAAAGAAGAATGTGGCCGGTGGTGGAACTCGGAGTTGGGATTGGTGGCCTTGCAACCTCAGGTTGGATGTCCTCCGCCAAAACGCTGCCGAGTCGAATCCATACGGAGGAGACTTTGATTATGCGGCGGCTTTCAACTCTTTGGACCGTGAGATCCTCCTATTTGCAACAAGGGTCAGCCATATATTGACTATTATATCGCAGTTGCTGCTGTGAAAGCTGATATCCTGGCGGTCATGACCGACTCTCAGTCGTGGTGGCCCGCCGACTTCGGCACATATGGTGGACTGTTCATTAGAATGGCATGGCATTCTGCCGGAACTTACCGTGCCTTCGATGGACGCGGAGGGTCAGGCATGGTGAGGAATTCTCTTGTTCCCCTGTGAAACTCTGCACTGTGTAAGTCAAATACTGATACCAATGTTCAGGGTCAACAACGTTTCGCTCCGCTTTCCAGCTGGCCCGATAATGCTAGTCTGGACAAGGCCCGTCGTCTTGTATGGCCTATCAAGCAGAAGTATGGCAGCAAGCTCTCCTGGGCTGACTTGTATGTGCTGTCCGGAAACGTGGCTCTCGAATCCTTCAACTTCACCACCCTCGGGTACGCCGGCGGTCGCGTCGACACCTGGCAAGCAGACGAGAGCATCTACTGGGGCTCCGAGACAGAGTGGTTCCCCGAGGGTGATAATGAGCGTTATAACGGTAGCACCGACATCTACGAGCGTGCTGAGAACCTGGAGGTGCCTCTGGCGGCTACCAACATGGGTCTGATCTACGTCAACCCTGTGGGCCCCCACGGCATCCCTGATCCGGCGGCGTCCGCCATTGACATCCGTACCACCTTCGGCCGTATGGGTATGAATGACTCTGAGACAGTGGCGCTGATTGCTGGTGGCCACGCTTTCGGCAAGACTCACGGCGCCGTAAAGGTGACGCTCGGAGGCGCACCCGAGCTTGCCGCCATCGAAGATCAACAACTTGGATGGGCCAATAGTGAAGGGACCGGTGCTGGGCCTGATGCCGTCACCTCTGGTCTCGAGGTGATTTGGTCCAAGACGCCCACTCTCTGGAGCAACGACTTCTTGAACAGTCTGATCAAGAACACCTGGACGAAGCAAGTTGGACCCGGTGGCGAGTGGCAGTGGATCGCGTTGAACGGCACCCAGGACTATCCTGATGCGTTCTCGAACACAACCACTCACCTGCCGAGGATGTTGACTAGTGACCTTGCCCTGCGCGAGGATCCTGTCTACTACAACATCTGCAAAGAATGGGCTGAAGACTTCGACGGTCTTACCAACGCCTTCCAACACGCCTGGTACGTCGATTCTCCTCCTTCTCCGAGCAGCTACCTCATTTGGCCGCCTCATACGCCAAGATCTTTGCTAATTTTGTTTTAGGTTCAAGCTTACTCACCGTGATATGGGCCCACGTTCGCGCTACCTTGGTTCAGAGGTTCCCGCTGAAAAGCTTATTTGGCAAGACCCCCTGCCCGACGCGAGTGCCACAGCCCTGACGGACGCCGAAATCTCGACCCTGAAGCAGCAAATTCTCGACTCCGACATCAGCAACGCTGCTTTGATCTCCACCGCCTGGGCTTCCGCCTCGACCTTCCGCCACACCGACAAGCGCGGCGGCGCGAACGGTGCGCGTATCCGCCTGGAGCCTCAGATCAGCTGGGCTATCAACACCGGCGCGGGCACAAACTTGTCAGCCGTCTTGTCTACTTTGGAGGGCATTCAGACATCCTCCGGTACCTCTGTGTCTCTCGCGGATCTGATTGTCTTGGGCGGCAGTGCTGCCGTCGAGAAGGCTGCCCAGGACGCCGGCTACACCAACGTCACCGTCCCCTTCCTGCAAGGCCGTGTCGACGCGGCACAGGACCAGACCGACATCGCTAACTTCGCCTACCTCGAGCCCAAGGTCGACGGCTTCCGCAACTTCGGCACCGGCACTGCGCGGTCCAATACCGAAGAGTTCCTCGTCGACCGCGCCAACCTGCTCGGACTCACCGCACCCGAGATGACTGTGCTCGTTGGTGGTCTGCGCGTGCTGAACACGAACGCTGACGGCTCCTCGTACGGTGTGCTCACCGACACCCCTGGCCAACTGACTAACGACTTCTTTGTCAACCTTCTCGACATGAAGACCAAGTGGACTGCACTCGAGGGCGATGAGACATTCCAAGGCACTGACCGGTCGACGGGAGCCACGACATGGACGGCCACACGCAACGACCTCATCTTCGGCTCGCACACGGAACTGCGTGCTCTTGCGGAGGTGTACGCGATGTCTGATGCTGGTGAGAAGTTCGCAACGGACTTTGTCAAGGCCTGGAACAAGGTGATGAATGCGGACAGATTCGACGCCGGGGCTGGTGTGGTATGAGAGCCTAGGTTTTTGTATTAGGTCCATCGACTCGTTGGCGATGGTTGGCAGACTCGGGAAGAAAGCGAAGTTCTTAAATGCGAGCGGATGTGGTTTTTGCTTTACTGACACCTCTTCATTGGTTTCTTGGTAGATATTATACCCCTTCATAAACTTCTTGCAAATATTAGCTCTTCACTGAGACAGCATTTCATCATATTTCCTCTAGGTTCATCTGCAACCATCAAAGTCTTGTGTTTCCAAGTCCGCGCTGATCCTAGAGTACCTGTGTCGTTAGAATTCCACTAGCACAATACTACTCAGCTAGCAATGTTGTACATTTCTGCCTCCCCGCCAACTGAGAAGGGCCAAGGCTTCCCAAATCAGTTCACATCATTTCGGCGGAGTTCCTCGTTCCTCAGAGCGTATTGCAAAGTCCTTTGCACAAAATCGTAACTATTGCGACACGTCGGTTCGAGAATCCAATGAAGAGTCCCAGTTACGCGATTGTAGGAGATGGGGCGAAGATTCCCACGAGATTGGTGGTTTGTATCGCCTGATGGTTTGACAAAATACCCCATCTCCTGGAAGCCTTCTTTTACAGATTGTAGATATACACAGGCCTGTGCGATCGCAGCACCATCCAGAATCAAACTTCGACCGCTAACGTTGGGTTGGGAAAGTTCTGGCGGGTCTCGCACCCAAACGTCCATCACACATCTGAATGAGACCAAGGAAAACATACATCCCAACTCTGGGCACGCAAGGAGTATCCAGTCGAACCACAGCGGGTTGCGAACGACCTGCGTGGAGTCGGTGAGTACGGTGTGGGTGGGAATCCTCGGGTGCATCTCTGCCGCGGTCGTCACCTGTGAGCTGCACTGTTGTACCAAGTTGATACAATTGACCACGCTTCTTGTAATCCGACCTGATGCTGTTACCGCTGCAGTGGTAGGTGTCGATGGAGCGTGGTGGTGAATACCAAATGAAACAGGTCTTTGACCACCCTCTCAGGGACAGGCCGTGTTGAGCTGTGTCGTTCTGGGATTGGGGAGGATTTTGAATGTTGGTGCCCTGCCTTCCATTTGGCAGCCTGATTGAAATAGTTTTATAGTTAAATGAGCTGTGGGTAAAGTCAATTTCAACTGGCAAGTTGGGATCGAGGTGCCGTAGGTCGCAGATTTATGCAATCATCCGCGCAATATTGCCTTTGGAGCTTGTAGTCTTACGCTATGGAATGTGTTTCAAGTCGGCCAGTGGATTGAGCCCTGCAACCAAGGGATACTGGAGTCGCGCGTCCCCGAACGTGACTGGCAGGCTCATCATGGCGTCCTGTTGGTGTGGGCGAATCTCGATAGAAGTCGACGCTAGTGCCTTGCTGTTATTGTATCATCCGTAATACGTACGACCTATTCTAGTGGTGCGGTGCTAGGGCTGCAGCTCAATCTCGGCATAAAACAAACCCTGGGTGATAGGACAAAGCGTGTCGCCGTGCCATGGCAATCATGTTATGTTCAGGTCCGGGCTGCGCTGTGAGCGTACTTAGTACTCTCACAATGAACCAATGTGCAGTTTGAACCAGCCACGCCTGAGACGTGTACATGGCATTGGGTAGATAGTAGGGTAGGTCCCTCCTTCAGATTTGAGTGGCGTGTTTTGCGCATTCTCCGAGCCCGAATCAATCGAACATGAAGGAGTGGCGCGGCGTCAATGTCATTCGTAGCTGTCAGGAATCAGGATGTGGTGCGCGGAGGACGGTGGTGGGCACACATTGGTATTTCTCGTTGCTCCCAAGTCTGCTGCTATCAAACAAAACCGATTCAACCACTGAAAAGCGGCACTCTGCGGATACCTCCACTAATACCTACTCAGCTTTGAAGGAGAAGCTACCATTACTTCACAGCCCACACGTGTCTCATCGACTGTGGCCCTTGAAGGCTAACAGAAAAAGGATTTGTACAGAAGCAAATGGTATCAAGGGAATCAACTCTGCACATAACCTGTCCACACAATCAAACAACACCACGTCGTAAACCTGTGACCAGATTAGCGACATGTCTGCTAGTATTCACGACCTCACAGAGATGACTGACCTGTCTGAAATTTTGGAACGAACCCAGAACTCAGTGCTCGATCTGTTGTGGTAGTTGAGGTGCACCATGGGTGCCATCCTCGCCATTCATGACACCGTTGATACCATTGTTGCCATTGATATGGGAAGAAGCACCAAGCCACTCTCCGATCTCCTTCATGGTTACTTCGCTCTTCTGCTCAGCATCCGCACGGAAGTCGGTGTCGCGAACAACCCCGCCAATGCGCTGGTCAAAGTTATGGATCGTGTCTGGGACCAACAGCCACTTGTAGCTGGAGCCGTCATTGTACGACTGCTCCCAATGGTAGCGCTCGTCCTCCAGATGCATCTCGCCCATTGAGGAGTGCCCTTCGCGACCAACAGGGGTCTCCCAACTGGGGATCTCGCGACCTGCCAGCTTGCTGATGGTACGCCAGGCCTCGTGTGCAAACATGTCCATCTCACATCCGACGATGAAAACACGGCGGGGAAGCAACTCGTGATCAGCAAAGAACGGGCTGAGTAGAGGGTTGCGCAGCTCGGTGCCCTGGGGAATGTAAGACCAGTCGATCATGGGCGCCATGGAGAGCATGTAATCTTGCTCGCGGGCGCGGAATCCACCAACGCCCGGCTTGTAGCGACGCAGTCGAGCCTTTTGGTGATGAGTGACGGTGAAATCAGTCGGTGGGTACAGAGCTACAACCGAAGTCACAATGCGACGAATCGCAGGAAGTTGGCTGACCGCTAGGGCCAGGTTTCCTCCGGATGACCAGCCGAGGACAGAGACACGGCTACGGTCGAGATGTTGTGCCAGCTCTGGATCACTCATGGTCGCAAGAATAAGGGACTCCACGTCCTAGTTCAAAGCACAGTCAGCACGAATTCCGAGACCTGCACGTGCAACAATGATCACTCTATCAAACTCACATGGATTGGCCCCGGGAACGCATTCTTGGGCGCCTTCGCATAGTTCAAGGCAATTACTACGGTCCCGAACTTGGTCGCATATCTCGCGTTCCATGCGTCGTTGTCTTGGGGGGTGCCCATGATGAAATGCCCACCATGGATGGTGAACAAGACGGGAAGATTGCGGGGCTTGGTCTTGTCAAACGGCTTAGGGAAGAAGACCCTTCAAGGGTGTCAGCTGTAAGTCACACGCGTGGCTATGGCTTGCAGTTGGCTAAAGTCGCCCGCTGTTACTTACCGAGTAGGGAGCGCCTTGCGGCACTCGTAAGTCCTCGTCATGTCCGGATTATGAAGAGGTGATGAGATAGCATCTTGGGCATCTCGGATGACGCTCGCAGGCCTGAGCACGCCTTGCGCAACTCCAAGCGAGATATTGTAACCCCAGCGTGTGTACCAAGGCAGGAACTGCTGCGTCTTCTTCTGGCCAGGACGCTCTTCCTCCAGATCCACGGGTGAGTTGGTGTACACTGCGCTCTGAGGTCGCTGCTGAGACACCATCGAGTATCGCTGATTGGTCTGGACCATGTCATGACTTTGCGTCGAATTGTGCACCAGAGCTCCGTTATCTTGGCTCTGGGGCAGAATGTCCGCCGCTGTTGCGGTTTGAGTTGCAGTGGCCATTTCGATGTACGTAAGGATCTGTTACTGGGTTGTGGTCGACGTGTCGTGGACCTTGCCTGCATGTCAAGGTCACCGAGATTGGGACAGGACATATTTATTCTTTTAACGGGCGGTCTCCTGACATCATGTTTTGCATCCCTAACAACGCTTTGCAGGGGAGCCACGTATCATGCATTTACATATGCTTGGAGATGGCTGTTGATCTTTCAAGCTCATGGACCAGCAGCCGCGGTGCTAATGCTTCATCACGACGCAGGTAAGATGTAAAGATTGGTGCGGCATTGGAACTCACCGCCCGCCAAAGTAATGCATTGACATGTTCGACCATAATGTGCATTGGTCTTATGCGATGCCAGGCCAAGACCAGCGGAAAGCATATTGGGCAGCGAAGCTAAGTCTCATCACAGGGACTATCCCCTTAACAAATCCAACATCTGAGAATCTGCTCAGATGAATGATGGATTCGCAGGGCGGTTGAGCATGAAATGTGGGCGCACGACCGCAAGCCCTACATTGACTTCTTATTATAAGCCAATCATGCCACGCCTCACTGAATCAAGTGTCATCTCGATTGAAGACGGGTACGCCGGAATATGATTCCCGAGGTTTGACACGGCTTCTGTAGTAAATTTGAGAAAAAGTGCGTAATGCAGGTCCTCAATTTCAGATGTTTTGATTGCCCTCCGCCTGCACTTACTTTGCAGCTACATACTTATTCGGCTCAACTTCTAGATTTACAATGCGCTAGTAGCAGCTGGGTGTGGCAAGCAGCGCTGCGTTGGTTTTTATTATTTTTCATTATTTTGTTTCATTACTCGCATGGAGGCGATGGCCTATGGCGAGGCAGCTATCTAAAGCTACTAGTACTATAAAATACAGGTATTTCTGCCCCTTAACAGACTAGTCCCCCCAGTCTAGAGACAACCTATATATCCTACTAACACTATATTCTCTACGGGGATTCGAATTGTAAAAGGACTATTTATAGCCATAAAGCTAAAATCCAGTATAGAAACAAAAGAAAAAGCCTTAACTACTATCAGCCTTGTCACCATCCACAAGCTGTCCTGTAGCCCTAATAAACGCTAATAGATCCTTCCGCCCAGTCTTTGTACAAAAGAGAGCGTTGAGTTCCCAGGTTCCGCCAGACCTCTTTAGTCATTGCTGCTCGTTTCAATAGTAATAGCAGTGCAATATATAGTGCATTGCAGTATCTAAAGCCCTACATTTGCAGTAAGGGCTATTAAGTCGACTAATTAAATGTAGGTATTTATTAAATGAGCCTATTCCTGTTTTAGCTATATATAAGCAGGCCAAAACTTGCCTATGTTAGCTAATGGCTTTATACTAAACCCGAGGGTCTGCTGGCTAATCTGACGATATAGCCGTCCTAAGCCGGGAAAGTTAACTGTTATGACCCAAAGGACCAACAGCAGGTCAAGGAACAGGCCAGCGGTCAGCTGCGCCATCAGAAGCCTGAAAGCCAATATGTAATGATCACACTAAATACCCGTGAGTATATAGAAGGTGTCAGAGGGTTTATGCTAACAATACGGTAGTAGAGATAACAGGGGAGCAATATCAAGA